>CM075995.1:5323605-5550385 GCA_038087875.1 Malacoraja senta
AGGGGTGACTTTTTCACACAAAGGGTGATGGGTGTATGGAACAAGCTGCCAGAGGAGGTAATTGAGGCTGGGTTTATCCCAACTGTTCAAGAAACATGTACATGGATAGGACAAGTTCAGAGGGATGTGGACCAAAAGCAGGCAGGTGGGACTAGTGTAGCTGGGACATGTTGGCTGGTGTGGGCAAGTTGGGCCAAAGGGCCTGTTTCCACACTGTATCACTCTATGACTCTAAATGTGCCATTTGATCTTTCATAGAAACATAGAAACATAGAAAATAGGTGCAGGAGTAGGCCATTTGGCCCTTCGAGCCTGCACCGCCATTCAATATGATCATGGCTGATCATCCAACTCAGTATCCTGTACCTGCCTTCTCTCCATACCCCCTGATCCCTTTAGCCACAAGGGCCACATCTAACTCCCTCTTAAATATAGCCAATTAACTGGCCTCAACTACCTTCTGTGGCAGAGAGTTCCAGAGATTCACCACTCTCTGTGTGAAAAATGTTTTTCTCATCTCGGTCCTAAATGATTTCCCCTTTCTCGTTAAACTGTGACCCCTTGTCCTGGACTTCCCCAACATCGGGAACAATCTTCCTGCATCTAGCCTGTCCAACCCCTTAAGAATTTTGTAAGTTTCTGTAAGATCCCCCCTCAATCATATAACACCATATAACAATTACAGCACGGAAACAGGCCATCTCGACCCTTCTAGTCCGTGCCAATCTTCTAAATTCTAGTGAGTACAAGCCGAGTCTATCCAGTCTTTCTTCATATGAAAGTCCTGACATCCCAGGAATCAGTCTGGTGAACCTTCTCTGTACTCCCTCTATGGCAAGAATGTCTTTCCTCAGATTTGGAGAGCAAAACTGTACGCAATACTCCAGGTGTGGTCTCACCAAGACCCTGTACAACTGCAGTAGAACCTCCTTGCTCTTTCACATGCATTTGAGGGGGAAGGCATCGGAAAATCTAGAATCCTAATGCATCAGGGCCCAATTCAAACAGAGGGATATATTTTCCTGGTTTTATGGTGCTCTCAATTTTCTGATTACCAGAATGACACTGAAAGATCAGGTAATCTGTGAATCAGATGGAATAACCTCTGTACCCAATCTTTCTGTCACCGTTCCCTTCAGACCAAATATCGTGCTAACCAAAGATGTCCTAAGTTCGGCCCAATGAATCTACTCCACCATTCAATCATGACTGATCTATCTTTCCCTCTCAACCCCATTCTCCTGCCTTCTCCCCATAACCATTGACAACCATATTGATTATGAATTTGTCAATCTCCCCCTTAAAAATACCCAATGACTTGGCCTCCACAGTCTTCTGTGGCAATGAATTCCACAGATTTACCACCCTCTGACTAAAGAAATTTCTCCTCAACTCCTTTCTTCAGTTTGGAAGGGCTTGCAAGAAATCACCAGCTACAAGAGGAAAGCCCCCCGCTCTTTGGATAATCATCAGCTGATCAACGACCTGAATGAGTTCTACTGCACGTTTGACAAGCAGAAACGTAACGTTACTACCCCCTTCCCCCTCTCCCCAACCAACACAGCCTGACCCCAGTCTGACCCTCTACACCCATTTCTCCCCATTTACCACTTCACACCTACTTAAAGCAAGACTCCAGTCTGAAAAGACTGGATCCTTTCCCACCCCAACCAACACTTCACACCCACTCACAACCTGACCCCAGTCTGCAAAGACTGAACCTTTCTACACCCACTCCTCCCCAATCACCACTTCACACCTACTTAAAGCAAGACTCCAGTCTGAAAAGACTGGACCCTTTCCCACGCACCCCTCTCCAATCACCACTTAACACCCAATAACCCACCCCCTCCGTGCTGCACAACATCACTTCTCCATTATCAACAATAAAATTAGAGGAGGTGGAGAGGCTGTTCAGAAAAAAGAAAAGCCGGAAATCTCCAGGACTGGACAATGTTTCCCCCTCTACTCTCAAGCTCTGTGCCGAACAACTGGCACCGGTCTACACAGACATTTTCAACCAGTCCCTGCAAACCTGTACTGGCCCTGTCTGCTTCAAAGTCTCCATTAATGTCCCTTTACCCAAAAAGGCAAGGATAACTGGTCTTAATGACTACAGGCCAGTAGCACTGACCTCTGTAGTCATGAAGACCCTTGAAAGGCTTGTGCTGGTCAAGCTGAAAAACCCTCTGCAGTTTGCATATCGGGCCAATAGATCTGTGGATGACGCAGTCAACCTAGGCCTGCACTTCATCCTCCAGCACCTAGACTGCCAGGGGACCTATGCGAGGATTTTGTTTGTTGATTTTAGCTCTGCATTCAACACCATTGTGCCAGAGCTACTACACACCAAATTTTCCAAGTTGACGGTGCCTGAACCCCTCTGTCAGTGGATCACCAACTTCCTGACAGACAGGAAGCAGCATGTGAGGTTGGGAAAGCACCTCAGACCCGCAAACCCTCAGCATAGGAGCACCGCAAGGCTGCGTACTCTCCCCTCTCCTCTACTCTCCCTACACCAATGACTGCACCTCCACTGATTCCTCTGTCAAGCTTCTCAAGTTTGCGGATGACACAACCCTGATTGGACTGATCCAGGATGGGGAGGAATCTGCCTATAGACAGGAAGTGACACAGCTGGCGTCCTGGTGCCATCGCAACAACCTGGAGCTCAATGCTCTTAAGACAGTGGAATTGATTGCAGACTTTAGGAGAGCTCCCCCTCACCCCACTCACCATCAACAACAACACAGTCACATCTGTGGAGTCATTTAAATTAATGGGAAACATCATCTCCAAGGACCTTAAATGGGGGGCTACCATCGACTCCACAGTCAATAAGGCACCACAGAGGATGTATTTCCTGCGGCAGCTGAGGAAACACAATCTGCCACAGGCAATGATGGTCCAATTCTATACGGCCATCGTAGAGTCTGTTCTCACCTTCTCCATCATGGTCTGGTTTGGCTCAACCACCAAGCACGACATCCGGAGGCTGCAGCGAATTGTCCGATCAGCTGAGAAGGTTAATAGAAACATAGAAACATAGGAACATAGAAAATAGGTGCAGGAGGAGGCCATTCGGCCCTTTGAGCCAGCCATTCATTGTGATCATGGCTGATCGTCCACAATCAATAACCCGTGCCTGCCTTCTCCCCATATCCCTTGATTCCACCAGCCCCTAGAGCTCTATCTAACTCTCTCTTAAATCCATCCAGTGATTTGGCCTCCATTGCCCTCTGTGGCAGGGAATTCCACAAATTCACAACTCTCTGGGTGAAAACGTTTTTTCTCACCTCAGTCTTAAATGGCCTCCCCTTTATTCTAAGACTGTGGCCCCTGGTTCTGGACTCGCCCAACATTGGGAACATTTTTCCTGCATCTAGCTTGTCCAGTCCTTTTATAATTTTATATGTTTCTATAAGAATCTCCCTCATCCTTCTTAACTCCAGTGAATACAAGCCTAGTCTTTTCAATCTTTCCTCATATGACAGTCCCGCCATCCCAGGGATCAATCTCGTGAACCTACGCTGCACTGCCTCAATCACAAGGATGTCCTTCCTCAAATTAGGAGACCAAAACTGTACACAATACTCCAGATGTGGTCTTACCAGAGCCCTATACAACTGCAGAAGAACCTCTTTACTCCTATACTGAAATCCTCTTGTTATGATGGCCAACATTCCATTAGCTTTCTTCACTGCCTGCTGTACCTGCACGCCAACTTTCAGTGACTGGTGTACAAGGACACCCAGGTCTCGATGCACCTCAACCTTACCTAACTAACCCCATTGAGATAATAATCTGCCCCCTTGTTTTTGCCGGCAAAGTGGATAACCTCACATTTATCTATATTATACTGCATCTGCCACGCATCTGCCCACTCACTCAACCTGTCCAGGTCACCCTGCAACCTCCTAACATCCTCTTCACAGTTCACACTGCCACCCAGCCTTGTGTCATCCGCAAACTTGCTAGTGTTGCTCCTAATTCCCACTTCCAAATCATTAATATATATGGTAAACAGTTGCGGCCCCAGCACCGAGCCTTGCGGCACTCCACTCGCCACTACCTGCCATTCTGAAAAGGACCCGTTCACTCCTACTCTTTGCTTCCTGTCTGCCAACCTATTTGCTATCCATGTCAACACCCTACCCCCAATACCATGTGCTCTAATTTTAGTCACCAGTCTCCCGTGCGGGACCTTATCAAAGGCTTTCTGAAAGTCTACATCCACTGGCTCCATTTTACTTGTCACATCCTCAAAAAATTCCAGAAGATTAGTCAAGATTTCCCTTTCATCAATCCATGTTAACTTGGACTAATCCTTTTACTGCTATCCAAATGCCCCATTATTACCTCTTTGATCATTGACTCCAGCATCTTTCCCACCACCGGTCAGGCTAACTGGTCTGTAATTCCCCGTTTTCTCTCTCGCACCTGTCTTGAAAAGTGGGACAACATTAGCTATCCTCCAATCCACAGGAACTGATCCACCATTGGAAAATGATCACCAATGTGTCCACTATTTCTAGAGCCACCTCCCTGAGGACCCTGGGATGCAGACCATCAGGCCCAGAGGATTTATCATCCTTCAGTCCCATTAGCCTACCCATTACTATTTCTCGCCTAATGAAAATTTCTTTCAGTTCCTCTACCCCCTTAGATCCTCTGTCCTCCAGTACATCTGGGAGATTGTTTGTGTCTTCCTTAGTGAAGACAGATCCGAAGTACCTGTTCAACTCTTCTGCCATTTCCTTGTTACCCATAATAATTTCACCCGTGTCTGCCTTCAAGGGACCCACATTTGACTTTGCTACTCTATTTCCCATAACATATCTAAAGGAGCTTTTACTGTCCTTCTTTATATTCCTGGCCAGCTTCACCTGGTACTTCATCTTTTCAGCCCTTATTGCCCGTTTTGTTTCATCAGTTGTCCTATGAAAGTTTCCCAATCCTCTGGCTTCCGGCTACTCTTTGCTGTGTTATACATCTTTCTTTTCGTTTTATTCTATCCCTAACTTCTCTTGTCAGTCACAGTTGCCTCCTACTCCCCTTAGAATCTTTCTTCCCATCCCAAGTTAGCATTCCATATTAAATCTTATAGAGGAATTCGGTTCCTTTTCAGGATATAGAATAAACTGGAACAAAAGTGAAATTATGGCAATAAAACTGCAAGAACCGACACACCTTTTAAAATTCCCTTTCAGAATTGCTACAGAAAAATTTAAATATCTGGGTGTTCAGGTAACCAGAAAATATACTTCTTTATTCAATGCAAACTTCCCGCCTTTAGTTACTAAATTAAACGCTCTTATTCAATTCTGGAAAACACTTCCGATGTCTCTAATAGGCAGAATAAATGCTATAAAAATGATCTTCCTCCCACAAATTCTCTATTTATTTCAATACCAATATACCTACTTAAATTTTTTTTTTTAATCTTGATTCTCGGATTACAAACTTTATCTGGGATTATAAAACACATAGAATTCATAAACGACATCTATGCAAACCCAGAGAAATGGAGGGATTGGCTCTCCCCAATTTCTTATGCTATTATTGGGCAACGAATTTTAAAAATGTAATTTATTGGCTGGATAATGCATGCCAACAGGTAGACTGGTTAATAATGGAGAGAGATGATTGCTCGCCTTTTAATATAGGTGCAATTCTTCTCTCCCCAACAAAGTTGAAGAACACACTATATGATAAAAATCCGATTATTCGCAGCACTTTACGAATCTGGAGACAAGTAAAATCAACTTTTAAACTAAGAGCTTTATCTCTTCTTTCACCAATAGCTAATAACCCTTTGTTTAAGCCATCTATTGTAGATAAAACTTTTACTTATTGGGAAAGACTAGGAATTAAAAAACTTGGAGATCTCTACGAGGTGGGAAATCTTCTGTCATTTCAGAAATTACAGTCAAAATACAATCTGAAAGGTAATCAATATTTTAGATTTCTTCAAATTCGAGATTATTTGAAAACATATACCCATGACTATCAAACTCTGCTGCCAGATATATTAGACGAAGGTATGAATAGAAACTCAGAGTCAAACAATCTAACATCATACTTGTATAATACCCTTCTAAATATCGTCTGACGCAAATAGAAATCTTTTATATATGCACAATTGTTCGATTAATGTTAGACACATTTTAAACCAATTTAAAACACTGCACAGACTCTACTACTCAAAGACTAAACTGAATAAGATGTTTTTCAAATGTATCTCTTATTTGTGACAAATGTCTCCTTCAAGAAGCAACTATAACACATTCCTTTGCCTCTTGCATAAAACTACATAACTTTTGGAAAGGAATTTTTGAAATTTTCTCAAAAACATTAAAAACAAAACTGGACCCCCATACGGAACTGATTATTTTCGGAACATCAGAAGCCTGCCCTGAGCTTTCAATATTTCAAAGACGTTTCCTCAATTATGGCCTGATAACGGTGAAAAAACGAATACTTACATTTTGGAAAAATACATTTGCCCCTACTCTTAAAATGTGGATTACAAACATGTCTGAGACGCTACATCTTGAAAATATGAGACTTGTCTTAGCAGGTAAACCAGAGCAATTTTTGAAAACATGGATTCCATCCATTGATTTATTACAAGGATAGTATGGTGCAACACAACGTCGCAATTAAACCGACTTACGGGTTGGGTGATGGGTGGGGAGAGATATGAAGCAGGTATATCATCACTTTTTGTTTTTCTTTCTGTTTTTGTATTTTTATTTCTTTACGATTTTCTCATTTCTTTTACTTACTCACTCTTCGACTACACTTATTTGGTAGTCTAGGGGTTCTATTCTTACACATTCACTTTCTCTTTCATTTTCTCTCTTTCTTGCTTTTTCTCTCTTTTTCTATTTCATCTTAGCTAAAAATTAAAATTGAAGCTGTACAATAAATGTATTATGTCATATGCCGCGGTTTATACTTTTGTACATTGCTTCTAAAAAAAATAAATTTAAAAAAAGAATCTTTCTTCCTTTTTGGAATGAAATGATCCTGCGTCTTTTGGATTATCCCAGAAGTTCCTGCCATTGCTGTTCCACCGTCATTCATGCTAGGATCCCTTTCCAGTCTACCTTGGCCAGCTCCTCTCTCATGCCTTCATAGTCCCCTTTGTTCAACTGCATCACTGACACTTCCGATTTAACCTTCTCCTTCTCAAATTGCAGATTAAAACTAATCATATTATGATCACTACCTCCAAGCGGTTCCTTTATCTCGAGTTCTCTTATCAAATCTGGTCGGCTCCATTACAAGCTGCTCTAAGAATCCATTTTGGAGGCACTCTACAAACTCTCTTTCTTGGGGTCCTGAACCAACCTGATTTTCCCAGTCTACCTGCATATTGAAATCCCCCATCACCACAGTGGCATTACCTTTGTTTTAACAGGAGTTTAACCAGTTTTAACTCCTGCTGCAACTTACACCCTACATCCAGGCTACTATTTGGGGGTCTGTAGTTAACACCAATTAGTGTCTTCTTGCCTTTGCAATTCCTCAACTCAATCCACAGTGACTCTACCTCGTCAGTCCCTATGTCTTCCTTCGCAAGGGACTGAATTCCATCCCTCACCAGCAGAGCTACCCCCCCCCCCCCTCCTCTGCCCACCTGCCTGTCCTTTCTATAGGATGTATAACCCTGAATATTAAGTTCCCAGACCCGATCCTCCTGCAGCCACGTCTCAGTAATCCCCACAATGTCATATCTACCAACCTCTAACTGAGCCTCAAGCTCATCTACTTTACTTCTTATACTTCGCGCAGTTGGCTTATTGGCTGCAACCTTCCCTCCATTGACGGACTGTACACTGCAAGGTCCAGGAAGCGAGCGGGTAAGATCATCTCTGGCCCCTCTTACCCTGGCCACAAACAATTTGAATCACTTCCCTCTGGAAGGTGACTCCGGACTGTCAAAGCTGCCACAGCCAGACATAAAAACATTTTTTTTCCCATGAGTAGTAGCTTTTCTCAATAACCAAAAATCTGTAGCCTCCTTTTGCTCTGGTATTTTATTTAATTCACATGTTTAATCAATAATGTTTTAATATTAATGTTTAATGTTTTATGTGTCATTCCTAACTGTTACTGTATGTCATGTTGTCACTTGCGGGCGGAGCACCAAGGCAAATTCCTTGTATGTGAATACTTGGCCAATAAACATTCATTCATTCATTCATTTATAATTGTACGTTATTTTATTCTGAGGCTATGGCCTCTGGTCCTAGACTCTCCCACTAGTGGAAACATCCTCTCCACATCCACTCTATCCAGGCCATTCACTATTCGATAAGTTTCAATGAGGTGCCCTCTCATCCTTCTAAACTCCAGCAGGTACAGGCCCAGTGCCGACAAATGCTCATCATTAACCCAATTATCCCCGGGATCATTCTTGTACACCTCCTTTGGACCCTCTCCAACACCAGCACAACCTTGTGTAGGAAGGGACTGCAGATGCTGGCTTAAACTCAAGATAGCCACAAAATAGTGGAGTAACTCAGCATGGACAGGCAGCATGTCTGGATAGAAGGAACTGAAGAAGGGTCTCGACCCAAAATATCACCCGTTCCTTCTCTCCAGAGATGCTGTCTGTCCCGCTGAGATACTCCAGCATTTTGTGTCTATCACCAGTACAACCTTCCTCAGTTATAAGACCCAAAACTGCCCACAATACTCCAAATGAGGTCTGACCAGTGCCTTATAAAGTCTCGGCATTAATGTGGATAAATGTGAGGTTATCCACTTTGGTGGCAAAAACAGGAAGGCAGATTATTATCTGAATGGTGTCAAGTTGGGAAAAGGGGAAGTATAATGAGATCTGGGGGTTCTTGTTCATCAGTCAATGAAAGTAAGCATGCAGGTACAGCAGGCAGTGAAGAAAGCGAATGCCATGTTGGCCTTCATAACAAGAGGAGTTGAGTATAGGAGCAAATAGGTCCTTCTGTAGTTGTACAGGGCCCTATTGAGACAACACCTGGAGTATTGTGTGCAGTTTTGGTCTCCAAATTTGAGGAAGTACATTCTTGCTATTGAGGGAGTGCAGCTTAGGTTCACGAGGTTAATTCCCGGGATGGCGGGACTGTCATATGTTGATAGAATGGAGCGGCTGGGCTTGTGTACTCTGGAATTTAGAACGATGGGAGGTGATCTTATTGAAACATAAGATTATTAAGGGTTTGTACACGCTAGAGGCAGGAAACATGTTCCCGATGTTGGGGGAGTCCAGAACCAGGGGCCACAGTTTAAGAATAAGGGGTAAGCCATTTAGAACAGAGATAAGGAAAAACTTTTTCACACAGAGGGTTCTGAATCTGTGGAATTCTCTGCCTCAGAAGGGTTAGATAGAGCTTTTAAAGGTAGCGGAGTCAGGGGATATGGGGAGCAGGCAGGAACAGGGTACTGATTGTGGATGATCAGCCATGATCACAGTGACTAGCTCAAAGGGCCGAATGGCCTACTCCTGCACCTATTGTCTATTACATCCCTATTTTTATAGCCTAGTCTTCCTGAAATAAATGCTGAAGTTCAAGTTCAAGTTACATTTATTGTCACACGCACCAATTGGTACAGTGACATTTGGGTTATACTACTGCCATACGAATAAAAAAGAACGCAACACACGATAGACTTTAACATAAACATCCCCACACAGCGGAATCAAAGTTTCCCACTGTGAGAGAAGGCACCAAAGTTCAGTCATCCTCCTCTTTGTTGTTCACCCGTGGTCGGGTCCTCCCGACCCCCCCGCAGGGTGGCCCGATGTTCAGGCCCGATGTTCAGGCCCGATGTTCAGGCCCTCTCGCCGGGATGATGGAACTCCGACGTCGGATTGGAAGAACATTCCCAGCGGCTTGGACTTCCGAATCGGCCCCTTCCTACCGGAGACCGCAGCTCCCGAAGTCCACAGGCCGAGCTGGGCGGAGATTCACACTGGCGGCCCTCGGCAAAGGGATCCCAGGACTCCGCGATGTTGAAGTCAGCGCCGCCCGCGGCTGGAAGCTGCGCAAACCACAGCTCCACGATGTTGAAGCAGCAGGCCCAACGCTCCGGAGCTTCAAACGGCGATCCCCGGTAAGGCATCGTCCGCTCCGCGATGAATCCAGTGCTGCGCCGCCGCTGAAGCTCTGGTCGGTCTCCGGCAGGAATGGCCGCGCCAATCCAGTTGGTAGGTCGCGAGGGGGGGAGGCGAGGACGCGACTCGGAGAATAGTCGCATCCTCGCCAGGAAGTGACTGGGAAACGGTTTCCCACTTCCCCTACATAAAAATACTACGTAAAAAATGCTAACATTGCATTTGCCTTCTTTACTGTTGATTCAACTTGCAAATTATCCTTTTGGGAATCCTGCACCAGCTGTCCCAGGTCCCTTTGCCCGTATTTCCAGAATCCCTTCCCTGATCCACCTGGTGGGTTTTAAATTAGACTGATGTTATTCGGTGTGTTTGAGCACATCTTTTTCTTTACGCATAGATTTAAAATAAAAACTGCTGGCGTGGGATTTAAATGCATGATTACTGCGAAGGGCCACCATTATGCCGTGTGACTTCAGTAGTTCCAAAATTATATTAATAACTCTTTCAAACGTATGCACATTTGGATGATTGGCACAAATTACCCCGAGAGAGAGAGAGAGTACTACCTACTTAAATCCTGTTCATTAACACAATTCTCTGTCAGGCTATAGGGTATAAAACTGTAGTGAGGAGAGGTAAAACTATTGCTCACTTCCCTGAGCAACTGCAGGCTTATTCCCAGAATGGTCCACAGCATATTCAAACACTTGCATCCATTTTAGTCTCTGATCTTAAGGGCTAATTACATGTTGGTTTTAATTGAGCACATTTTAGTCGGAGATTTTTATTTTGTTCCACTGGGGGAGATGAAGAGAGATTGAGAAAAAGAGAAAAAAGAAAAAAGAACTTTGCATCTATCATGTTGTCCAAATGGCTCCAAATGCTTGGGAAGAAATGAACTAATTTTAGTTTTAGTTTAGAGCTACAGCACGGAAACAGGCCCTTCGGCCCACCGAGTCCGTACCCGAGCAGCGTTCCCCGCACATTAACGCTGCCCAACACACACACACACGGGACAATTTACATTTATACCAAGCCAATTAACGTAATGTTATGTCTTTGGGGTGTGGGAGGAAAAAGAAGATCTCAGAGAAAACCCACTCAGGTCACGGGGAGAAGGTACAAACTCCGTACAGGCAGCACCCGTAATCAGGATTGAATCTGGCGCTGCAAAGCAGCAACTTACTGTCACTTTGCACCTATTGGTCTATTGTCTATTGTTGTGTGCCGAGTTGCTGAGTTGTCGAGGAGGCCCTGCAGTAGCCTGGGCTCACCTAGATCGGGAACGGCTCAAGTATATCGAGCACGTGAATGCCGCCAAGTTGCCATATATTTGGCGGCATTCACGTGCTCGATATACTTGAGCCGTTCCCGATCTAGGTGAGCCCCAGGCTACTGCAGGGCCTCCTCGACAACTCAGCCAACTCGGCACACAACAATAGACAATAGACAATAGGTGCAAGAGTAGGACATTCGGCCCTTCGAGCCAGCACTGCCATTTAATGTGATCATGGCTGATCATCCACAATCAGTACCCCGTTCCTGCCTTCTCCCCATATCCCTTGACTCCGCTATCTTTAAGAGCCCTATCTAGCTCTCTCTTGAAAGTATCCAGAGAACCGGCCTCCACCGCCCTCTGAGGCAGAGAATTCCAGACTCACAACACTCTGTGTGAAAAAGTGTTTGCTCATCTCCATTCTAAATGGCTTACCCCTTATTCTTAAAGGCCTGTCTCACGAGTCTGCGGTCATTGGTGGCGAAATGGGAAGAATCTGACGCCATAGGCCGCGCACTCGTGAGAACGTACAATTCCGGGGCTGTGCGTCGGTGTTCCTAACACCGCACGGTGCTAAAATAAAACCGACAATGTCGAAAACTATATACTCACCGCACAACCTCCACCAGTGATGCACGAGTGCGGCACGGCCGCCCGCACGGGCCGCCGCCAGTGTGGCTCGAGCGCCGTGCGTCAAACCTCCACTGCCATAGCCTCCGCCAGTGAGGCACGTGCCTCCGCCAGTGAGGCACGTGTGCGGCACGGCCGCAGGCACAGCCACCGCTACAGCGCCGCGATCAGGATGGCCGCCGCCACAGCCGCCGCTCGTGAGTCACGTGCGGCGGGCCGACGTCATCGCAGTTGGCCCGCCTATTTTTTTACTTACCGCAAGCACGTGGGACACGCCGTGTTTGAATTACTCGGCCCCCGCGCAGCATCCGTGCGGCGCTCCAGTGGCTAGGCTTGGCGCTCTCGCCGTTGCCGCGCGGTCCCCGCTACCGGCGACACCGCGCTTCACCGCCGATGACGGCAAACAGGTAAGACAGAGCCTTTAAACTGTGGTCGCTGGTTCTGGACTCCCCCAACATCGGGGACATGTTTCCTGCCTCTAACGTGTCCAAACCCTTAATAATCTTATACGTGTCAATAAGATCCTCTCTCATCCTTCTCAATTCCAGAGTATACAAGCCCAGCCGCTCCATTCTCTCAGCATATGACAGTCCCGCCATCCCGGGAATTAAACTTGTGAACCTACGCTGCACTCCCTCAATAGATGGAATTTCCTTCCTCAAATTTGGGGACCAAAACTGCACACAATACTCCAGGTGTGGTCTCACTAGGGCTCTGTACAACATCCTGCCACTCCGATGAATCATGTCCCTTTGTTTTGCTGCCATTAATTGAGGGAAATCGATTGGCTGGAAGGATTATTCTGTTCTTCATTAGCTCATTTATATTTGCCTTAATGAATGGGGCATTCCTGGGACATGTTCACAAGGTGTCATTCAAAAGAACAGTGCTTCCAACAATGTCGCACTCCCGACATACTGCACTGAAATGATAGCTCAGATTTACTTCTCAATTTGAACTCCAATCAACTGAGCAAGTGAAGTTGCAGATAGTGTCATCATTATACTTTAGATTAGATTACATTAGATTAGATTTTATTTGTTGTCATTTGAACCCAGAGGTTCAAACGAAATTTGGTTTCTGCAGTCATACAAAACTAGAAGAAGAACCAAGACACAACACAATTTACACAAACATCCATCACAGCGAATTCCTCCTCACTGTGATGGAAGGCAAAGTCTTGTCTCTCCCCTGCACTCCCCATTCTCCTCCCGATGTCAAAGTCAAAGCCCCCGGCGGGCGATGGTAAATAAGTCCCGCGGCCATTAAAGCCGCGCCGGGTGATGCAAGGCCGCGCTCCGGGTCTTGATGTTGGAGCCCCCGGCGGGCGCTAGCAAGTCCCGCGGCAATTTAAAGCAGCGTCGGGCGATGTAAGGCCCCGCTCCAGGTCATCTTCAACCCCGCAACTCGGGCGGGAGTAGCTGCCGTTGTGGAAGCTCCGAAAAGCGGTCTCCCACCAGGGACCCATGAGCTCCCGGTGTTACCGTCCACCGGGCCGGCGGCTGGAGCCTCCGAATCTCCGGGGTCGGGCCGCAGCAGCGCGCCACCACAGCTCTCCACGCTCCGAACTTGGCCAGCTCCACGATGGTGAGTAGTCCGCAGGCTCCGCGACTCGAGCCCCAGGTCATTCCGGCTGGAGGCCTCTCCACGGTGCTAGGCCCCAACGACAACGGAGACCCGACAGAGAAAGGTCGGGTCCTCTGTACAGGGAAAAGATTTTAAAAGTTTCCCCACCCACCCCCCACACATACCCAGTTTAAAAAAACACTATACACTACACACTACACTCAAACGAGACAAAACAATTTAAAAAGACAGACGGACTGCAGAGGCCGCTGCGACGTGGGTCGCGCCGCCTACAATATGGGACATCATTAACATTAAGGGGGACATTTTCTTAAGTGGTTACATGGCAAATGTAATGAAACATTTTGAAGATAGTCATTGTCAGGGTTGTCCTCAATCGCCTTGGTGGCACGGTGGCGCAGCGGTAGAGTTGCTGCTTACCGAGTGAACCAGTTTCAATCCTGACTACGAGTGCTGTCTGTAGTGAGTTTGTACGTTTAGTTTAGTTTAGTTTTAGTTAAGAGATACAGCGTGGAAACAGGTCCTTCGCCACTGAGTCCGCGCCGACCAGCGATCATCCCATACACTTGGACTATCCTAAGCACTAGGGATAATTTACAATTTACCGAAGCCAATTAAACAACAAACCTGAACGTCTTTGGAACATGGGAGGAAACCGAGCTCCCGGAGAACACCCACACGGTCACGGAGAGAGTGTACGAACTCTACACAGTTAGCACCCATAGGCAGCGTCGAACCTGGATCTCTGGCGCTGTCAAGGGCTTGTCCCACTTAGGTGACTTTGATCGCCACATGGTCGCCACATGTTCGCTGGTGGTCTCCGGTGAGTCTCCTTCATGGTCGCGAGGAGTTCCCGCATTCTGGGAACTAGTCGCGGCCTCAGTATGGTCGCATCAACATGTTGACAAATTTTCTGTGACCAAAAATTGGTCGCCATGGAGAAAATCGATAATCCTGTAGTCGTAGGTGCAGTTGTAGTGGGGTCACGATGTAGTTATGGGTAGTCGAGGTAGTCGTAGGTAGTTTTAGTTAATCTCCTTTGCTGACCGGGCATTTTCAATAGACAATAGACAATAGGTGCAGGAGTAGGCCATTCGGCCCTTCGAGCCATTCAATGTGATCATGGCTGATCATCCCCAATCAGTACCCCGTTCCTGCCTTCTCCCCATATCCCCTGACTCCGCTATTTTTAAGAACCCTATCTAGCTCTCTCTTGAAAGAATCCAGAGAACCCGCCTCCACCGCCCTCTGAGGCAGAGAATTCCACAGACTCACCACTCTCTGTGAGAAAAAGTGTTTCCTCGTCTCTGTTATAAATGGCTTACTCCTTATTCTTAAACTATGGCCCCTGGTTCTGGACTCCCCCAACATCCGAAACATGTTTCCTGCCTCTAGCGTGTCCAAACCCTTAACAATCTTATATGTTTCAATGAGATCCCCTCTCATCCTTCTAAACACCAGAGTGTACAAGCCCAGCTGCTCCATTCTCTCAGCATATGACAATCCCGCCACCCCGGGAATTAACCTGGTAAACCTACGCTGCACTCCCTCAATAGCAAGAATGTCCTTCCTCAAATTAGAGGACCAAAACTGTACATAATACTCCAGGTGTGGTCTCACTAGGGCTCTGTACAACTGCAGAAGGACCTCTTTGCCCCTATATTCAATTCATCTTGTTATAAAGGCCAACATGCCATTCGCTTTTCATTGGCTCATTGGGGGAAAAAAGCGTAAGCACGAGTTTTCAGAACCAAGGATAACCAAATGCCCGCCGAACTTCACAGCTGTGTATCTCTGCCTTATTAAAAGTTGTCTGGCTTCTTAAAAGTGTCTCCACTACTTCTCCCCCCCCTTCTCCCCTCCCCCCCTCCCCCCTCTTTTAAAGGACTTGCAGTACACTGTGCTAGCTGCCTTAACCTTCCTGTTCATCGCGGTGTGTGTCTGTATCACCTTGGCTTTGCACAGTGTGAATTTCAGACAGCGCTCCCCCTCTTTCCCTGGCCCCCGCCTTGGCGATGTGTGTGTGTGTGTGTGTGTGTGTGTGTGTGTGTGTGTGTGTGTGTGTGTGTGTGTGTGTGTGTGTGTGTGTGTGTGTGTGTGTGTGTGTGTGTGTGTGTGTGTGTGTGTGTGTGTGTGTGTGTGTGTGTGTGTTTGTGTCACTCTGACAGTTGACGTTCCAGTTTTTCAGGCAAGTGCCGCGAACTTGACAGTCTCCGGCAGTTCGCTGAAAAAAACGCCTAAGTGGGACAGGCCCTTAAGACAGCGACTCTACCACTGCGCCACTATGCCTGATGCACTATGCAGCGACTCTACCACTGCGCCCGATGTTCTGCCCGTGACCAAGTGGGGTTTCCCCCAGGTGCTCCGGTTTCCTCCCACACTCCAAAGACGTAGAGGATTGTGGATCAGTTTGCTTTGGTAAAATTATACATTTGTCCCTGGTTTGTGGGATAGTGCTAGTGTGCGGGGTGATAGCTGGTCGGCGTGGACTTGGTGGGCCGAAGGGCCTGATTCCGCGCTGTGTCTCCAAACTAAGCTAGAGCCTGCTCCCAGTGATGGAAGTGTGTAGGAATGAACTGCAGATGCTGGTTTAAACCGAAGATGGACCCAAAGACCTGGAGTCACTCAGCGGGACAGGCAGCATCTCTGGATAGAGTGAATGGGTGACGTTACGGGTCGAGACCCTTCTTCAGACATGAAGTGTTGCTCTCAGACTTGCAAGTGATTGAAGAGTTCCTCGCAGGCTTGCAGTGACAAGTTTGTCATAGTGCGTTGATGATATAATTGATCCCAGCGCTTCACTAATGTGAATTCATTGTTGAGAGTATCTCCAGCCATGCAATGTGTCACGGGGGGGGGCATCAGATCATTTTGATTACTGGGCTCTATTCTTTACACAATGCCAATGAAGTATTTGGCAGCCTACAATTTTCTTCAGTGACATCTGGAGAAACAATGAGCACAATCTTCACCGTGTGTTAAATCTGTGATACATGCAGAGTACATGACCTTTTCCTAATCTGAAGGTTTTGCATTAAACTGTGGGCGAAAGTGGTTACCAAGAACAGGTCCTCTTAAGAGGAGAGTGTGGCCGCGAAGTCGCTGCATTAGATTTCTGAGCCTTTTCTGCAGGTCAGCCATTTTGTACAATTTTTGGTTGTTCGGTTTGTCGCAGCAGCTAATAAACGTCTATCTATCTCCGCCTTTAAAATATCCACTGACGGCCTCTATAGTCTTCCGTGGCAATGAATTTCACAGATTCACCATTCACTGACTAAAGACATTTTTCCTCATCTCCTTCCTAAAAGAACGTCCTTTAATTCTGAGACTATGGCCTCTAGTCCTAGGCTCTCCCACTAGTGGAAACATCCTTTTTGGTCAGCCATTTTGAACAATGTTGGACATTAGTTTTGTTGCAGCAGTTAATTCAATGCCTCATTTTTGCCTCCTGAAACTAGGTAACATGATTTTGTTGATGGACCAGGAAGGTTTATGAGGCAAGTGGCCATACTAGGCTGATACCACAATGCAACGCTGAGTATTGCCTCTCCATGTCTCCAGGGTCATCCTTCCCAGGCCAGGATCAATTCAATCTTTAACATCTACCTCAGATACCACCGCCTCGCCAGCAGTCTGTCTTGTCCCTTCTCTGTTTTTATTATTTTAATTATGCCTTGAATGTTGTTTTAATGTCTCTTGGTATGTTTTAGGTGGAGGGTACGGGGGGGGGGGGGGAGGAACGGGGAAACCTTTTTCAGTCACTTACCTCGACGGAGATGCGATTTTTCCCCATGTCGTATCTCCGACCCCCTTTGCGGCTTACAACGTGGAGTGGTGCGGCCTTTCCTGGAGACCGGCCCGGAGCTTCGAGCCGCGGCTGCGGCGCAGACTTACCATCGTGGAGCCTGGGATCTTTTGCCGAAGATCGCCAGTGTTGGAGCTCCGACCGCGGGGTCTGTGGACTTTAACACCGTGAAGCAGCGGTCTCCGGTGAGAAGCGGCCGAACTCGAGGGCTCCATGTTTTGTTCCACAAAACGAACACATTTTGTGGAGTTTTGTTCCGATCCGTCCCAACGCCGGAGTTTCGTTTATCCCGACGAGAGGCCTTGAACAGCGGACCGTCGGCAACGGCCCCGTTCAAAGTTCACCAGCGATCACCCCGCATACCAGCGCTATCCCACAAACCCAGGGACAAATGTATAATTTTACCAAAGCCATTTGATTCACAATCCTCTACGTCTTTGGAGTGTGGGAGCAAACTGGAGCACCAGGGCAAAAACCCACGCAGTCACGGGCAGAACATTGGGCGACATAGTGGCGCAGTGGTAGAGTCGCTGTCTTAAGGGCCTGTCCCACTTAGGCGTTTTTTCAGCGGACTGCCGGGGACTGTCAAGTTCACGGCACTCGCCTGAAAAATCGGAACTGGAACGGCAACTGTCAGAGTGAAACACAACACACACACACAAACACATCGCAAAGGCGGGGGCCAGGGAAAGCGGGGGAGCTCTGTCTGAAATTCACACGGTGCAAAGCCAAGGTGATACAGACACACCGCGATGAACAAGAAGATTAAGACGGCTAGCCCAGTGTTGGTAAGTCCTTTAAAAGAGATGGGAGGGGGGGGGGGGAGAAGGGGGGGGGAGAAGGAGTGGAGACACTTTAAAGAAGCCAGACAACTTTTAATAAGCCAGAGATACATCCGCACCCGCCTCTGATCCTGTCTGGTGGTGTATTCCACTGTCCTATCTTGGTGATGTCACTGGAGAAGCCTAGAGACTGCCAAATACTTCATTAGCGTTTTGCATCAAATGAGACACAGCAAACACAATGGTCTGAAGCCCCGTGGCACTTTGCATGGCTGAGATCCTCTTGACAATGATTTAACATTAGTCAAGGACTGGAATGGATTAAATAATCACGGCACATTTGGTGAGGCATCTTTACCACGACTGCATAATGAAGAGGAGGTTCATTCGCAATGAATGCTAAAAGGGTGACAAGCATAAATTAAGCTGAACACTTAATTGGGCAAGTCAGGTCATTTAATTTTTGATTGAATAAGGGGAATACTCATTTTAAGGGATAGAAAATAGGAAGCATTCGGAGCAACAATGGAATCCTTCATTGTTGTTTTCTCTGAAATCCATCAAGAAGGCTATCAGCTAAGCTCTGTCCACTTTAATAGACTTGAATCTTGAGGCAATGTTTGCTCATCCAGTTAATGCAGCAGTAAAGGTACCCTTGGGCCTTATAATAAGCTCATTCTGTCTGGAAGTGATTCCACGGTTAATGAAATATCTTTGCACGTGTCCACCTCTTTTTACTTTTGCTTTATCTGCACTGGATTATGTCAATTTAGCTCTAAAAACTGTGTACATAATCAGGCCTGCACTGATGCCAAATGATTTACCAACGTAAGGCAATGTAAAAGTACCAGGAGGCACGTTTCCACAGTGTCTCTGCTTCAGAAATTAAAAAGTGCATTAAACAGTTAGTTCATGATGAAACTAATAAACAGCTCAGACTTCATAATTCAGAGATACAGCGAGGAAACGGGCCCTATGGCCCACCAAGTTCACGCGGACCAGCAATCACCCTGTACAGCAACACTATCCTACACATTAAGTGCAATTTACAATTTATAGAAGCCATTTAATCTAGTTAGTCACGGGGCAGTCGACGCTGAAGCAGCCTTACAGCGAATGCAGCGCCGGAGACCCGGGTTCGATCCCGATTACGGGCGCTGTCTGTACGGAGTTTGTACATTCTCCAGGGCTGCCAACTCTCACGCTTTGAGCGTGAGATCACGCCCTCAGGAAAACTCTCACGCCCCTCACGCTGATCACAAATGTCTCACGCTCTGTGGTGAGAAATTCTGTGATCAACGAAAATCTCAAAACTCGGATAAACTGCATTGTCCGCGGGTGTTGGAGAGCCGGGGCTGACGGAGGGATGAGAGCAGCGGGCGGATACAGATGCGAGGAGTCGGGGCTGGCGAGTGTTTGCGGGTCTGGCGAGTCGCTCGCTGCAGCTCCGGCCATGGAGCAGCCCCAGTGCGAGAGTCCCGGGCCGTCGGAGGCGTCGGAAGCGTTGCGCCGCTGCCGCGACAGTCTCTGTGCCGAGGGGACAGACTCTCAAAGGGAGGTGGAGAGTGAGAGAGGGAAGGAGACAGGAGACAGGGGGGAGAGAGGGGGTGAGAGGAGAGAGAGGGGACAGACAGAGGGAGGTGAATGGAGAGAGAGAGAAGAGGGAGAGAGGGGAGAGGAGAGAGAGAGAGGGGGAGAGGGGGGAAGAGTGAGGTGGGAGGGAGAGAGGGGAAGAGAGAGAGAGGGGGAGAGAGAGGGGAGGGAGAGGGAGATGGGGAGGGGGAGGGAGAGAGGGAGAGAGAAGGGAAGAGAGGAGAGAGGGAGAGAGGGGGAGAGAGAAGAGAGAGGGAAGATGGAGAGAGGAGAGGGGGAGACAGGGAGAGAGGGGGGTTAGAGGAGAAACAGAGGAGAGGGAGAGAGAGAGGGGAAAGAGAGGGGAGGGGACAGAGGGGAGAGAGAGAGGGGGTTGAGAAGAGAGAGAGCGGAAGAGAGGGGAGAAAGAGAGGGATGAGAGTGAGGTGGGAGGGAGAAAGGAGGGGAGAAAGAGAGAGGGGAGAGGGAGGAAGAGAGGTGGGAGAGAAAGAGGAAAGAGAGAGGAGAGGGGGAGAGAGAGAGGGGGTGAGAGAGAGGGAGAGGAGAGGGGGAGGAAGAGAGGAGGGGAGAGGGGGATAGAGAGGCAGGGCTGCCAACTCCCATGCAGAGTGTGGAGAATCACGCATTTCGCCAAATTCTCCCGCTGACCACCACAATTTCTCTCGCTCTGTTGTGAGAAATTTTGTGATCAACGAAATTTCAATACTCATTCAACTGCATGGGCCATGGGTGTTGGAAGCAGAAGCAGCGACGGGGACAGATGCGGATGGGGAGCGGGGCTGGCGAGTGTTTACCGGGCTGGCGGGCAGTCACTGCAGCTCCGGCCATGGAGCAGCCTCAGTGCAAGGCGTCAGAAGCGTTGCGCCACTGCCGTGAGAGTCTCTGTGCCAAATTTGCCCAGGTGACCAGCATGGATCTGGCTGCGGCTCGGTGCATCCAGGAGGACAACCAGTGGCTGCTGGAAGTAAGTACCAAGCACTGGGTAGAAACGGTGGAAGATAGTGGACTTCAAATGGGGTGGTTGGAGAAAGCATCCTGCTAGATTTTCACTTACTGTAACTGCAGGAAAATGTTCCCGATGTTGGGGGAGTTCAGAACCAGGGGTCACAGTTTAAGAATATAGGGGGGGGGGGGCAGTTAGGACTGAGATGAGGACATACTTTCTTCACACAGAGAGTTGTGAATCTGAGGAATTCTCTGCAACAGAAAGCAGTGCAGGCCAATTCACTGGATGTTTTCAAGAGAGAGTTACATTTAGTTCTTGGGGCTAACGACATCAAGGGATATGGGGAAAAAACAGGAAAGAGGTACAGATTTTAGATGAATAGCCATGATCATATTGAATGGCAGTGCTGGCTCGAAGGGCCGATGGCCTATTCCTGCACCTATTTTCTATGTTTCTATGCTTGAGTATATGGCAATAAAACTCGATCACTTCATTTTGAAGCATTCATGCATGGTGGAGGTATAATGTAGTCATAGAGTGATACAATGTGAAAACAGGCTCTTCGGCACAACTTGCCCACACCCGCCAACATGTCCCAGCTACCCTACCTGCTGGGGGGAATTCCCTACCATACTGTGGAATGTAATTAGGAATGTAATTTACTCAACCTTATTCATAGCTAATCCAATTTAAAGCATATATATTGCATTCAAGTGTAGGTTAAAAGACTCGCTACATTATGCACCATATTGCACAATTTCAAGCTGAAAAATGCAAAAGATCCATACTAATGGGAGGGGAGACACCCCCCCCCCCCGGTCGTTATGCTCCCTCGGGCTTGGTCTCACGCAATTTCTCACTCCCAACTCTCACCCAATGTTGGCAGCCCTGATTCTCCCCATGACCTGCGTGGGTTTTCTCCGAGATGTTCAGTTTCTCCCACATTCCAAAGACGTACAGGTTTGTAGATTAATTGGCTTGTTATAAATGTAAAATTGTCCCTAGTGGGTGTTAATGTGCGGGGATCGCTGGTCGTCGCAGACCCGGTGGGCCGAAGGGCCTGTTTCCGTGCTGTATCTCTAAACTAAACTAAACTAAACTAAACTACAAACCTGTACGTAATTGGCGTGCGGGAGGAAACCGGAGGACACGGAGCAAACTCACGCGGTCACGGGATAAAATGTACAAACTCTGTACAGACCAGCACCCATAGTCAGGATCGAACCCGGGTCTCTGGCATTGTAAGGCAGCAACTCTACCGCTGCGCCAGCAAGCTGCCCTCAGAACCATCACAGAGAAATCAGTAGCCTTGAACCCTGAATCGGTTTTAACATAGAAGGTAGAATAACGAACAATAAAGCTCAAGAAGGTCCTTCGGCCCACAATGTCTGTGCCGAACATGATGCCAAGACCATCGCCTGTCTGCCGTGACATAACCCATATCCTTCTTTTCCCTACATATCCATATGCCTATCCAAAAGTCTTTTAAATGCCATTAACGTTTCTGCTTCAACCACCACCCTGGCCACTCACCACCCACTGTATAAAAAACCTGCCCCACAACTAGTTACCTAAAGGTGTTTGCTTGTGATCTATACCCTCCTGCATTCCCTGCATATCCACATGCCTATAAACATTGATCTTGTAGGTAGTATATATATCTTACTATTGAATGAAAAGCAATTGGAAGAGTGACTGGCCCAGTGTATCAGTACCAGTCTTTAACATGTAACAGCTCCATTCCCTGCTCACTCGTTTTTCTTTCTAATTTTCATCTTTTCATATTCCCAGGTTTTTTTTTAAGTGTGAAAACAGTTTCCAGTACTGTTTGGTGCAAGGAGGTCTTCCATTCTTTCTTTCTCTGCCGCCTTTCCCTCTGATTACAAATGAACTATCCTCTTGGAAACTCCTATCAATCTGCTTTGCCTGCTTTGGTAGGGTTTCAGTTTACATAATGCAATAAACCTTCACAAGCATCAGTTCTGTGTATAGGGCGAATGCACAATCTTTTACCCGGGATACGAAAATCAAGAACCGGAGGATATGGGATTAAGGTGAGAGAGGAAAGTTTTAATAGGAACTTGAGGGGCACCCTTATCACACAGAGGTTGGTGGGTATATGGAACGAGCTGCCAGAGGAACTATTTGAGGCAGGTATTATAACAACATTTAAAAGATATTTGGACAGGTACACAGATAGGAAAGATTTAGAGTGATACTAGACTAAGTGGGACCCGTTGGGTCCCATGTTCACACAGGAAGGCTGGTCCCCCAATGCAATATTCCACCTCTCCACCAATTCCAATATTGGTGGCCAGTGGGGGGGGGGGCTATCTGGAGCGCTAGTATGGGTATTGTGGGCTGAAGGGACTGGTTTCCAGAGGGCTAGTATGGTCATTGTGGGCTAAATGGATTCTTGAGGTGACAGCTCAGTCACTCAAGCCTGATGTGCTGGCAGCTCACTCACGGCTGGTGGGCGAGCAGTTGACTCATGGCTATTCCTTGAAATTCCATTTCAAGCAGGGTGCAAGACCACCAAATTCAAATGCAGTTTCCTACCATTTCAAGCAGGGTGCAAGGCCACCAAATTCAAGTGCAGTTTCTTACCACTTTAAGCAGGGTGCAAGGCCACCAAATTCAAGTGCAGTTTAATACCATTTCAAGCAGGGTGCAAGGCCACCACATTCAAATGCAGTTTCATACCATTTGAAGCAGGGTGAAACCACCATTAAAACCACAATAAATCCACACAAAACACCACACTCACAGATCAGTAGACATTCAGTGTGTTCAGTTGCTTCACAGCTCAGACAGTCGTGACCTCTTCCTCCCCCATCTTGCAGAGACTGAGCCACACCCACACTTCCGGGTTTTATAATCCCTCCCCCCTCCCACCGGAAGGGGCATGGCCTTCATGCGTGATTGACAGGAGAGAGATTCTCAACATTTTTTTAAACACTAATAACACTTTTATTTTTCATTGATGGGAAGAATCCTCTGCACCTGATGAGCGGAGGGGGACTGAGTAAGATGGCCAAAAATCACAGCCGTAAGTGGTAGTGTTTTATCTAAAATCTATATACAGTGCAAACAGGAAGTTGTCAAGTTACCACCACCAACAACCATTTGCAGTGCAGCATTTCAAAGCAGTTACCACCACCAACAACCATCTGCAGTGCAGCATTTCAAAGCAGTTACCACCACCAACAACCATTTGCAGTGCAGCATTTCACGGCAGTTACCACCACCAACAACCATTTGCAGTGCAGCATTTCAAAGCAGTTACCACCACCAACAACCATTTGCAGTGCAGCATTTCAAAGCAGTTATCACCACCAACAACCATTTACAGTGCGGCATTTCAAAGCAGTTACCACCACAAACAACCATTTGCAATGCGGCATTTCAAAGCAGTTACCACCACCAACAACAATTTGCAGTGCAGCATTTCAAAGCAACCACATTTTCATTTTCAAACCACATTAAGGGCACTCACAGTTGAGTAGACATGTGTTCAGTGTTATTCACAGCTCAGAGAGACGTGACCCTCTCGCTTCCTCCATCTTGCAGAGACTGAGTGAGGCACAACACTTCCGGATTTTATAGTCCCTCCCCCTCCCACCAGCAGGGGTAGCAGAGAGAATCTCAAATTTTTTAAAACATTAATAACTCTTTTATTTTTCATCAATGAGAAAAATCCTCTTGTCCAGCGCCAAAAATGGCCAAAAATCACAGCCGTAAGTGGCAGCGTTTTTTCAAAAATCATGAAACAGAAAAACAGGAAGTGGTCAAGATCTTACTTTTAGTAATATAGATGGGCCAAAGTGTTTATAGGCTGAAAGGCCTGTTTCCATGCTGTGTTATTCTGACTATGACACGAGCTAGGCTTCTGCATATTCTCATGAACAATGCCTGCTTCCATCTCCATAGCAATTCCATCTGAAGCGTGGTCTGTCCATTCCCTTCACCGATGCTGCCTCCAACAGTGGCTGTTTGGCTCAAGATTCCAGCATCTGCACTTTCTTGTGCCTCCATCTTCAACTACGGCCAGGGGTTATGGGGAGAAGGCAGGAGAATGGGGTTAGGAGGGAGAGATAGATCAGCCACGATTGAATGGCGGTGTAGACTTGATGGGCCGAATGGCCTAATCTGCTCCTATCACATGACCTTATGAACTACTTCTATCTCAGATGCTGCTCTCCAGATGCGGTGTTATCTGAGGTAGATGTTAAAGATTGAATTGATCCTGATCTAGGAAGGGATGTGAGTTGACCCTGGAGACATGGAGAGGCAATACTCAGCGTTGCACTTTGGTATCAGCCTAGTATGGCCACTTGCCTCATAAACCTGTTAAAGAAGGAACTGCAGATGCTGGAAAATCGAAGGTACACAAAAATGCTGGAGAAACTCAGCGGGTGCAGCAGCATCTATGGAGCGAAGGAAATGGGCAACGTTTTGGGCCGAAACCCTTCTTTAGACTGATAGGGGGTGGGGAGAAGAGGTTCCCCACCCCCTATCAGTCTGAAGAAGGGGTTCGGCCCGAAACGTTGCCTATTTCCTTCGCTCCATAGATGCTGCTGCACCCGCTGAGTTTCTCCAGCATTTTTGTGTACCTGCCTCACAAACCTTCCTGATCCATCAACAAAATCGTGTTACCTGGTTTCAAGAGGCAGAAATGAGGCATTGAATTAACTGCCGCAACAAAACTAACACCCAAAATTGTTCAAAATGGCTGACCGAAAAGGATGTTTCCACTAGTGAGAGAGTCTCGGACTAGAGGTCATAGTCTCAGAATTAAAGGACCTTCTTTTAGGAAGGAGATGAGGAGAAATTTCTTTAGTCAGGGGTTGGTGAATCTGTGGAATTCATTGCCACGGAAGACTGTACAGGCCAAGTCAGTGGATCATTGTAAGGCAGAGATAGATAGATTCTTGATTAGTACAGATGTCAGAGGTTATGGGGAGAAAGCAGGAGAGAGAGAGGAGAGATAGATCAGCCATGATTGAATGGCGGAGTAGACTTGATGGGCCAAATGGCCTAATTCTTCTCCTATTCCTTTTATGACCTGCAGAAAAGGCTCAGAAATCCAACAGAAATGCTACGACTTACGCAGCGGTCACACTCTCCGCTGAAGAGGACCTGTTCTTGCAAACCACTTTTGCCCACAGTTTAATGGAAAATCCAGCGGTCAGGAAAAGGTCATGTAGTGTAATCTGCATTCATCACGTATTTAACACACAGTGAAGACTGCGTTCATTGTTTCTCCAGATGTCACTGGAGAAAATTGTAGGCTGCCAAATACTTCATCGGCATTGTGTAAAGAATGAAGCCCAGTAATCAAAATGATCTGATGCCCCCCCCCCCCGTGACACATTGCATGGCTGGAGATACTCTCCACAATGAATTCACGTTAGTGAAGCGCTGGGATCAATTAAATCATCAAGGCACTGTGACAAAATTGTCACTGCAAGTCTGCGAGGAAGTCTTCAATCACTTGCAAGTCTGAGAGCAACACTTCCTGCACTGTGAGCAGGCGATTGAGGTTGACCCTGACAATGACAACATCTGTGGCCGGGAAGTCCCGTTGTAGAAAACCAAAGTTGGACCTTTCGGCTCTTTCATGTAAATGGTCACAATTACGTACTATCTGCCCTCCCTGGTGTGCTCTTGACTTGCCAGATGAGGAAAATTAGGTCATGCATTGACATCAATAGTATCCATCAAAAATGAAATGGGTTATGGAGAAACCTTCTCAGATTTAGCTGCCTTCAGAAGTTTGTTACCATTCTGTATCAGCTATGTAATGACATGCAGGCCACAGTCCCAGCCTACACTTCCTCCACCAAAACCATCCCCAATGCAATAAGCAGATGAATCTATTTCTCGAGAAATAGTCTGTTTCAAATCCTCCTGACTTCAGCTGTCTTCCAACAGGCTTTCCATGGAGACAGCCCAGTGGACCAACAGGTCGGCACATGGCGCAGCGGTAGAATTGCTGCCTTACATCACTTGCAGCGCCAGAGACCCAGGTTCGATCCCAACTATGGATGCTGTCTGTACGGAATTGTACATTCTCCCCAAACCGCGTGGGTTTTCTCCGAGACCTTCGGTTTCATCCCACACTCCAAAGACGTACAGGTATGTAGGTTAATTGGCTTGGTGTACGTGTAAATTGTCCCGAGTGTGTGTAGGCTTGTGTTGATGTGCGGGGATCGCTGGTCGGTGCGGACTCGGTGGGCCAAAGGGCCTGTTTCCACGCTGTATCTCTAAACTAAGCAAAACTAAACTAAACTAAACAGGAAAACATTGACATTCTCCACTTTCACTCAGTTTCAGTTTAATTTATTGTCACGTGTACCGAGGTACACGTGACAATAAAGCTTTTGTTGCGTGCTAACCAGCCAGCGTAAAGACGATACATGATTACATTCGAGCCATTCGAGCCATAAAAGTTGCTTTTTCATTCTTCTTTCCAAATTGGATAGCCTCACATTTTCCCACTTCATACTCCATTTCTCAACTTCTTGGTCACAAATGTAACGTGTCCAGATTTCTTGGCAGGCTTTCTGATGGATCCACATTCAAACACAGCCAGACTGCTACCCACGAGGGACCATGTGCAACTTTCATCAGCAACAGTAACACTTCCAATTTTAGACAGTCGTCAAATCAAATATTTAATATGGACTTGCTCACGCCTTTTACCCCAATTCATTGTTAAGTGAAGGAATTGTGCATTATTAATCATTTGAATATTGTACCTATCATGGACTGTTTCTAATGCCATGTTTAATTTAGTTTGCAAGCTTTTAAATCAGACAGCAAATAGACAATTATATGGAAATAGACAATAGGTGCAGGAGTAGGCCATTCGGCCCTTCGAGCCAGCACCGTCATTCAATGTGATCATGGCTGATCAACCACAGTACCCCGTTCCTGCCTTCTCCCCATAATCCCTGACTCCACTATTCACAAGAGCCCTATCTAGCTCTCTCTTGAAAGTATCCAGAGAACCGGCCTCCACCGCCCTCTGACGCAGAGAATTCCACAGACTCACAACTCTCTGTGTGAAAAAGTGTTTCCTCATCTCCGTTCTAAATGGCTTACCCCTTATTTTTCAAGCGTGGCCCCTGGTTCTGGACTCCCCCAACATCGGGAACATGTTTCCTGCCTCTAGTGTGTCCAAACCTTTAATAATCTTATATGTTTCAATACGATACCCTCTCATCCTTATAAACTCCAGAGTATACAAACCCAGCCGTTCCATTCTCTCAGCATATGACAGTCCAGCCATCCCAGGAATTAACCTTGTGAACCTACACTGCACTCCCTCAATAGCAAGAATGTCCTTCCTCAAACTCGGAGACCAAAATTGCACACAATATTCCACGTGTGGTCTCACTAGGCCCTATACAACTGCAGAAGGACCTGTTTGCTCCTACACTCAACTCCTCTTGTTATGAAGGCCAACATGCCATTCGCTTTCTTCACTGCCTGCTGTACCTGCATGCTTACTTTCATTGACTGATGAACAAGGACCGCCAGATCCCGTTGTGCTTCCCCTTTTCCCAACTTGACACCATTTAGCAGGGGTGGAAATCGCTATCAAAAACTGGGAGGGACACAATTTGGGGGGGGACACAATTTCTTGGTGACCGCGCGCACCCGCATGCGCACACACACACACGCGAGGCTTTGGAGGCTTCAGCTGTGGGCCCTGACCTGGTTGGTGATCGACTCCGAACTCCCGCAACAGCAACTTCGTCCGCCCCGAATTGTGGGGCTTGAATCGCCCCGTTCGCGGGGCCTTTCATCGCCCGGCACATCTTAAAATTGCCCGTCGGAGGCTTCAACATTGGGAGCCTCGATCGCCTCAATAGACAATAGACAATAGACAATAGGTGCAGGGGTAGGCCATTCGGCCCTTCGAGCCAGCACCGCCATTTAATGTGATCATGGCAGTACCCCGTTCCTGCCTTCTCCCCATATCCCCTGATTCCGCTATTTTTAAGAGCCCTATCTAGCTCTCTCTTGAAAGCATCCAGAGAACCTGCCTCCCTCTGTGAGAAAAAGTGTTTCCTCGTCTCTGTTCTAAATGGCTAACCCCTGATTCTTAAACTGTGGCCCCTGGTTCTGGACTCCCCGAACATCGGGAACATGTTTCCTGCCTCTAGAGTGACCAAACCCTTAACAATCTTACCATTTAGATAGTAATCTGCCTTCCTGTTTTTGCTACCAAAGTGGATAACCTCACATTTATCCGCATTAAACTTCATCTGCCATGCATCTGCCCACTCACCCAACCTGTCCAAGTCACCCTGCATTCGCATAGCATCCTCCTCACAGTTCACACTGCCACCCAGCTTTGTGTCATCTGCAAATTTGCTAATGTTACTTTGAATCCCTTCATCCAAATCATTGATGTATATTGTAAATAGCTGCGGTCCCAGCACCGAGCCTTGCGGTACCCCACTAATCACTACCTGCCATTCTGAAAGGGACCCGTTAATCCCTATTCTTTGTTTCCTGTCTTCCAACCAATTTTCTATCCATGTCAGCACTCTACCCCCAATACCATGTGCCCTCATTTTGCCAACTAATCTCCTATGTGGGACCTTATCAAATGCTTTCTGAAAGTCCAGGTACACTACATCCACTGGCTCTCCCTTGTCCATTTTCCTAGTTACATCCTCAAAAAATTCCAAAAGATTAGTCAAGCATGATTTCCCCTTCGTAAATCCATGCTGACTCGGACCGATCCTGTTACTGCTAACCAAATGTTCGGCTATCTCATCTTTTATAATTGACTCCAGCATCGTCCCCACCACCGATGACAGGCTAACTGGTCTATAATTCCCTGTTTTCTCTCTCCCGCCTTTCTTAAAAAGTGGGATAACATTAGCTACCCTCCAATCCACAGGAACTGATATTGAATCTATAGAACATTGGAAAATAATCACCAATGCGTTCACGATTTCTAGAGCCACTTCCTTAAGTACCCTGGGATGCAGACCATCAGTCCCTGGGAATTTATCAGCCTTCAGTCCCATCAGTTTACCCATCACCATTCCCTGTCTAGTGTGAATTTCCTTTGGTTCCTCCGTCACCCCAGATCCTCATGGCCACTAGTACATCAGGAAGATTGTTTGTATCTTCCTTAGTGAAGATGGATCCAAAGTACCTGTTCAACACATCTGCCATTTCCTTGTTCCCCACAATAAATTCACCCTTTTCGGTCTTCAAGGGTCCAACTTTGGTCTTAACTAATTTTTTCCACTTCACATACCTAAAGAAGCTTTTACTATGCTCCTTTATATTATTGGCTAGCTTACCTTTGTACCTCATCTTTTCTCCCCGTATTGCCTTTTTAGTTATCTCCTGTTGCTTTTTAAATGCTACCAAATCCTCTGGCTTCCCACTCATCTTTGCTATGTTATACGTCTTCTCTTTTATTTTTATACTGTCCCTGACTTCCCTTGTCAGCCATCGTCGTTGGAATCTTTCTTCCTCTTTGGAATAAACTGATCCTGCACTTTCTGTAATATTCCCGGAAATACCTGCCATTGTGGGAGATTTCAATTTTCCACACATAGACTGGGAAACACATTCTGTAAATGGGCTGGATGGGTTGGAGTTTGTAAAATGTGTGCAGGAAAGTTTTTTTGCAGCAATACATAGAAGTACCTACTAGAGAAGGGGCGGTGCTGGACCTCCTGTTAGGAAATGAGGTGGCAGAGGTATGCGTTGGGGAACAGTTCGGGACCAGTGATCACAATACCATTAGTTTCAATATAATTATGGAGAGGGTCAGAACTGGACCTAGGGTTGAGATTTTTGATTGGAGAAAGGCTAACTTTGAGGAGATGCGAAAGGATTTAAAAGGAGTAAATTGGGACAGTTTGTTTTATGGGAAAGATGTGGAAGAGAAATGGAGGACATTTAAAGGTGAAATTTTAAGAGTACAGAATCTTTATGTCCCTGTTCGGTTGAAAGGAAATAGTAAAAATTGGAAAGAGCCATGGTTTTCAAGGGAAATTGGACACTTAGTTCGGAAAAAGAGAGAGATCTACAATAATTATAGGCAGCATGGAGTAAATGAGGTGCTTGAGGAGTATAAAAAATGTAAAAAGTGTCTTAAGAAAGAAATTAGAAAAGCTAAAAGATATGAGGTTGCTTTGGCAAGTAAGGTGAAAGTAAATCCAAAGGGTTTCTACAGCTATATTAATAGCAAAAGGATAACGAGGGATAAAATTGGTCCATTAGAGAGTCAGAGTGGACAGCTATCTGCAGAGCCAAAAGAGATGGGGGAGATATTGAACAATTTCCTTTCTTCGGTATTCACCAAGGAGAAGGATATTGAATTATGTGAGGTAAGGGAAACAAGTAGAGTAGCTATGGAAACTTTGAGATTCAAAGAAGAGGAAGTACTGAAACTTTTGAGAAATATAAAAGTGGATAAGTCTCCAGGTCTGGACAGGATATTCCCTAGGACATTGAGGGAAGTTAGTGTAGAAATAGCAGGGGCTATGACAGAAATATTTCAAATGTCATTGGAAACGGCAATAGTGCCGGAGGATTGGCGTACTGCGCATGTTGTTCCATTGTTTAAAAAGTGGTCTAAGAGTAAACCTAGCAATTATACACCTGTTAGTTTGACGTCAGTGGTGGGCAAATTAATTGCTCCCAAATCTACAGAACTGCTGTAGATTTGGGAGCAACAGCAGCAGGAGATTAGCAAGAGATACGACTGATTGGCTCTAGCCCGAGTGGGAGGAGAGAAGTGAGTCAGAGGGGGGAAAAACAGTTGAAAAGTAGAAGCCAAGCACAGGCAGACTTTATTCTTAATAGGACCAGTTAATTACTTATATAAGATGGGTGGCCAGGAGATGTGCCAATACTGTGAGATGTGGGAAATTGTTGACACCATTGATGTAGATGATCCCTACAGCTGCAGTAAGTGTTTGAAGCTAGCGGAACTCGAGCTCCGCATTGATGAGCTGGAGACCCAACTTCATACGCTGCGGTGCATCAGGGAGGGAGAGTATTACCTGGATGTTTTGTGCCAGGGGATGGTCACACCGACCAGTTTAACTAATTCAGTAGTTAGTGAGCAGGGAAAGGAAGGTGTGGCCATAAGGGAGGCAGGTAGGGGGAACCAGGAGGAGATGCGGCAGGAGCCACAGCCCTTGTCCCTGACGAGCATGACCGAGGCTCTTACTCAATGTGAGGACGGGATCAGGGGCTGTGGGAGGGATGAGCAACCTGGCTGCAGCACCGTGGATCAGGGGGCCATTCAAGAGGGGGGAGTTAGAAGAAATGCCGTGGTGATAGGGGATAGTATTATTCGGGGGGTAGATAAGGTTCTCTGCGGCCAGCAGAACATGTCCCGAAGGCTGTGTTGCCTACCCGGTGCTAGGGTTAAGGATATCTCTGCGATGCTGGAGAGAAATTTGCAGAGTGAGGGGGAGGATCCAGTGGTCGTGGTCCATGTGGGGACCAATGACATAGGAAGGACGAGGAAGGAGGATCTGCTGAACGAGTTTGAGCAGTTAGGGAATAAATTAAAAAGCAGAACCTCGAGGGTACTGATCTCCGGATTGCTACCTGAGCCACGGGCCAAATCGGCGAGGGTACGAAAAATTAAAAAGCTGAATGCGTGGCTCAAAGACTGGTGTGGGAAAAATGGGTTTGGTTTCTTGGGCCACTGGCACCAGTACTGGGACAGGGGGGATCTGTTCTGTAAGGACGGACTTCACCTGAACGGTGCTGGGACTGGGGTCCTGGCAAATCATATAACTAGGGCAGTAGAGAGGTCTTTAAACTAAGTAGCGGGGGGGAGGTATCAAGGGGGGTAATAACGGCAGGGGTAGAGGAAATAGAGCAGGGTATCAGTGGGGAAACGGAAAATCAAAATGTGACAGGAGGATCCAGAATGTGTGAAGATAAAGCTCTAGATGTAAAAGGGGCAAAAACAGAAAGGAAGGGTAGTAAAAATCATCTGAAAGTGCTGTATCTAAATGCACGGAGTATTCGAAATAAGATAAATGAATTAACGGTGCAATTAAGTACATATAGTTATGATATCGTGGCCATTACGGAGACATGGCTGCAAGGGGATCAGGATTGGGAGTTAAATATAGAGGGGTACTCGACAATTAGAAAAGATAGACAGGAAAGAAAGGGAGGAGGGGTGGCCCTTTTAATAAGGGAGGGAATAACGGCAATAGCGAGGAAGGATATTGCGTTGAAGGATCAGGATAGTGAAACAGCTTGGGTACAGATAGAGAATAACAAGGGGAAAAAAACACTAGTGGGTGTAATTTATAGACCTCCAAATAGCTGTGACGCTGTTAGTCAGAACATAAATCTGCAAATAGTTGACGCATGTAAAAAGGGAACTGCTGTAATCATGGGGGACTTCAATTTTCATATTAATTGGGCAAACCAAACTGGGCAGGGTAGACTAGAGGAAGAGTTTATAGAATGTATTAGAGACGGGTTCCTAGAACAGTATGTCACAGAACCGACAAGGAGGGAGGCAATCTTGGATCTGGTCCTGTGTAATGAAGCAGGATTAATTAAAAATGTCATAGTTAGGGACTCGTTGGGAACAAGTGACCACAATATGGTCGAATTCCATATTCAAATAGAAGGAGAGCAGGTTGAAACTCAGGCTAGGGTACTTAGTCTAAATAAAGGGGATTATGAAGGTATGAGGACTGAGCTGATCAAAGTTGACTGGGATAGCAGACTCAAGAATAAGACGGTACATGAGCAGTGGTGTACGTTTAAGGATCTACTGTATAACCTTCAAGAAAAATTTATTCCTATGAAGAAAAAAAGAGGTAAGGGAAAGAACAGTCAGCCATGGCTCAGTAAAACTATAAAGGATAGTATTCGGCTGAAGGCAAGGGCATATAAGGTAGCTAGAGATAGTGGGAGGGTAGAGGATTGGGAAGCATTTAAAGGTCAGCAAAAAATAACTAAGAGATTAATTAAGACAGGGAAAATAGACTATGAAAGGAATTTAGCGAACAACATAAAAACTAATAGTAAGAGTTTTTATAGTTATATAAAAAGAAAAAGGGTGGCTAAGGTGAACGTTGGTCCATTGGAGGGTGAGACTGGAGAGTTGTTGGTGGGGAACATGGAAATGGCAAAGGCATTAAACGAGTATTTTGTATCAGTCTTCACCATAGAAGACACAAAAAATATTCCAACGCTGGATAAACAGGGGGCGGTAGGAATGGAGGAGCTAAATACTATTAAGATCACCAAGGAGGTGGTATTAGGGAAATTAATGAGACTGAAGGAGGATAAATCCCCTGGGCCTGATGGATTACATCCAAGGGTCTTGAGGGAGATAGCGGTGGGGATTGTGGATGCATTGGTGATAATTTTCCAAAACTCCCTGGAGGCAGGAACGGTCCCAGTGGATTGGAAAATGGCCAATGTAACACCTATATTTAAAAAAGGAAGTAAACAGAAGGCGGGTAACTATAGACCGGTTAGTCTAACATCGGTGGTGGGTAAAATGTTAGAGACAATTATTAAAGAAACACTAACGGGGCACTTGGATAAACATGACTTCATCGGACAGAACCAGCATGGTTTTGTGAAGGGGAAGTCCTGTTTAACGAATCTGCTCGAATTCTTTGAGGAAGTAACAACCCGGGTGGATAAAGGGGAACCGGTGGATGTGGTATACTTGGACTTCCAAAAGGCTTTTGACAAGGTGCCACATAAGAGACTATTGCTAAAAATAAAAAATTATGGGATTGGGGGTAATATATTAGCATGGGTAGAGGATTGGCTAACAAATAGGAAGCAGAGAGTGGGGATAAATGGTTCATACTCGGGATGGCAACCGGTAACTAGCGGGGTTCCGCAAGGGTCGGTGCTGGGACCCCAGTTGTTCACAATTTATATAAATGATTTGGAGGAGGGAACCAAGTGTAATGTATCAAAATTTGCGGACGATACAAAAATGGGAGGAAAAGTAGGGGATGAGGAGGATAGGAAGAGTCTGCAAAAGGATATAGATAAGCTAGGTGAGTGGGCAACAACTTGGCAGATGAAATTTAATACTAATAAATGTGAAGTCATTCACTTTGGGAAAAAAAATGATAGGGCAAGTTATTTTCTAAATGAGGTGGAGCTGCGTTGTAATGCAACGCAAAGGGATCTAGGGGTAGTAGTACATGAATCACTAAAAGTTAGTATGCAGGTGCAGCAAGCAATCAGGAAGGCCAATGGAGTTTTGGCCTTTATTGCTAGGGGGATTGAGTATAAAAACACGGAGGTCTTGCTGCAGCTGTACACAGTATTAGTGAGACCACATTTGGAATACTGTGTACAGTTCTGGGGTCCATACTTAAGAAAGGATGTACTGGCCCTGGAGGCAGTGCAGCGAAGGTTTACAAGATTAATTCCTGCAATGAGGGGATTGACATATGAGGAAAGGTTAAGTAGGCTGGAACTCTACTCTTTGGAGTTTAGAAGAATGAGAGGCGATCTCATTGAAACATATAAGATCGTGAGGGGCCTTGATCGGGTGGATGCACCGAGGATGTTCCCAATGATCGGGGAAACTAGAACTAGGGGACATAGTTGTAGAATAAGAGGGGGCTCTTTTAAAACTGAGATGAGGAAGAACTTCTTCACCCAGAGGGTGGTTAATTTATGGAATTCACTGCCCCAGGGAGCAGTGGAAGCAGAAACATTAAATATATTTAAGTCTAAAATAGATGGTTTTTTAGCTGCCAAGGGGATAAGGGGCTACGGGGAGAGGGCAGGGATATGGACCTAGGTATGGTTAGTATAGTAAGACCTGAGTGATCTCCTGGACAAGTGTCGATCGCCTGGATTGGGGTCGGAGAGGAATTTCCCGGATTTTTTTCCCGAATTGGACCTGGGTTTTTATCCGGTTTTTTGCCTCCCCCAGGAGATCACGCGGTTCTTGGGGTGGAGAGGGGTGATAGCGATATAAAGGGGAGGGTAGTGTCTTGTGTTCTGTGTCTTGTGTCTACTGTTTGTGGGTAAGGGTGTCTGTTTAGTGTTCAGCCCTGAGCGAATGGCGGTGCGGGCTCGATGGGCCTGGTGGTCTACTCTCGCACCTACTTTCTATGTTTCTATGATACTTAGAGATAATATATATAAGCATCTGGATAAACAGGGGCTGATTAGGAACAGTCAACATGGATTTGTGCCTGGAAGGTCATGTTTGACTAATCTTCTTGAATTTTTTGAAGAGGTTACTCGGGAAATTGATGAGGGTAAAGCCATGGATGTTGTATATATGGACTTCATTAAGGCCTTTGACAAGGTTCCTCACGGAAGGTTGGTTAAGAAGGTTCAATGGTTGGGTATTAATGGTGGAGTAGCAAGATGGATTCAACAGTGGGTGAATGGGAGATGCCAGAGAGTAATGGTGGATGGTTGTTTGTCAGGTTGGAGGCCAGTGACTAGTGGGGTTCCACAGCGATCTGTGTGGGGTCCACTGTTGTTTGTCATGTACATCAATGATCTGGATGATGGTGTGGTAAATTGGATTAGTAAGTATGCAGATGATACTAAGATAGCTGGGGCTGTGGATAATGAAGTAGATTTTCAAAGTCTACAGAGAGATTTATGCCGGTTGGAAGAGTGGGCTGGAAGATGGCAGATGGAGTTTAATGCTGATAAGTGTGAGGTGCTACATCTTGGCAGGACAAATCAAAATAGGACGTACATGGTAAATGGTAGGGAATTGAAGAATGCAGGTGAACAGAGGGATCTTGGAATAACTGTGCACAGTTCCCTGAAAGTGGAATCTCATGTAGATAGGGTGGTAAAGAAAGCTTTTGGTGTGCTGGCTTTTATAAATCAGAGCATTGAGTATAGAAGTTGGGATGTAATGTTAAAATTGTACAAGGCATAGGTGAGGCCAATTCTGGAGTATGGTGTACAATTTTGGTCGCCTAATTATAGGAAGGATGTCAACAAAATAGAGAGAGTACAGAGGAGATTTACTAGAATGTTGCCTGGGTTTCAGCAACTAAGTTACAGAGAAAGGTTGAACAAGTTAGGGCATTATTCTTTGGAGCGCAGAAGGTTAAGGGGGGACTTGATAGAGGTCTTTAAAATAATGAGAGGGATAGACAGAGTTGCCGTGGATAAGCTTTTCCCACTGAGAGTAGGGAAGATTCAAACAAGGGGACATGACTTGAGAATTAAGGGACAGACGTTTAGGGGTAACATGAGGGGGAACTTCTTTACTCAGAGAGTGGTGGCTGTGTGGAATGAGCTTCCAGTGAAGGTGGTGGAGGCAGGTTCGTTTTTATCATTTAAAAATAAATTGGATAGTTATATGGACGGGAAAGGAATGGAGGGTTATGGTCTGAGCGCAGGTATATGGAACTAGGGGAGAATACGTGTTCGGCACGGACTAGAAGGGTCGAGATGGCCTGTTTCCGTGCTGTAATTGTTATATGGTTATATGGTTATATGGTTATTGTTGTTCCACTGTCATCCCTGCTAGGATATCTTTCCAGTTAACTTTGGCCAGTTCCTCCCTCATGGCTCCATTGTTCAATTGTAATACTGACACCACCGATTTTCCCTTCTCCCTCTCAAATTGTAGATTAAAACTTATCATATTATGGTCACTACCTCCTAATGGCTCCTTAACCTCAAGTTCCCTTATCAAATCCGGTTCATTACACAACACTAAATCCAGGATTGCCTTCTCCCTGGTAGGCTCCAGTTCAAGCTCCTCTAAGAATCCATCACGGAGGCACTCCACAAACTCCCTTTCTTGGGGTCCAATACCAACCTGATTTACCCAGTCTACCTGCATCTTGAAATTCCCATAACAACCGTAGTATTACCTTTACGACATTCCAATTTTAACTCTTGATTCAATTTGCACCCTATGTCCAGGCTACTGTTTGGGGGCATGTAGATATGTCCCATTAGGTTCTTTTTACCCTTACAATTCCTCAGTTCTATCCATACTGACTACATCTCCTGATTCTATGTCACCCCTCGCAAAGGACTGAATTTCATTCCTCACCAACAGAGCTACCCCACCCCCTCTGCCCACCTGCCTGTCTTTTCGATAGGACGTAAACCCTTGAATATTCAGTTCCCAGCCCTGGTCCTCTAGCAGCCATGTCTCTGTAATTCCCACAACATCATACCTGCCAATTTCTAACTGAGCCTCAAGCTCACCCACTTTATTTCATATACGTCGTGCATTCATATACAACACTTTAACTTCGGTCACTATTGGCCCTGACCTTACTCTCTTATCCCTTCTCGAACTTTCCTTCCCATTAATTCGGGAGTCTTTTGTAACTTTTCCTGCACTCACTTCCCCTTTAACTCCATCTTTATACTCCCAATTTGTCAATCCCTCCCACCCACTATTTAGTTTAAACCCACACGTGTAGCCCTAGCAAATCTGCCTGCCGGAACGTTGGCCCCCCTCCAGTTGAGGTGTAACCCGTCCCTTTTGTACAGGTCACCCCTGCCCCAGAAGAGACCCCAGTGGTCTATAAAGCTAAATCCTGGAAAGAAATTGGAAAGAAATTCACTCTGCAAGTTTGGAGCTCACTGATTTATCAATAGCCCTTTTTGCTCAGGAAAGTCTAGGACCACAGTGTGTAGGACTGGTGGCCATAGCCTCAGAATAATAGGATGTACCTTTAGAAAGGAAATGAGGAGGAATTTCTTAAGTCAGAGGATGGTGAATCTGTGGAATTCACTGCCACAGAAGTCAATTAATATTTTTAAGATGGAGATTGACAGATTCTTGATTAGTATGGGTGTCAGGGGTTATGGGGAGAAGGCAGGAGAATATAGTTGAGAGGGAAAAATTGATCAACAAATGATGGAGTAGACTTGATGGGCCGATTGGCCTACTTCTACTACTAGAACATTTGAGCTTATGAACTAGATTGGTTTAGGTTTACATTTAGGTTTATTATCGCCACATATTCCGAGGGATTGTGGGAAGTTTTGTTTTGCATGCTATCCAATCAAATCAGGTAATACTATATATGAATACAATCAAGCCAATCTCAAGCACAATACGTAGGCAAAGGAGAAGACACAGAGTGCAGAATATAGTTCTCAGCATTGTAGCGTAACAGTTCCAGAGACGGAGTCCAATGTCCGCAATGAGATGGGTTAGAGAATTGTGTGTATACCCAAGTTTATGGAAGGACCGTTCAGAAGCCTGACAACAGAGGGGATGAAACAGTTCCCGAGTCTGGTGGTGCGCACTTTCAAGCTCCTGTATCTTCTGCCAAACAGGAGCAGGGAGAAAAAGGAATGACGTGGAATGAGAAAGGTCTTTGATTATGTTGGCTGCTTTCTCGAGGCAGATGGATTCAATGGTGGGGAGTCTGGTCTGTGTGATGGACTGGGCTACCTCCAGAACGTTTTGCGATTTCTTATTGTCTTGGCCAGAGCAGATACCAAACCAAGCTGTGATGCAACCCGACAGTATGCTTTCTATGGTGCATCTGTACAAGTTTGTAAGAGTCATTAGAAACTTGTGTGATGACCTCAGTGTCCTGAGGAAGTTAGAGGCATTGTCTGTCGCTTCAACGTGGTTGGTCCAGCTCAGATTTTTGGTAATATTTTTGCCAAGAAACTTGAAGCTCTCAATCATTTCCACTTTGGCACCATTTATACAGATTGGGGCATTGACCCCACACACTACTGCCTCACGGTGCCAGAGACCCAGGCTCGATGCTGACTACGTGGGTGCTGTCTGCACAGAGTTTGTATGTTCTCCCCGTGACCTCGTGGGTTTTCTATGGGAGCTTCTGTTTCCACCAACACTCCAGAGACGTACAGGTTTGTAGGTTAATTGGCTTCGGTAACGATTGTAAATTGTGCCTAGAGTAGGATAGCACCGGTGTGCGGGGATCGCTGGTCGGCGCGGACTCGGTGAACCGAAGGGCCTGTTCCCGCGCTCTATCACTAAACTAAACTGAAGTCAATAACTCCTTCCTCTTGCTGACTGATTGGGGTTTGAGCACATTGTCCCAGACTTGAGCTCTCCCATGGAAGGACAGAGACATTGAATTAATCCAATAATGGCTCCCTCAATCTGCTATGAATTATCAGCAAAGAAGTTGTGCTCACATTTAACCTGATTGATGGGACGATTGAAAGATACAGTATGGAAACCGGATCTTGGGTCCACTAAGTTCTTGCTGACCATCGGTGTCCCGTTCACACTAGTTCTATGATATCCCACTTTCGTATCCACTCCCGGCACACTAATTCACAGGGACCAATTAACCTACAAACCCGCACGTCTTTGGAACGTGGGTGGAAACCAGAGCACCCGGATGAAACCTAGTGGTCACAGGGAGAACGTGCAAACTCCGCACAGACGACACCCGAGGCCAGGCTCGAACCCGGGTCTCTGGCGCTGTGTGGCAGCAGCTCCACCCGCTGCATCACCGTGCCGCCTGTTCCATGTGGGTGTTGCCAGGATCACTCGGCCCTGGCCTTCACAAACCAAAGGGTTAACTGCAGGAGTAAGGTGAGGAGTAAGTTGACCTTGACATCACAGCAGCGTATGATTGAGGGTGGCATCAAGGGACCCTGGTGAACCTAAAATCAAGGTGAAAATTCTTCACTGACATCTGCCACAGGAGCGGAGAACTGGGGCTCAGAGAATTTAAAATTAACACGGGAGCAGGGTTGCCTGTGAGTTTAAAGGGAGTGTGAGACAATGTGTCCTGGTCTATTAAGGGGACCATGGCAAATAGCAGCTGGTGTATTAGATGCCAGGCCATTAGGATTTCCATACAATTGGAAAACACATTATCAGATTTTTTAGAAACAAAGAACTGCAGATGCTGGTTTACAAAAAAAGACACAAAGTGCTGGAGAAAAGAAATAGGTGATGTTTCGGGTGGAGACCCTTCTTCATACTGAAAAAGGGTCTCGACCCTAAACGTCACCTATTTCTTTTCTCCAGAGATGCTGCCTGACCCGCTGAGTTACTCCAGAATTTTGTGTCTATCTTCGGTGTAAACCAGCATCTGCAGTTCCTCCCTACATATATTACCTGCCAGGCTTTGTCCTGCCCTTCCTCTCTTCCAGCTTTCTTTTCCCCTTCTACAATCAGTCTGAAGAAGGGTCTCGACCTGAAACGTCACCCACTCCTTCTCTCCAGAGATGCTGCCTGACCCGCTGAGTTACTCCAGAATTTTGTGTCTATCTTCGGTTTAAACCAGTAACTGCAGTTCCTTCCTGCACTCTTCTCAGGAGATGCTGCCTGACCCGTTGAGTTACTCCAGCATTTAATGTTCATCTTCTGTCAGGTAAAAGGTCAATACAAGTGATACAGATGAGGAGGGTTTTTCGATAGGCAGAATTTTTACTTTATTTCCATTTTTAGAATGGTGCCTGCTCTCAGATACACATCCAATCATTTTGTCTTTATGGAAAGTACTTGTCTTGACTGACCATTGTAGATTCCTTCCTCTATGTCGGATAACGTCTGATCACGTTTCGATGTGTCCTATTAGTGGCTGGATGCTCAGATGATGGCATGGACCATGTCTTCAGTGTCTTTGATAATGTGACTGTAAAAAGTGCACATTAGTTGAATTGAGTGCTCCATCACTTTTTAATTAAACACAACCACTCCAGGGAAATCAAACACGCATGGGATGCATTTCACTCACAGTTTCACACATTTGAGAGCAAAAGTTAATGGATTTTCCTGAAACAAGTTCACTGCACCTTCCAGGACATTTTAGCTGCAAAAGCAGTAGCTAGAGGTTTTATTGTGTCACTGCAGATTAAGCTGTTAACTGCTAAGTAGATTCAGGATTTTTGGAACCACTTTTGAAATGTCCTCTTTTAATTAATGTTTTCGTTGGGAGGTCAAGGAATAATTCAGAAATGCAGCCGATCTTGGTTTTAGAACTCTTTGGATTACTCTGGCATCTGACCATAAAATTTAAATTGCATTTCAGTAATGCACTTTCCACTTCAGTGCAGCTGTGTGGGGCTGGTGCAGGAGTGGGTGGACTGACTGATAGTCAAAAGAGATCCAATTTTGCTTGTTCGGTGGTTAGTTTAGTTTGGTTTAAAGATACAGCGCAGAAACAGGCCCTTCGGCCCACCGAGTCCGCGCCGACCAGTGATCCCCGCACACTAGCACTATCCTACACACACTAGGGACAGTTTACAACCATAGCAAGCCAATTAATCTACAAACCTGCTCTCTCCTCAAATTGTGTTTCTTATTTTCTTTTTGTGCTTTTGAAATTGAATTCTGTCCTTGATTTGTGTACTGTGGTGTTTTTATATTTAATTTATTCTGATTATGTGTTTTGTATTTTTGTGATTCTATGCCTTGTAAGGTGTCCTTGGGTTTTAGAAAGGCGCCAGTAAATAAAATGAATTATTATTATTATAAACCTGTACATCTTTGGAGTGTGGGAAGAAATCGGAGGTCACGGGGAGAACGTACAAACTCCGTACAGACAGCACCCATAGTCGGGATCGAACCTTGGTCTCTGGCGTTGTAAGGCAGCAACTCTACCGCTGCGCCACCATGCTGCTCTGTGGGTTGTAAAAAATTCCAAAGCTCAATATGAAGAGCCACAGAATGTTCCCAAGGTGCTAAGGTTAACAGATTCATTGTTATCCGTGGGATCTATCTCTGTGTAATTAGAATCATAGAGTCACAAAGTACTTCCGCAAGGAAACAGTCTCTTCGGCCTGACTCGTCCTATGTCGACTATGATGTCCCATCTAAGCTAGTTCCATTCGCCTGCGTTTGGCCCATATCACTCCAAACATTTCCAATCCATGTACCTGTCCGGATGTATTTTAAATGCTGTTAAAGTGGGTGGCAGCTCGTTCCATATACTCACCACGATATTAACTTAACTGTGACTTTGATGCAAATATAAAATCAATGGATGTGTTACTTTAATGGGCTTGTCCCGCTTATGCGACTTTGTAGGTGACTACAGGAGACTATGCGGTCGCCACATGGTCGCCACAAGTTCGTGGGTGGTTGCCTGCATGGTCGTGAGTAGTTTCCTCACGCTCGCAACAAGTCGTAACGGCATTCTGGTTGCCGCTAATTTTTCAACATGTTCAGGCAGTGGTTTTGATGCCATGGAGCGTAGCTTGAATTCTCGTGAGGTAGGTGCAGTGGTAGTGGGTCGCCAGGTGACGTAGGTTGTCGCCAGGTGACTGACCGGTGAATTTGATTGGCGCATTGAAAAAACGTAGTACACAGCTCCACGTGGTGCACTGCATTGGAAAGCAAATTATTTTTATATATTTTGATCACTAAAACAAACACAAACATAAGCAGTGTACTGCATTTAAAATTAAACTCTTTTGAGAGGATGTGGGCGACCCTGAAAAGGGACTTATCTTGTGGTTTGTAGTGGGCTCTCTTCCTGGAATGCTGGACTTCTGTTTGTGGTGTGGGATGTTTGCTGCTGGTCTTCAGATTATGTCGTGGGTACACTGCCTAGTTCGGAGTTGTGGTGAGTGCAGAGATGGTTTCTCTGCTCCTTGGCTCTCTTTTTGCCGGTGTTTCCTGGCAATCTCTCCAGTGGCATCATAGGTGCAGCCTGTCCTCCAGTTTTCAATGAGCCTGGTGTGAAGTTGCCTGTCTGCTTGTCCACTTGGGCACCCCCCATCCATGGCTGCTGCTGCACTTCTGGTAGCAGCTTGACAACATCTTTCCTATAACATGGTGCCCAGAACCTGTTGAAATGCAAGATTAAGAACAAATAACTTTTGCCCCTCCCCAGAACATTTAAAGTGGGCAATTTTAAAATAAATTTAAAGTAAAATGTAAAGTAAAAGTTAATAGGTACATCTATCGATATATTACTAAAACTCTCATTTTGTTGGTTTGTTTGTTTGTTTGTTTGTATGTGTGTGAGTTCCAGAAACTCCGCCAAAACGGTACACAATCTTTGGCCCACTTTACTCACCATTGTCCTGGGGTGTGCATTAGCCAAGTTTCGTTCAGATTGATGTTATATTTTACAAGTTATTGACATTTTAAACTTTACAAAAAACACTTTTCCACTTGCCCTGCCCACGCTACAATGACATCACAATGACGTCATAATGGGATCCCGAATATCATTTTTTTTAAAATTGCAATTTTCATTGACTGATTTTATTCCCCCAAAAAACCTTTTAATCAAATTCTTCCATTTTCATTAACAGCTAACATTGTGTTTAGGTTATTTTAAAGAAAAAATGTGATTTTCATTAAGAATTTCATTTAAAAAAATTGTGATTTTCATTGTGGGGGGTTGGGATAGGGGGAGGTGAGGAGTGGGGAGTAGGGGCATAGAGGGAGAGGAGGGGGGTATGGAGGGAGATGGAGGGGAAAGTGGGGGAGGTGAGGAGGGAGAGTGGGGGAGGAGGAGGGATAGAGGGAGAGGAGGGGGAGTGGGGGATAAAGGGAGAGGAGGGCAGTGGGGGAGGTGAGGAGGGAGTGTGGGGGTGGGATAGGGGAGGTGTGGAGTGGGGAAGCAGGGGGGTAGAGGGAGAGGAGGGAGGTAGGGAGGGGAGAGGGTTTATGGAGGGAGGGAGTGACTGAGGGTGGGGGAAAGGAGAGGGAGAGGTGAGGGAGGGAGTGGGGAGGGGGGAGGAGAGGGGAAAGAAGAGAGAGGGTGAAGAGGAGGTTGAGGGGTGCTGGGAGATTAGGGGGAATGGAGGACAGGGGTAGGAAGAGTGATGGCGAGGTAATGGAGGAGGGGAGGGGAAAGAGGGAGGAGGGGAGGGAGAGGGTGAGGGGAGGAAGCAGAGGAGGGTTGATGGAGGGTGGGGAGATAATAGAGGAGGGAATAGAGGACTGAAGAGGGAGAGTGAGATGTCTTCACATTGATCTTATATTTTACAGGTTATTGCTATTTTGAACTATAAAAACGTCACAGTCAAGCTCCCACTTGCCGGCCGCGCCTGCGCAGTTAGGGGAGGGTTGCCGTGTCTTGCGTCACAACGGAGATCTCTGGCGTCACAACGGGAACTCGTCAGCCACGCCTGCGCAGTGGGGGGCTATGGGTCAGTGGTGGAATATTGTGTTGGGGGACGGGCCCAACGGGTCCGCACCTGGTCTAGTTTAAAGTAAAATTGGTGGATATTCTGACAACACCAGAGACCCGGTTCAATCCTGACTACAGTTGATGTCTGTACAGAGTTTGTACGTTCTCCCCATGACCACGTGAGTTTTCTCCAGATGCTCCGGTTTTCTCCCACACTCCAAAAACGTACAGGTTTGTAGGTTAATTGGCTTCAGTAAAAATTGCAAATTGTCCCTAGTGTGTAGGATAGCGCTAGTGTACGGCGTGATCGCTGGTCGGCGTGGATTCGGTAGGCGGAAGGGCTTGTTTCCATGCTGTATCTCTAAACTAAAATTTACCTCGATATTTATATCTCAAGCGAAAACACAAGACTAGGTGCACCTGAAACCACGCTACCAGGTGCATAAGAATGACAATTCAGGGTTAGCACAAAAAGAGAGGAGGTTTGGCAATTGTTTTTCAATCCAAACAAAACATGCATAGAATAAGCTAACAGGGATAGACTCAAAAAGCTGAAGTAACTCAGTGGGATAGGCAGCATCTCTGGAGAGAAGGAATGGATGACGTTTCAGGTCGAGACCCTTCTTCAGTCTTGACCCGAATCGTCACCCATTCCTTCTCTCCAGAGATGCTGCCTGTCCCGCTGACTTACTCCAGCTTTTTGTGTCTATCTTCGTTTTAGACCAGCATCTGCAGTTCATTTTCACACATAAGCTACAGGGAAATCACTTGAAGTTCACAGCATGAAGAGATGTAAAATGGATGCACTTCTGACAACTGACAGTGGAACATTGATAGAAGGTGGAATCGATCCACGGAAAAGACCTACAGTAGAAACCAAATGGACTTTCAGCAAATCATATCTGTGCTCTTTTTGCAACAGCAGAACATCAAAGAGCAAACTTCATGTGAAGCTCTCTCTTCACCATTGTTGCAGCTGCAGCTACAGGAATGTTGAAAACAAATTGAGCACTAAGAATGTGGGAGGAAGATTTTTGCTAAAAGTCTGCGTATTGGAAAACACATTTTGACATTTTTGGTAACCTCCGACTTGTCCGTTTTTGAAAGGTGAAAGCTATTCAAGCAGAGCTGTTCTCATCTGAAATCCATTACCAAAGCAAGGAAGTTCACACGAAAACTTCATGAAACATTGATTAGGCTTCAATCTATGGCATTCCAATCTAGTTCTGAGCACCAGACATTATATCGAGACCTTGGGAAAAATGTAGCGATTTCTCACACTGCCACAAGCGACCAGAGGTGTCACTATTACTCTGAGACGCTGGAGACTGTTGGAGTAGAGAAGTTTGATAGGCCACTTACCTGGAATTTAGAAAGAATAAATAGGAAAACCTAACTCCATCAGGAGGGTAGGTAATCAAATTTGTTTAATCAAAATGTACCAGAAATGGCAGTATTTTTGCAGCAAATAAAAAAAACCATGATCTAATATGTTCACTCTAGAAGCACAAAAGATGATTCATTAGTAACTTTCAAAAGGAAATTTCATATATATTTGTAGGTTTAAGGGGGTCAAATAACACAATCAAATTCGTGAGACATGATCTCCCACGCACAAAACCACACTGACTATGAGGGGTGATGTTATGGAGGAGTATAAAATCATGAGAGGAACAGATTGGGTAGATGTACAGAGTCTTTTGCCCAGAGTAGGTGAATCGAGGACCAGAGGACATAGGTTTAAGGTGAAGGGGAAAAGATTTAATAGGAATCTGAGGGGTAACTTTTTCACACAAAGGGTGGTGGGTGTATGGAACAAGCTGCCAGACGAGGTAATTGAGGCTGGGACTATCTAAACATTTAAGAAGCAGTTAGACAGGTACATGGATAGGACAGGCTTGGAGGGATATGGACCAAACGCAGGCAGGTGGGACAAGTGTAGCTGGGATATGTTGGCTGGTGTGGGCACGTTTCCACACTGTATCATTCTCTACGATAACTCCTAATCAACCCCTGCTTTCCAAATGCATGTATATCTTATCCCTCAGAATCCTCTCTAGTAAGCCCATCTTAAATAGAGGCACAACACTCGCTGTCCTCTAGTCTTCCATCCATCATTCCTTTCAGTCACCCATATCTAACAATGATTCATGTACCTCACCCAGGCCTCCTGTAATTTCTCTAGCTTCCCATATACCTGATCGGGCCTGAGAAATGTATCTACCTTCATACATCTTAGGAAGTCCAACACCACCTCAACTACAAGACAGGCACTCGGAACGTCCTTTTAACTTTCCCCAATTCCCTAGTCTTCATGCCTTTCTCTGCAGTAAAAACAAATACTCATTGAGGACCTTGCCCATTTCCTGTATCTTCACACGTAGATAACCACTGTGGTTTCCGAGGGGCCCTATTCTCTTTCTAATTACTCTTTTTCCTAAAGTATACATAAAATCTGTTTGGATTCTCCATAACCTGTGTACCTGAGCTATCTCGTGTCCCCTTTTTGACCCCTACTTTTCTTCTTACGATACAATGGAACTTTATTTATCTCAGGGTGTAAATGGACCTGCCAACAGTTATAAAATGCAAAATACATGAAATTAATGTGACCAATGGAAAGGATTGGGGATGTGCAAAGATTGGGGAGGAGTGGGAGTCAGTCTCTATCTCAGTCTACCCCACGACAGAAGGGGGAGGAGTTGTACAGTTTGATAGCCACAGCAAAGAAGGATCTTCATACAGTTCTGTCCTGCATCTTGGTGGAACCAGTCTGTTGCTGAAGGTACCCCTCAGGTTAACCAGTGTGTCATGGAGGGGGTGAGCTGTATTGTCCAGGATGCTCCGCAGTTTGAGGAGCATCCTCCCCTCCAAGACCATCTCCCATGTTCTTCAGGGACATGCACACCTTGAACTCTCACTAGTACTTTTTAAAGTATTCCACTTTTTAGATGTCCTTTTCTACTGCAATCAACTTTTGCAAGCTCCTGTCCAATACCATCAAAATTATATTTGGCCCAATTTAAAACTTTAACTTCTGGACCCGCCCTGTCCTTATCCATAACTATTTAAAGCAAATAGAATTGTGGTTGCTGGGACTGAATCTGGAGGTATGTGTTTTCAAGCTTCTGTACCTCTTGCCTGATGGGAGAGGGGAGAAGAGGGAGTGACCGGGGTGAGACTAGTCCTTGATTATGCTGCTGGCCTTCCCAAGCTCCCCACAATCCCTGCCTCTCCCTTTGGATCCTGAGATCTGAGCTCCCAAAACCGCCAATTACTTTTTTGATGATGGTTTACTAAGTCACTTCTTAAACCTTTAAGGAAAGGTATCTATCTATCTATCTATCTATCTATCTATCTGTCTCTCTGTCTCTCTGTCTCTCTGTCTGTCTGTCTGTCTGTCTGTCTGTCTCTCTGTCTCTCTGTCTGTCTGTCTGTCTGTCTGTCTGTCTTTTTATTTTATTATATGTTATATTATTATAACATTTTATTATACGTTATATTATATATATTATATTATATTATATATATTTTATTATATATATATATATATATTTATATATAATTAAAACTCTGATCTTGTGCTCTTCCGGTTTTTCTATTTGCGCAAAACGGTACGCGATAACGCTACGATTTTTCATCAGCTCACTCACCGTTCTCATGTGCTGCGAGTGCACCAAGTTTTGTTCTGATCGGTAGTATGTTGTAAAAGTCAGCAAGGTTTAAAAATCGTAAAAAACACTCATGTGCAGGTCATTCTCCTCTCCTGCCGCTCAGCGCCGAGCGGATTGATCGCTTCTCCTGTCACTCCCCCGGACGGTCCGCCCCTTCCTGCACCATCATGTCTTTACTGGAGCTGAGGATGGCCGGCGGAGGTCTCCAACCAGACACAATTTTCGGAGGGACCAGAAGTGGCCCGGCCCGAAGTCACCAAACGGAAAGCGGAGTCTGATCCCGGTGGAGGAGTGTCCAGAGCCCGCTGTGAGACTCAAACCCATCGCCATCATAATGCCCCGCAGCTCCAGCCCCTTCCCTTCTGGTCCCCTTCGCTGGCTCCTGCTCCCCTCTCCCGCGATACCCCCCTTTCCCCCATCGCTCTTCCCCCGTCTTTTCTCTGACCGCTCCCCCCCATCCACACGCCAGCACAGCTGTAGCTGCTGGTGCTTCTGGGCCGATCCGAGGCCTGGCTCTGAGGGCACCGATGGCTGATGCTTCTCCCGGGCACGCAAGCAGGGAGAGGAGCGGCAACCTCGAGCAGGGGCGGAAATCGCTGTCAAAACATGGGGGAGGGGGGGGGACACACAATTTCTTGGTGACCACGCGCGCACACACTCATGCAAGGCTTCGGCCGTGGGCCCTGTGGACGGTAACATCGGGAGGTGACCTGGTTGGTGACCGACTCCGAACTCCAGCAACAGCAGCTTCGTTCGCCCGAATCATAGGCTTGAATCGGCCCGTTCGCGGGGCCTTTCATCGCCCGGCGCGGCATAAAATCGGCCGGCGGGGGCTTCATCATCGGGAGCCTCGATCGCCTCGATCACCTCGATGAGCGGATTGATTTGAAGCCATGCCGGGCCCCGCGAACGGGCCGATTCAGCCCTTAGAAAGCGTCCGATACCCACTTGAATCTTTCAAAAGCTACAATGGATCACATTGTGATAAATAGATACATAGATACATAGAAATTAGGTGCAGGAGTAGGCCATTCGGCCCTTCGAGCCTGCACCGCCATTCAATACGATCATGGCTGATCATCCAACTCAGTATCCCGTACCTGCCTTCTCTCCATACCCCCTGATCCCTTTAGCCACAAGGGCCACATCTAATTCCCTCTTAAATATAGCCAATGAACTGGCCTCAACTACCCTCTGTGGCAGAGAGTTCCAGAGATTCACCACTCTCTGTGTGAAAAAGTTTTTCCTCATCTCGGTCTTAAAGGATTTTCCCCTTATCCTTAAGCTGTGACCCCTTGTCCTGGACTTCCCCAACATCGGGAACAATCTTCCTGCATCTAGCCTGTCCAACCCCATAAGAATCTTGTACGTTTCTATAAGATCCCCTCTCAATCTCCTAAATTCTAGCGAGTATAAGCCAAGTCTATCCAGTCTTTCTTCATATGAAAGTCCTGACATCCCAGGAATCAGTCTGGTGAACCTTCTCTGCACTCCCTCTATGGCTATAATGTCCTTCCTCAGATTTGGAGACCAAAACTGTACGCAATACTCCAGGTGTGGTCTCACCAAGACCCTGTACAACTGCAGTAGAACCTCACTGCTCCTATACTCAAATCCTCTTGCTATGAAGGCCAACATACCATTCGCTTTCTTCACTGCCTGCTGCACCTGCATGCCTACTTTCAATGACTGGTGTACCATGACACCCAGGTCTCGCTGCATCTCCCCATTTCCTAATCGGCCACCATTTAGATAATAGTCTGCCTTCCCGTTTTTGCTACCAAAGTGGATAACCTCACATTTATCCACATTATACTGCATCTGCCAAACATTTGCCCACTCACCCAGCCTATCCAAGTCACCTTGCAGTCTCCTAGCATCCTCCTCACAGCTAACACTGCCCCCCAGCTTAGTGTCATCCGCAAACTTGGAGATGTTGCTTTCAATTCCTTCGTCCAGATCATTAATATAAATTGTAAATAGCTGGGGTCCCAGCACTGAGCCTTGTGGTACCCCACTAGTCACTGCCTGCCATTGTGAAAAGGACCCGTTTACTCCTACTCTTTGCTTCCTGTTTGCCAGCCAGTTCTCTATCCACATCAATACTGAATCCCCAATACCGTGTGATTTAAGTTTGTATCCTAATCTCTTATGTGGTACCTTGTCGAAAGCCTTCTGAAAGTCCAGATACAACACATCCACTGGTTCTCCCCTATCCACTCTACTAGTTACATCCTCGAAAAATTCTATAAGATTCGTCAGACACGATTTACCTTTCGTAAATCCATGCTGACTTTGTCCAATGATTTCACCACTTTCCAAATGTGCTGCTATCCCATCTTTAATAACTGACTCTAGCAGTTTCCCCACTACCGATGTTAGACTAACTGGTCTGTAATTCCCCGTTTTCTCTCTCCCTCCCTTCTTAAAAAGTGGGGTTACGTTTGCTACCCTCCAATCCTCAGGAACTACTCCAGAATCTAAAGAGTTTTGAAAAATTATCACTAATGCATCCACTATTTCTGGAGCTACTTCCTTAAGTACTCTGGGATGCAGCCTATCTGGCCCTGGTGATTTATCGGCCTTTAATCCATTCAATTTACCCAACACCACTTCCCGACTAACCTGGATTTCACTCAGTTCCTCCATCTCCTTTGACCCGCGGCCCCCTGCTATTTCCGGCAGATTATTTATGTCTTCCTTAGTGAAGACGGAACCAAAGTAGTTATTCAATTGGTCTGCCATATCCTTGTTCCCCATGATCAATTCACCTGTTTCTGACTGCAAGGGACCTACATTTGATTTAACTAATCTCTTTCTCTTCACATATCTATAAAAACCTTTGCAGTCAGTTTTTATGTTCCCTGCCAGTTTCCTTTCATAATCTATTTTCCCTTTCCTAATTAAGCCCTTTGTCCTCCTCTGCTGGTCTCTGAATTTCTCCCAGTCCTCTGGTATGCTGCTTTTTCTGGCTAATTTGTACGCATCATCTTTTGCTTTGATACTATCCCTGATTTCCCTTGTTATCCACGGATGCACTACCTTCCTTGATTTATTCTTTTGCCAAACTGGGATGAACAATTTTTGTAGTTCATCCATGCAGTCTTTAAATGCCTTCCATTGCATATCCACCGTCAACCCTTTTAGAACTAATTGCCAGTCAATCTTGGCCAATTCACGTCTCATACCCTCAAAGTTACCTTTCTTTAAGTTCAGAACCGTTGTTTCTGAATTAACAATGTCACTCTCCATCCTAATGAAGAACTCAACCATATTATGATCACTCTTGCCCAAGGGGGCACGCACAACAAGTCTGCTAACTAACCCTTCCTCATTACTCAATACCCAGTCTAGAATAGCCTGCTCTCTCGTTGGTTCCTCTACATGTTGGTTTAGATAACTATACCTCATACATTCCAAGAAATCCTCTTCCTCAGCACCCCTGCCAATTTGATTCACCCAATCTATATGTAGATTGAAGTCACCCATTATAACTGTTTTGCCTTTGTTGCACGCATTTCTAATTTCCTGTTTGATGCCATCCCCAACTTCACTACTACTGCTAGGTGGCCTGTACACAACGCCCACCAGCGTTTTCTGCCCCTTAGTGTTTCGCAGCTCTACCCATACCGATTCCACATCCTCCAAGCTAATGTCCTTCCTTTCCACTGCGTTAATCTCCTCTCTAACCAGCAACGCCACCCCACCTCCTTTTCCTTTCTCTCTATCCCTCCTGAATATTGAATATCCCTGGATGTTCAGCTCCCAGCCTTGGTCACCTTGGAGCCATGTCTCCGTGATCCCAACTATATCATAATCATTAATTGCTATCTGCACGTTCAACTCATCCACCTTATTACGAATGCTCCTTGCATTGAGACACAAAGCCTTCAGACTTGTTTTTACAACGCTCTTACCCCTTATACAATTATGTTGAAAAGTGGCTCTTTTTGATTTTTGCCCTGGATTTGTCTGCCTGCCACTTTTACCTTTCACCTTGCTACCTATTGCTTCCGCCCGCATTTTACACCCCTCTGTTTCTCTGCTCACCCATTTAAGAACCCCACCACCTCTTATTCTCTGTTTATTATTGTTTTCTTCTTTCCCCCCTACATGTTGGGTCTGAGTGCTTTCCTTCTCTGCCTCCTGCCTCACACACTGTCTAATAGCATTCTCTATTTGAGTCCCTCCCCCCAACCATTCTAGTTTAAAGTCTCCCCAGTAGCCTTTGCAGATCTCCCCGCCAGGATATCGGTCCCCCTCAGGTTCAAGTGCAACCCATCCTTTTTGTACAGGTCGAACCTTCCACAAAAGAAGTCCCAATGATCCAGAAATTTGAATCCCTGCCTTCTGCACCAGTCCTTCAGCCACGCATTAATCCTCCACCTCGCTCCATTCCTACTCTCACTGTCGCGTGGTACAGGCAGTAATCCCGAGATTGTTACCTTTGCTGTCCTTCTCTTTAACTCCCCTCCTAACTCCCTAAATTCTCCTTTCAGGACCTCTTCTCTTTTTTTACCTATGTCATTGGTACCTATATGTATCACGACCTCGGGCTCCTCTCCCTGCCCTTTCAGGATGTCTTGGACACGTTGGGACACATCACAGACCCTGGCACCAGGGAGGCAAACTACCATCCGGGTCTCCCGACTGCGTCCACAGAATCGCCTGTCTGACCCCCTAACTATAGAGTCCCCTATTAATATTGCCCTCCTCTTCTTTTCCTTACGCTTCTGAGCAACAGGACCGGTCTCTATACCGGAGGCCCGGCTGCTGTCGCTACCCCCAGGTAGGCTGTCCACCCCAACAGTGCTCAAACAGGAGTACTTATTGTCAAGGTGTACAGCCACCAGGGTACTCTCTAGTCCCTGCCTGTGCCCCTTGCCTCTCCCAACCGTGATCCACTTGCCTGCCTCCTGTGGTGTTGGAGTGACCACATCCCTGTAACTCCTCTCAATGACTTCCTCGCTCTCCCTGACTAGACGGAGGTCATCGAGCTGCTGCTCCAGGTTCCTAATACGGTCCATTAGGAGCCCCATCTCGATACACCTGGCGCAGATGTGGACGTCTGGAGGGCTAACAGACTCCATGACTTCCCACATCTGACATCCAGAACAGTAAACTGCCCTGGCCGTCATACTCCCCTTACCCTGGATAGAATATAAAACAAACTGATAGAATACAAAACAAACTGCTACAATACAAAACAAACTGCTACAATACAAAACAAACTGCTACAATACAAAACAAACTGCTACAATACAAAACAAACTGCTACAATACAGTACAATCAGCAGGGATCTGACTCCCAATCAGCTGCTCCCTCTTGTCTGCGTCCACCAATCAGCGACTTCCTCAAACCCACTTGTTTTTGAAGTGGAACGTTGCCGATTTCGGACCTCTGTTAGGAACAAGCCCCCGCACTCCTTTTTAAGTCCTACCGCTCGGTTGTAGCTCCTCCCTCAGCGACCTCTCCAACGGCTTTCGGACCTCTGTTAGGAACAAGCCCCCGCGCTCCTTTTTAAATCCTACCGCTCGGTTGTAGCTCCTCCCTCAGCAACCTCTCCAACGGCTTTCGGACCTCTGTTAGGAACAAGCCCCCGCGCTCCTTTTTAAGTCCTACCGCTCGGTTGTAGCTCCTCCCTCAGCGACCTCTCCAACGGCTTTCGGACCTCTGTTAGGAACAAGCCCCCGCGCTCCTTTTTAAGTCCTACCGCTCGGTTGTAGCTCCTCCCTCAGCAACCTCTCCAACGGCTTTCGGACCTCTGTTAGGAACAAGCCCCCGCGCTCCTTTTTAAGTCCTACCGCTCGGTTGTAGCTCCTCCCTCAGCGACCTCTCCAACGGCTTTCGGACCTCTGTCCGAAAGGCAAACAGAAGAACCAACCTTGGAGGGGGGGAGAGAGAGAGAGATGGGAAAAACATACTAAGTAACGTGAGTGACCGTGAATGAGGGACTTACCTGCAAGCCAGCCAGGAAACCCGTTCGACCGGAGCCCTTAATGACCTGACCCACAGAGGGTAGTTGAGGCCAGTTCATTGGCTATATTTAAGAGGGAGTTAGATGTGGCCCTTGTGGCTAAAGGGATCAGGGGGTATGGAGAGAAGGCAGGTACGGGATACTGAGTTGGATGATCAGCCATGATCATATTGAATGGCGGTGCAGGCTCGAAGGGCCGAATGGCCTACTCCTGCACCTATTTTCTATGTATCTATGTATCTATGACCCGTTTAAATCTGATACCTGTTTAAATCTTTCCCATCCACAAATAAATCCAATTAGTTCAAATGGCAATTGTACCCGCATCAGACAGCTTTAAGAAATTCTCCGTGAATACCTTCAGTAATACTTGAAGGTCAAAACACAATTGGTGACACATCATGTTAATACGATGTTAATGGAGACATTTAACAAGCGCTTAACAGTGACAACCCCACTGTCTCGTGGAAAGCGGAGATTTCAATAGGTTTTTTTTGACCGAATTCAAAATCAGGTTTACATAGAAACATAGAAAATAGGTGCAGGAGTAGGCCATTCGGCCCTTCGAGCCAGCACCGCCATTCATTGTGATCATGGCTGATCGTCCCCAATCAATAACCCGTGCCTGCCTTCTCCCCATATCCCTTGATTCCACTAGCCCCTAGAGCTCTATCTAACTCTCTTAAATCCATCCAGTGATTTGGCCTCCACTGCCCTCTGTGGCAGGGAATTCCACAAATTCACAACTCTCTGGGTGAAAACGTTTTTTCTCACCCATCTTAAATGACCTCCCCTTTATTCTAAGACGGTGGCCTCAGGTTCTGGACTCGCCCAACATTGGGAACATTTTTCCTGCATTTAGCTTGTCCAGTCCTTTTACAATTTTATATGTTTCTATAAGATTCCCCCTCATCCTTCTAAACTCCAGTGAATACAAGCCTAGTCTTTTCAATCTTTCCTCATATGACTGTCCCGCCATCCCAGGGATCAATCTCGTGAACCTACGCTGCACTGCCTCAATCACAAGGATGTCCTCCCTCAAATTAGACCAAAACTGTACACAATACTCCAGATGTGGTCTTACCAGAGCCCTATATAACTGCAGAAGAACCTCTTTACTCCTATACTGAAATCCTTTTGTTATGATGGCCAACATTCCATTAGCTTTCTTCACTGCCTGCTGTACCTGCACGCCAACTTTCAGTGACTGGTGTACAAGTACTCCCAGGTCTCGCTGCACCTCCCCCTTACCTAACCTAACCCCATTGAGATAATAATCTGCCCCCTTGTTTTTGCCGCCAAAGTGGATAACCTCACATTTATCTATATTATACTGCATCTGCCACGCATCTGCCCACTCACTCAACCTGTCCAGGTCACCCTGCAACCTCCTAACATCCTCTTCACACTGCCACCCAGCTTTGTGTCATCCGCAAACTTGCTAGTGTTGCTCCTAATTCCCTCTTCCAAATCATTAATATATATGGTAAACAGTTGCGGCCCCAACACCAAGCCTTGCGGCACTCCACTCGCCACTGCCTGCCATTCTGAAAAGGACCCGTTCACTCCTACTCTTTGCTTCCTGTCTGCCAACCAATTTTCTATCCACGTCAACACCCTACCCCCAATACCATGTGCTCTAATTTTAGTCACCAATCTCCCGTGCGGGACCTTATCAAAGGCTTTCTGAAAGTCTAGATCCACTGGCACCCCTTCATCCATTTTACTTGTCACATCCTCAAAAAGTTCCAGAAGATTAGTCAAGCATGATTTCCCTTTCATAAATCCGTGTTGACTTGGACTAATCCTTTTACTGCTTTCCAAATGCCCCATTATTACCTCTTTAATAATTGACTCTAGCATCTTTCCCACCACCGAAGTCAGGCTATCTGGTCTGTAATTCCCCGTTTTCTCTCTCGCTCCTTTCTTGAAAAGTGGGATAACATTAGCTATCCTCCAATCCACACAAACTGATCCTAAATCTATTGATCATTGGAAAATGATCACCAATGCATCCACTATTTCTAGAGCCACCTCCCTGAGGACCCTGGGATGCAGACCATCAGGCCCAGGGGATTTATCATCCTTCAGTCCCATTAGCCTACCCAATACTATTTCTCGCCTAATGAAAATTTCTTTCAGTTCCTCTACCCCCTTAGATCCTCTGTCCTCCAGTACATCTGGGAGATTGTTTGTGTCTTCCTTAGTGAAGACAGATCCAAAGTACCTATTCAACTCTTCTGCCATTTCCTTGTTGCCCATAATAATTTCACCCGTGTCTGCCTTCAAGGGACCCACATTTGACTTTGCTACTCTTTTTCCCTTAACATATCTAAAGAAGCTTTAAAATGATGAGGGATAGGTGGTGTTGTGGATAATGAAGTAGATTTCCAAAGTCTACAGAGAGATTTAGGCCATTTGGAAGTGTGGGCTGAAAGATGGCGGAGTTTAATGCTGATAAGTGTGAGGTGCTACATCTTGGCAGGACAAATCAAAATAGGACGTACATGGTAAATGGTAGCGAATTGAGGAATGCAGTTGAACAGAGGGATCTAGGAATAACTGCGCATAGTTACCTGAAGGTGGAATCTCAAGTAGATAGGGTGGTGAAGAAAGCTTTTGGTGTGTTGGCCTTTATAAATCAGAGCATTGAGTATAGAAGTTGGGATGTAATGTTAAAATTGTACAAGGCATTGGTGAGGCCAATTCTGTAGTATGGTGTACAATTTTGGTCGCCAAATTATAGGAAAGATGTCAACAAAATAGAGAGTACACAGAGGAGATTTACTAGAAAGGTTGAACAAGTTAGGTCTTTATTCTTTGGAGCGCAGAAGGTTAAGGGGGGACTTGATTGAGGTCTTTAAAATGATGAGAGGGATAGACAGAGTTGACGTGGATAAGCTTTTTCCATTGAGAGTTGGGAAGATTCAAACAAGAGGACATGATTTGAGAATTAAAGGACAGAAGTTTAGGGGTAACATGAGGGGGAACTTCTTTACTCAGAGAGTGGTAGCTGTGTGGAATGAGATTCCAGTGGAAGTGGTGGAGGCAGGTTCGATTTTATAATTTAAAAATAAATTGGATAGGTATATGGACGGGAAAGGAATGGAGGGTTATGGTCTGAGTGCAGGTAGATTGGACTAGGGACTAGGGACAAGCATTTTATAATAAAGAGAACCGGATGAAACAACAAACATTGGAAAGGGAAATAAAGCAACTAGATATAGAAAATGCGAGAATGCCATCTACGTTAAAACATAATAAAATTGCTGCATTGAAATATAAATTAAACAAAATGTATTCAGAACATGTAATAAAGCTTTATCAACACACTAAACAATTACATTTTGAGTTCGGAGACAAACCTCAAAAATTATTAGCACGTCAGCTACGAAAAATGCAGGGGGAAAAAATAATTCATAAAATTAGAACAGATACAGGAGAATTATTAAAACTGCCCAAGGACATAAACGAGAGATTTCTCCAATACTATCATAATCTTTATTCAACTAAAACTGTAGTACAACCAGAAGGAACAGCAGAATGTTTACAAAAATGTAATTTAAAAGGTCTAGACTCAAAAGATAGAGAATTATTAGAAGCGGAGATTACGATAAAAGATATTGAAGTCTATTGGATCTTTAAAAAATGGTAAAGCAGTAGGACCAGATGGTTTAGGCTCTGAATTTTATAAAAAATTGTATGACTTGATCTCTCCACGTTTACAAAGGTTGTGTGAGCATATTTATACTCAACAGAAACTCCCAGATACCTTAAACGAATCTATAATAACACTTATTCCAAAAGCTGATAAGGATCCAGAAGATCCAGGATCATATAGAGCAATTGCACTTTTAAATACAGATCAAAAAATACTAACTAAAATTTTAGCGCACAGATTAAGTAAAGTGATGAATAAATTAATACACCCTGACCAAACAGGCTTTATTCAGAAACGGTATTCATATTTTAATTTGAGAAGATTATTTAATATAATATACTCAAAGAGAATTATTAATGAAGATCTAGCAATAATCTCACTTGACGCTGAAAAAGCTTTTGATCAGGTGGAATGGCCGTATTTATTTTCGGTGATGGAAAAATTACAGCTGGGCGATAAATTCTGCGCATGGATAAAACTGTTATATACCAACCCAACGACTAGAATATTAACAAACCAAAGGTTATCATCTAAATTCAACTTATCTAGAGGTTACAGACAAGGATGCCCGTTATTTCCATTATTATTTGCGCTTGTTATCGAGCCACTCGCAGAGTTAGGACTCATCCGGAAATATATGGATATAACACAAAGGATACAGTGAATAAAATTTCTCTATATGCAGATGATGTATTAATTTACATTACAAAACCAGAAATTAGTATTCCAAATTTACTAAAGCTAATAACCCAATTTGGGTCACTTTCTGGATATAGAATAAATTGGAATAAAAGTGAAATTATGCCAATAAGGGAACATAATAAACATATAACACAATTCCCGTTTAAAATAGTAAATGAAAAATTTAAATACCTAGGAATTTATGTCACTAAGATATATACATCATTATTTAAAGCAAATTTTCCCCCATTACTGAATAAACTACAAAAGAATATTCAGTACTGGAAAACTCTTCCTTTCTCAATGCTTGGTAAAATGAATGCCATAGAAATGATTTTCTTACCGCAAATATTATACCTATTTCAAACAATTCCAATATACTTGCCAACATTTTTTTTTTAAGTTGGACTCCACTGTCAGTGATTTTATCTGGGATTATAAGAATCACAGGATAAGCAAAAAGCATCTGTGTAAATCGAAAATAAACGGAGGTTTGGTTTTACCAAACTTTTTGTTTTATTTTTGGGCAGTTAACATTAAAAATATGAATTTTTGGCTGGAAGAAATAGATCAACAACCAGATTGGTTAAAAATGGAAAAGGAAGATTGTTCACCATTTGAAATCGGCTCGATAATATTTGCTACTTCTAAATTAAACAAAAAAATTTATAGGGAAAATCCTATAATATATAGTGCTATGCGAATTTGGAAACAATTAAAAAATACATTAAAATTAGATAACATATCACTTTTTCTTCCAATCGCGAATAATCCTTTATTTAAGCCCTCATGGGTGGATTAACAATGGAAAAACTATGGAATTAAAAAGATGGGACAACTTTACAAGGAAGGCACTTTTCTTTCATTTCAGGAATTGCAACAGACTTATGGACTTCAAGTAAATGATTTCTTTAGATATCTTCAACTTAGAGATTATGTAAAAGCAAATACCCAAAACTTTAGAATTAGAAATTCAGAAATTCTTGATCACTGTTGGAATAAACATCCTAATACAGAAAAATTAATATCTTATATATATAATATTTTATTAGATAGTGAAATTCCATCGACGGATTTACACAGACAAACATGGGAAAAAGAACTAAATCAAATAATAACGAAAGATACTTGGGAAGAAAGTTTACAACACATACATCAATGTTCATTAAATACCAGACACTCTCTAATACAATTTAAAGTAATACATAGGTTACATTATTCCAAAACAAAATTAAATAAAATCTTCCCACATATCTCACCTATATGTGATAAATGCCAACATTTAGAGGCTAATTTATCTCATATGTTTGCAAATTGCATAAAAATTAAAAAATTCTGGGCAAATATTTTTTAGAATAATATCTAATGTGACGAGCACTCAATTGGACCCGGATCCAAAATTAATAATACTAGGAACATTAGAATTAAATCAAACATTTACAACAACTCAAAGAAACTTTATTGATTATAGTATAATAACTGGGAAAAAATTAATTCTAAAATTTTGGAAAGGCCCTATAACCCCCACAATCAAAATGTGGATTATAGAAATGACGGAGACCCTACACTTGGAAAGAATTAGACTTGTCCTGTTGGACAAACAAGAACTATTCGTTGGAACATGGTCTCCCTTTATTGATTATTTAAAGGGTCAGAACGGTTCAGCACGCGAACCTGACTAACACTCGAGCCAAGGAATAGATGAAATGTTCGGAAATGTACGAATATACCTCGTAGGAAGTTTGTTATCTTAGTAAGTTATTCCATTTATTATCTCTTTCTTTTTTGTTCTCTTTGTTTCTTTTCTTTCTCTTCTTTTCTCTCTCTTCTCTCTTTACTTCATCTATCTTTTTAGTTCTATTTAGTTTTTAAAAAAAAGAAAAAAAAAGAAAAAAGTATTGGAGACAATGGAATAAGATTTGACAACATTACTAATTTAAAAATGTAAGACTGGAAATGATTTTAATATGAAATGTATGTATCTCCAATAAAAAATATTCTTAAAAAAATAAATAAAAAAAAGATGGGACTAGGTGAGCGTAAGTGTTCGGCACGGACTAGAAGGGCCGAGATGGCCTGTTTCCGTGCTGTAATTGTTATATGGTTACAGAAAGTTGTGATGTGATGAGTGATCCACGCCTCTCTGCACAGGAAACAGGGCATTCATCTCAATGTTGCCGACCTGACACACAGACATACATGCATGCAGATACACACATACGCATGCACACACACGTAGACACAAACACACACACATGGACACATACACATGCACACGCGTAGACACAAACACAGACACATGCATGCACACACATACATACACTGACATACACATACACACACGCACATACACATATAGACACACACATGCACAGAGTCTCAACAAAATCAACAGCTCCTTGGTAATAAATCTGTTTCTTTTATTGTAAACTGCAAGATTCCAAGGACATTTATTCAGCTATTACAAAGTGGCAAAGGAAGATTACAATACCCAGATGTGCATTTCCAATAAAATATATATGCAACAAGGCAAAACTGGTCAAACATTTTCATATATATAACATATATAAAAAATGCTTTCTTGTAAATTCTTTTACACTGAAATAATACAACATTTTACATAATACTGGCAGTTTGGTATGTTTCACAAAAAAAAAACACTCATGCAATAAAGGTGCCTTACTCGACAGAGAATCAAAGCCATGACCATATGTTTTAGTTTAATAGGGAATTAAATCTTTCCTTTTTAAGTGTGATCCATATTAATGAGCTACAATGTTACTGGCATCACAATGTAAGCTTTCTCTACTGAATGAAGTGAGCAGCTGGCTGGTCTATTCTGAGAGGGCAACTTTGATATATTTACAGACCTGGGTCGATTTTGGGTGCCTTGAATCGCAAAATACTGATCATTTATATGCTTTTGATGTGTAGATCAAGAAAGATAAAGATCCAAAGATAGACGCAAAAATCTGGAGTAACTCAGCGGGACAGGAATCGGTGACGTTTCAGGTAGAGACGTCAGTCTGAAGAAGGATCTCGACCTGAAACGTCACCAATTCCTTCTCTCCAGAGATGCTGCCTGCCCTGCTGCCTAACTCCAGCTTTCTGTGTCTATCTTCGGTTTAAACCAGCATCTGCAGTTCCTTCCTACACAAAATAATGATCCATCTCGCCTCCTCAATACCACCCCTTGTCGCCCTTGTCACCCTGGCAACAGAGTGCAAAGGGCAATCTCAAGATGCTGCCAGAAACTAAGGCCGTGGCAGGAAGGACACATCAAAGAGTTGATTCCCCCTCTCAGTGGAGACTAATACTGTGACAAAATCATTGCCTTTAATGACACAGAGACTCATTAGGTAACAATTTGGTCGAGCTGAACATTAGTAGAGGCTGGAGAGCAGCAGGAAGGTCGATAGGTAGCAAGAGGCAATAACAAAAGAGAGGCATTTCCAGGTGATGCTGATTCCAGTTTATACTCATAACTGTGTCCCCGTGTTTAGTTACAGTCGTAAACAAAGTCATAGTTGCTCGGTTCCTTGGGGATGGGCGGCGGGGCCTCTGGAATTTGGATATTTTCCAGGTCGAGGAGGCGGAGCTTCATCTCCATGCTGAGGAGCGTGTCGAGGTCATTCTTGGTCAGTTCGCTCATCATCTCCTTCCCGAGCAAAGCGTTCAGCCCATCGGTCCACACGCAGTACTGGGAGAGAGAGAGAGAGAGAGAGAAAAGGACAGGCGGCAATGAGAACACTGGTCAACCTTGCACAGGGTAAACGGCACAAGAACAGGGTGTGCCCACGCCAGCAGTTAGTTCAGTTTATTGTTAAGTTTAGTTTGTTGTCACGTGTACGGATGTACAGTGAAAAATCTTCTGTTGCGTGCTAACCAGTCAGCAGAAAGGCAAATCATGATTACAATAGTGGGATTTACAGTGCATTATAAGGGAATTATGTTTAGTATAAAGTAAAGCCAGCAAAGTCCGATCAAGGATAGTCCAAGGGACACCAATTAGATAGATAGTAGTTCAGCACTGCTCTCTGGTTGTGATAGGATGATTAATTTGCCTGTTATACACCGTGCAAGCTTCCTCTGATCTGAAGAAGGGTCTCGACCCAATACGTCACCTATTCCTTTTCTCCTGAGATGCTGCCTGACCCGCTCAGTTACTCCATCTTTTTGTGTCAGTCTTCCTCTGGTCTGTCAGCTAAACTCTCTGTTCCCTTCTCTCTCGTGTGCTTTTCCAGGCCCCATTGAAATGTAAATGTACTCATTTAGGGCGGCACGGCGGTAGAGTTGCTGCCTTACAGCGAATGCAGCGGCAGAGACCCGGGTTCGATCCCGACTACGGGTGGTGTCTGTACGGAGTTTGTACGTTCTCCCCGTGACCTGCGTGGGTTTTCTCCGAGAACTTTGGTTTCCTCCCACACTCCAAAGACGTACAGGTTTGTAGGTAAATTGGCTTGGTAAATGTAAAAATTGTCCCTAGTGGGATCGCTGTGTTAATATGCGGGGATCGCTGGTCGGTGAGGACCTGGTGGGCCGAAGGGCCTGTTTCCGCACTGTATCTCTAAACTAAAACTAAACGAAACTTCCATCCTGCTCTCAATTGATTGGTTAGCACGCAACAAGAGCTTTTCACTGTACCCTGGTACGCATGATGATAAACTAAACAAAATTCACTAGGAACTATCTCTGACACCTCTCTCTCCTTTCTTGATCTCTCTGGTTCTATCTCAGGGGACAGACTAATGACTGCATTTACTATAAACCCACAAAGTCCCAGTTATCTGGACTGCACCTCCTCCCACCCCCCATCTTGCAAACATGCCATCCCCAGAGATGCTGCCTGACCTGCTAAGTTCCCCCAGCACTTTTTTTGTTTTCTTTCGTGAATCAGGCGTCTTCAGTTCCACTTCTACCTCTCCCTGCAGGAAATAGTTCCACGTTCTCATAGTCGTTTGGGTAAAGAGGCGGCTCTGCATGCCCTATTATGGGTGACTATCGTACATGGATGGCTTCTAGTTACGCTCCTCTCCTGTAGAAACCTATGGCAACAATACTCCCAGTGTGGTCTAACCAAGAGATATCTTCAATATAACTTATCTACCGGGCAAATCTACCCCTCTAGAAATATATCCTATTGTTTAGTTTGATTTCTTTGTGGTCCCGTTCACCTTTGGCACAACTTTTCATGTAGATACAAGGAACTGCAGAAAAAATCCTACAGAACTTACAAAAAAGGACACAAAGTGCTGGAGTAACTCAGGGGCTCAGGCAGTATCTCTGGAGAATGTGGATAGGTGACCTTTGGGGTCGGAACCTTTCTTCAGACGTCTGAAGAAGGGGCCGACCCGAGACGTCACCAACTACGTTCTACAGGAATGCTACACAACCTTACATGATTGGTGGGTGTACTTGTACCCCAGTATTCCTTGTGCCTTTTCTCCACCTAGACTTGCACTTCCCAAGTAATAAAATGACCTCTTCATTCTTCCAACATGTTCTGCCTCACATTTAACATTGCTGAACATGCCTACCCGAAACATCACCTATCCATGTTCTCCAGCCTGACCTGCTGAGTTACTCCAGCACTTTGTGTCCTTTTATGTATTAACCAGCATCTGCAGTTCTTTGCTTTTATATTGCTGGCAATTTATTAATTCTGTAAGTTTATTAATGCATTCACATTATTTGTTGAAGTCCTTCTCAGTATTGTCTCCACAATATGGCTTTATCTGCATATTTAAAAATTACATTCATGCTTCCAAAATCTAAACTGTTAATGTGAATTGAGAAAAGCCGATGTGAATTGAGAAAAGTTCAGACACCGATATTTGTGTAGCCCCTCTATGCATCTCCGACAACTGTGAAGAATTGTCCTTTAAGGTCTTGTTGCTTTCGGTCTTAAAGCCCGTGAGCTATCCACTCTCCTAACGTCCCTTGATTCTGCTTTGTCCATTAGCAGGTACCTTATTGGTGCCTAACGACAATCCAGATGAATTACATTCACTATATTATCCTCACTGTCACCCTGCAAAAAGTTCAATAAAAATATAAGCAAGCAACAATTGAAATATATTGATCATTCTTTCTTAGTTATTCTTCCATTTTCTCCTTGGTAGCAAATCCAATATTTTTCATAATATCAATATTACACTGACATGGTGTGTTGTTATCTTCCTCGAATTCCATCTTCTTAAACATAGATACTATGTTAGCAATCCATTAGTGTCTGGCATCAAATCATTTTCCAACAGATTATTCCATTCATCTCATAATGACTCAGCTCTCTCTTTGTTAGGTTCTTTTAAAATGCATAACTTTACACTATCCAGACTCAGGATATTTATCCATTTTGAGCTTGATAAGCTTCTGCAATCTATAGTCTCTTACTATTTAAATCTATTTTTCTTATAATTCAACTCATTGTCCAATCTCATGCCATCTGTTTTATCTTCCTGCTAAATATCCAAATGATATTAGAAGTAAGGAGAGGTTGGAAGGAACTGCAGATGCTCGTTTATACCGAAGATAGACACAAAGTGCTGGAGTAACTCAGCGGGTCAGGCAGCATCTGAAGAAGGGTTACAACTCAAAATGTCACCCATCCTTTTTCTCCAGGTGCTTTAACTCACCTTTAAGTTAACTTAAAGGCAAGTTAAAGCATCTTTAACTCAGCAGGTGCTGCCCGACCAGCTGAGTTACAATAGACAATAGGTGCAGGAGTAGGCCATTCGGCCCTTCATGGCTGATCATCCCCAATCAGTACCTCGTTCCTGCCTTCTCCCCATATCCCCTGACTCCGCTATTACTCCAGCACTTTGTGTCTATCTTTGGACAGACTAGGATTGCTTTCTCTGGAATTTCAGAGGTTGAAGGGGGATCAGATAAAAGTAAATACAATTATGAAGGGCATGGATATGGTACGTCAGAACCTTTTTTACCAGGGTGGAAATGTAAAAGATTAGAGGGCATAGCTTTAAGATGAAAAGGGGCAAAGTCTAAAGGAGGTATGTGGGGCAAGTATCTTTTACACAGTAAGTGGCGGGTGCCTGGAATGGGCTGCCAGGGGTGGCGGTGGAGGCAGGTACAATTCAGATTCAGATTCAGATTCAGAAAACTTTATTGTCTGTCGTAACAGAAAATCTTCTTTGGCGTGGCTCAACATACAAACAGGACAATGTACTGATAAGCTGTCATACAACACAGATTTCTGCGAGCACACACCGTGTGTATAGATCTTAAAAGCAAGTATAAGGATTAAAAACTGTAAAAATAGACAAGATGAAAGTTGTGGATTATTGTAAAGTGACAGTGCGTCAGGGTTAATTTGTCCATTGTTCATTTTTTATTTAAGCTGTTTATGGCAATGGGTATGAATGAGTTTTTGTGGATGTTTTTCTTAGATAGGGGGACTTTATATCGGCGGCCTGATGGCAGAAGTTGGAAGGACTTGTGCAGGGGGTGGGTGGGATCCTGTGTAATGAGGTTGGCTTTCCTTTTAACTGCCTGGGTGTGAAGTACTGATAATTGATTTTGAGTTTTGCCAGTTATTTTGCTTGCTTGATTGATGATCCGGGAAAGCTTTGATTTGTCTTTGACAGAGGTGAGGGTGAACCAGGATGTGATGTTAAAGGTGAGTACAGATTCTATAAGTGATTTATAGACAGCTGTTAAAATGTCCTGTCTGACATCAAATCTCCTGAGTTTTCTCAGCAGGAACAGGCGTTGCTGTGCCTTCTTGTACACAGAGTCTGTGTGCTGGGAGTAGGACAGGCGGGTGTCAATCTCTGTGCCCAGGTATCTAAAGGCCTCTACCTGCTCAACTGTCTGCCCATTCAGCCTCAGAGGTTCAAAGAGAGGTTGGGGGGAAGATGTCCGCCTCCCCCCACAACATAGCTCCTTGGTCTTGGAGATGTTAAGCTCCAGAGAGCTCTCTTTGATCCACAGCATCAGGGTGTTGACCTGCTGATAGTAGGCAGCCAGAGAAGTGTGATCCTTGATGTGGGCCACCAGGGCCATATCGTCTGCATACTTAAAAAGGGAAATGTCACTGTTATTGTTTGTTATGTTGTTTGTGTAGATGGAAAATAAAATCGGTGATAAAACACAACCCTGGGGGACACCAGTGTTTAAAATCATGTTCTTGGATTTAAAACAATAGTGGCATTTAAGCCACATGATTATGTAGGTAATGAGGGGTACGGATCATGTACTCCGATACTTTCCTCCTGATGATAGAAGTGCAATGAGAGTGTGCCTAGGGTGCTGCTGGTCTTTGTTGATATTGGTTGCCTTTTTGAGGCAGCACCTCCAATGGATCCCAGCAATGGCGGGAAGTCAGCATACGTGATGGTCTGGGCAGTGTCCACCACTCTCTGTAATCTCCTTAGTTCCTGGACGTTCGAATAGAGGGATATAGATCACGTGTCGTCAGATGCGATTAGTTTGTCTTGGAATTAAGTTAGGTACAGACATTGTGGGCTGATGGGCCTGAACCTATGCTGTACTCTTCTAAGTTCTATGTTCTATGAAATAATAAACGGATATTTTGGCCTTGGCATTTATTTTTGTTCCTGAATGGCTCATTCCCATCTAGACTTTATAATTGATGTGTGTGAAAAGATTTATGTTCCCTTGCAACATCATTTCATTGTTCCTTTTACTCTATAATTATTATTTTTGTTTTAATTCTTAGAATGTTTTGTACTCTCTTATTCATGGCTCTCTCTCTCTCTGTTGTCTTTATATTCCAAATCTGTCAATAACGTCATTATAAAAAAAAAATTCTGCTTGTTCTCCAATATCTTCTACAATCTTCTACAACTTTCATCGAACCCAGTTTCCAACCATCAGGCAACATTTTACGGTGATTGAAATCTGACTACCAATACAAAATTTGACCTGAGTTGGTGATTATTTTGTTTTATTAAAAATATACAATATGCCCATGGTAAGACTGCGAGCTGATATTTGCTTACAATGCAGATCAATTTAATGGATCTCAGACACAACTGTCTGCATTTGGCCCATATCCCTCTAAACCTTTTCGTATCCATGTACCCATCCAAATGTTGTTATAGTACCTGCCTCAACTACCTCCTTTGGCAGCTCGTTCGAAAGACTCACCACCCACTGTGTGAAAACACTGCCTCTTGTGTTCCTGTTCAATCTTTCCCCTCTGAATCCTGCCCTGAGCTGGTTCATCTCCTACCTCAAAGGTAGGAGTTTCTCGACTAACATAGGCAACTCTTTCTGCTCCCCAGCTAATCTCTGTTGTGGGGTTCCACAAGGTTCCATCCTTGGCCCCATTCTCTTCTCCCTGTATATGCTCCACCTTAGGCCAAGTCATTGAAAGGCACGGCATTTCCTTCCATTGCTACGCAGACGATACACAACTCTATCTCCCCCTGAAGCCCAAAAACCAATCAAATCTGCTTAACCTTACCCACTGCCTCGAGGATATAAAGTGTTGGATGGCCCAGAACTTCCTCCAACTAAACGAGAGTAAGTCTGAGGTCATCCTTCTCGGCCCCTCAGACTCAATCAAAATGATAGCAGGCAGCCTTGGAAGCCTTGCCCCACTACTCAAACCTCACGTCAAAAACCTTGGCTGTGATATTTGACTCAGCACTGAAATTTGACAAACAAGTCAATGCCGTGGTAAAAGCTAGCTTCTTTCAGCTTTAGGACGATAGCTAAAATAAAATAATTCCTCCAGTTTGATGACCTCGATAAGATCATCCACACATTCTTCTCCTCCCGCCTAGATTACTGCAACTCCCTTTACACTGGCATCAGCCAATCTTCCCTGACCCCGCCTGCAACTGGTCCAAAACACCGCAGCGAGACTCCTGACGGGCACCCGAAAAAGGGGACCACATCACCCCTATCCTGGCCTCTCTCCACTGGCTCCGTGTGGTTCCGTTATAAACTTCAAGATCCTCCTCCATGTCTACAAAGCCCTCAATGGGCTTGCCCCCACCTACATAAAAAGTCTTCTCACCCACCACTCCACCTCCAGGCCCCTCAGATCGGCCAACTTGGGCTGCTGAATATCCCACGGTCTAGGCATAAGCTCAGGGGCGACCGTGCCTTTGCGGTTGCAGCCCCTAGACTGTGGAACAGCATTCCCCCTTCCCATCAGAACTGCCCCCCTCCATCGACTCTTTTAAGTCAAGACTAAAGACTTATCTATACTCCCAAGCCTTTCCTGACGTCCTCTGAGTGAGGGCTACATATATATATGTATGTAGTTTGTTTTGTTTGTGCTATTCTTATAACAAATGTAAAGCACTTTTTGGCCAACGAGAGTTGTTTTTTAAATGTGCTATAATAAATAAATGTGACTTGACTTGACTTGACTTTCACCTTAAACCTATGTCATCTGGTTCTTGATTTTCCTATCCTGGGTAAAAAAACTGTATTCCACCCATGTATTCATCTCATGATCTTGTACACCTCCATAAGATCTATATCTTATACACCTCTATAAGATCACCCCTCAGCCTCATGCACTACAAGGAATAAATTCCTAGCCTGCCTAACTTCTCCCTATTGCTCAGGCCCACAAGTCTTGGCAACATCCTTGTCAATGTATGGCCTACTTTCTTGTGGAACCTATTTCAACTCATCTGCATTCCGGAAGTTAAATCTATCGTCCAAATGTCAGTAAGGTTCTCAAAATTAAACATAATTCGATGCTCAACACCCTACGGTACTTTATCCCGTTTTGTGTTATTAAAAATATCCTCCTTTAAATAGTGAGTGCCAATGACATCTTTCTGGGCACTAGGATGCTGACATTGCGATGGAAATGAATTAGCACTTGGCAAGGGACTGCGTGAGATTACTGACACATTCTGGGTGCTTGGTGGAATCCACAGAGGCAGCTTGCCTGTCCAACACTGCAGACCTCAGCATCGTGTTTATGTCATCATTTCTCCTCACTAAAGACCATGTTTTATCACAAAGATAAATATTGGGAGACATTGAGAAAAGGATATCAGAACTCCCCAAACCACATTTCAGATGTTCTTTTAACTATAACTGGGTGATGTAAAATTGTTCATCAAATTTCATTACAAGGACAGGATGGGCTGAGTAATTACCCCGATTTATTGCTGGGCAAGCACTGCCGCAGATTCTATTTTTAATATTTGTATACAAAGTGAGGATGTTACTGGCAAAGGCAGCATTTAGTGTCGATCCCCAATGGCAGCTGATAGTGAGGCGGTGGACAGGGGTTAATCACACTGGCTGCTCTTGATTCATCGTGCAACCTACTGGCCCTTCCTGGGGAGAAGGCAGGAACGGAGGTACTGTGATTGGGGATGATCAGCCATGATCACATTGAATGGCGGTGCTGGCTCGAAGGGCCGAATGGCCCTACTCCTGCACCTATTGTCTAGTCAGGATTAGTGAGTCAAACACGGTGGCATGAGGCAGCACGGCGGAGCAGAGGGAGAGTTGCTGCCACAAGCGCCAGAGACCCAGGTTTGATCCTGGACTACGGGCGCTGTCTGTACGGAGTTTGTACGTTCTCCCCGTGACCGTGGGTTTTCTCCGGGAGCTCCGGTTTCCTCCCCACTTTCCAAAGATGTACAGGTTTGTTGGTTTAAAATTAGCCTTGGTAAATTGCAAAATGCCCCTAGTGTGTGTAGGGATAGTGTTAGTTTGCGGGGTATCCCTGGTTGACGCAGACTCGGTGGGCCGAAGGGCCTGTTTCCGTGCTCTATCTCTAAACTGAACTAAACTCAGGTGCTCAGACTAAGGCACCACCAAAGAATGACCACAGCTTGCCTTGGTGATTAGATGAACATTGCCAAGAGGAGTCGGTGATAGCAAGCTCCCTAGATGCATAATCCACAGCTTGAATCACAGCAGCCTGAGTGTCTTCCAAGCAGTCGCAACATGTCAAACTGTGATCTACCCCACAGGCAAAATGATGCACTGTCAAAGGTTGACAAGAGAGGAGACACACAAGAAGGCTGGCTATGGTAAGACTTTAATTGGAGCAATAAAAGGAAACTTTATTACATTTCCTCATTTAGAAATCTATCCCCCCCCCCCCATCCTTTGCCACCTTTGATATCTCAGACTAAAAAGGATAAGGAAGCAGTGACAGAGATATCAAATAACATAATTTATCATCCAGACTAGCACTGTCATTTTAACAAAAAGCCAAACACTGCAAATGCTGGATTGCATTTTACTATTTACCTGCCATGTTGAATTATATTTGCTTTAGACCATGTTTTATTATTAATGTTTAATGTTTTATGTGTCATTCCTAACTGTCACTGTATGTCATGTTGTCACTTGCGTGCAGAGCACCAAGGCAAATTCCTTGTATGTGAATACTTGGCTAATAAACTTATTCATTCACATTGTTATACACAAGAGCTCCAGCAATTTCTAATTTTACTTTCATTTTATCTGTTCATTAATTCATTGCTTTCCAAACCTACAGTAGTGAAGAGTAGGACAAAATGCCTGACCTGTTATGCACGACTCTGAGAGTATGAAGCAGTTAAGTGGAACTTGTCTTGTTTCTGCATTTATAAATAATAATAAGGGAAAATACCAAACACACCAGTTATTACTTCATTTCACCTGTGGGAAGATACACGGGTTCCTCGTTCAAAAATACTTGTGATTTTTTCATGGTGGAACCACTAATCAAGATACTAACAGATAATTGCCGGTTCCCATGTCAAGAAATTGTTAAGAAGGCGGATTAAAAATAACATTAATGGAGGGGTGGAATCACACTTACCTCATGCTTGTCAGGGGCGATGAAATTCAATGAGTCATCCGGGTCATATAGGATAGAGAAGGCAAGTTCCAACACTTCCTGTGGAGAACAGAGCCACATGAATCAGTCAAACAGAAGCGGCATCCTGCTATGCTAAGAATAAGGGGTAGGTCATTTAGGACTTTTTCACCCAGACAGTTGTGAATCTGTGGAATTCTCTGCCACAGAAGGCAGTGGAGGCCAATTCACTGGATGTTTTCAAGAGAGAGTTAGATTTAGCTCTTAGGGCTAAAGGAATCAAGGGGATACGGAGAGAAGGCAGGAACAGGGTACTGATTTTAGATGATCAGCCATGATCATATTGAAAAGCGGTGCTGGCTCGAAGGGCCGAATGGCCTACTCCTGTAGTTATTTTTCTATGTTTCTAGGACAGGTCACATCCAAATCATGCGTACCTCACACACTTTGATTTGAGGATCACCTTCATCAATAATAACCGCATTTAAAAAAGGTCTCCAAAGTAGGAAAATGCTGCACGATGGTTCATTAGAACCTTAACTAACGCAATCTGAAGCCAATTCTCGTGAAGGAGATGAAAACAAAGGAACTGGTCAAGAACATAGCTTTAAGAAGAGTCCTAGAGTGTTTTATTGTCATAAGTTCCAGACAGAACCATTGAATTCTTACTTGCAGCAGCACAACAGAATATGTAAACATACTACAACATACAATATAATAAACGGGAAAAAAAAAGTTATGTGCGTGTGTGTGTTGATATATACACACATATGTGTAAACATATATTATTTATATTATATATATATATATATGTGTGTGTGTGTGTGTGTGTATATATATATATATATATATGTATCCACACAGGCATATGCATAAACATATATAAAAAAAACCAAGAATAGTGCAAAGAGACAAAACCAATTAGCCCAAGTCTATGCAGTTCAGAAGGTAGACAAAAATGCTGGAGAAACTCAGCGGGTGCAGCAGCATCTATGGAGCGAAGGAAATAAGCAATGTTTCGGGCCGAAACCCTTCTTCAGACTGATAGGGGGTGGGGGGTGGTGGGGGCGGGGAGAAGAAAGGAAAAAGGAGGAGGAGGAGCCCGAGGGCTGAGGGAGAGATAGGAAGGGGAGGAGACAGCAGGAGCTAACAAAATTGGGAGAATTCAATGTTCATGCCCCCAGGATGCAGACTCCCCAAGCAGAATATGAGGTGCTGTTCCTCCAATTTCCAGTGTTGCTCGCTCTGGCCATGGAGGAGACCCAGGACAGAGAGGTCGGATACGGAATGGGAGGGGGGGTTGAAGTGCTGAGCCACCGGGAGGTCAGGTTGGTTATTACGGGACCGAGCGGAGGTGTTCGGCGAAACGATCGCCAAGCCTCCGTTTGGTCTCACCGATGTAGATCAGCTGACATCTAGAGCAGCAGATGCAATAGATGAGGTTGGAGGAGATGCAGGTGAACCTCTGTCGCACCTGGAACGACTGCTTGGGTCCTTGAATGGAGTCGAGGGGGGAGGTAAAGCGACAAGTGTAGCATCTCTTGCGGTTGCAAGGGAAAGTGCCCGGGGAGGGGGGTTGTACGGGAGGGAAGGGAAGAATTGACAAGGGGAGTTACGGAGGGAGCGGTCTTTGCGGAAGGCAGACATGGGGGGAGATGGGAAGATGTGGCGAGTGGTGGGGTCACGTTGGAGGTGGCGAAACTGACTCCATGGCCAGAGCGAGCAACACCGGAAATTGGAGGAACAGCACCTCATATTCCGCTTGGGGAGTCTGCATCCTGGGGGGCATGAACATTGAATTCTCCCAATTTTGTTAGCCCCTGCTGTCTCCTCCCCTTCCTATATCTCCCTCAGCCCTCTGGCTCCTCCTCCTCCTATTTCCTTTCTTCTCCCCCCCCCCCCCTATCCGTCTGATGAAGGGTTTCGGCCCGAAACGTTGCCTATTTCCTTCGCTCCATAGATGCTGCTGCACCCGCTGAGTTTCTCCAGCATTTTTGTGTACCTTCGATTTTCCAGCATCTGCAGTTCCTTCTTAAACTCTATGCAGTTCAGAGCTTATTTGTAGTGTTTAATAGCCTTATTGCTGTAGGGAAGAACCTGTTCCTGGATGTGACAGTTTTCAGGCTCCTACATCTTCTTCCCGATGGCAGGAGTGAAATGAATGTGGCCAGGGTGGTGTGGGAAGCAACAGAGGCAGATGGGTTTAGACTTAGAGAATTACAGAGCTTGGAGGTTAATTATCACCATCGATTAAAATCAAACGTGAACGAGAGATCAGAACAGGTGCGGATATATCGTCTTGGAAGGGAGCAGTGGTAGCATAGTTATTAAAATAGGGAGGGGTAGGACATGGAGAAATTCAAGATCACAGATTAGAACTGTAAATAGTGGACTGCAACACATATAGACCAGTGAATACAGGGGTGATGAGCAAAATGGGCTGGTTATGATGTTTGAGGAAACTGGATATCACCTCAGGAGGCAAGGTGAAAGGCTAACATTAATGACAGTCTCCAGTTAGGATTAAGAGGTGATTAGGATTAAGATATGGATGAGAAGAGTTTTTCATGAAAGAAAAGCTGAAACAGCATGGGGGAAGATGTGAGCAGACTTAGAGGGCTATCAGGAAGGGAATCAAATGCCAGCCTTACTAAAGGTTTGGACAGACACTCCCCGACATACTCACTCTTACATAAACAATTCCTAGTGTTTAGTTTAGTTAGTTTAGAGATACAGCGCAGAAACAGGCTCTTTGGCCCATTGACTCTGCGCCGACCAGCAATCCCTGCACGCTAATACTATCCTACACACACTGGGGACAATTTACAATTAATCCAAGCCAATTAACCTTTAAACCTGGCATGGGGAGAATGTATAAAGTCTGTACAGACTGCATCTGTAGTTAGTATCGAACCCGGGTCTCTGAAGCTGTAAGTGTCAGATCATAGAATTCAAAAAGACAGCATGCTAGGAATTGTGAAGCACCCATTATATATCATTTTTAATCATATTGCCAAAAACAGAATCCAGACCTGGTCTTATGAATGGGATTATATTAATATAGAATTACACTTTTCTTGGGGGATTCGGGAGAGGCAAGGAGATGAAATGCCACTCCACAATTCCAAAATTAGACTCCTATGACTGGAGACATCAATCAGCACCAATTACAGCCTCATTTTAGTAAGCTGTTAAATCTCAGTTACATGTCAATCAACAGGTTTTATACGTTCAACAATTTTCAAGATTAGAATAATGTGCTGAATGTTGAAGTTCATGTCAAATTGCTGATTCTGTCTTGAGTTGATGTCATGAATATTTACTCTCTCATTCTCATAAGTCATAGAGAGTGACACAGTGTGGAAACAGGCCCTTCGGCCCAACTTGCCCACACCGGCCAACATGTCCCAGCCACGGTAGTCCCACCTGCCCGCGTTTGGTCAATATCCCTCCAAACCTGCCCTATCCATGTCCCTGTCTAACTGCTTCTTAAACGTTGGGATAGTCCCCAGCCTCAATTACCTCCTCTGGCTGCTTGTTCCATACATCCACCACCCTTTGTGTGAAAAAATTACCCCTCAGATTCCTATTAAATCTTTTCCCCTTCACCTTACATCTATGTCGTCTGGTCCTCGATTCACCTACTCTGGGCAAGGAACTCTGTGCATCTATCCGATCTGTTCCTCTCATGATTTTATACACCTCCATAACATCACCCCTCATAGTCAATGTGGTTTTGTGCGTGGGAGATCATGTCTCACGAATTTGATTGTGTTATTTGACCCCCTTAAACCAACAAAGATATATGAAATTTCCTTTTGAAATTTACTAATGAATTATCTTTTTTGCTTCTAGAGTGAACATTTTAGATCATGTTTTTTTAAATTGGCGCACCTTCTGTGAACACGTTTAAGAAAGAACTGCAGATGCTGGAAAAATCGAAGGTAGACAAAAATGCTGGAGAAACTCAGTGGGTGAGACATGCAAGGTTTCTCCAGCATTTTTGTCTACCTTCTGTGAACACGTGATTTGATGCCTGCCATCCGGGGCGGGATGGGGGCGGGATCCATGTGTGCACGTGATAGATGTGCCCCGCCATCCGCTCACAGACATGTGTTCCGGCCCCTATGCAGACCAAGGTTGCCGACCCCTGCCTTAAAGCAATGTCCTCTGGTCCTCGATTCACCTGCTCAAGATTCTATAGTTGTCAATGTCATTAGGTTCCAATTCTGAAAATATATTGATAACAGTGTGGTGGGAAAAGGAACAGGGACTATATTGAATATTTTTGTAACTTTATCGACACACTTCACATCTCTTGCATGCTTGTACAGTATGCAAACAAAGAATCTCACTGTACCATGTACACGTGACAATAAAGTATTAATCAATCAATCCATTTATTCCCCTTCGATTCCACTTTTTATACGTGTTTTCTACTACTCAGGCTTGGAGAGATATTATTATTTTTACAGAGGCAGACATTAGATTAGTTCAGTTTAGAGATACAGTGCGGAAACAGGCCCTTCGTCCCACCGAATCCGCACCGACCAGCGATCCCCATTACACTAGCACTATCCTACACACTAGGGACAATTTACTTCTTCTTCTTCTTGCGTATGGCTTGCACAGCCTAAAGTTGTAGGACAACTTGTTATATTTGATCTTACTTGATTGTGCACGCCAGGTTGATTGCATTCGTCGAAACAGGGCGGACCACGTGAAGGTTGCAATCTCCCACCCCAGGGACAATTTACAATTTTAACTAAAGCCAAATTAACCTACAAAACTGTACGTCTTTGGAGTGTGGGAGGGAACTGGAGCACACAGGGAAAAGCCTCGTGGACATGGGGAGAACGTACAAACTCTGTATAGACAGCACTCGTAGTCAGGATTGAACTCGTGTCAGGATTTGCTCTAGATGCCAGCTAATCTACATCGGTGAGACCAAGCGGAGGCTTGGCGATCGTTTCGCCGAACACCTCCGGTCGGTCCGCAATAACCAACCTGACCTCCCGGTGGCTCAGCACTTCAACTCCCCCCTCCCATTCCGTATCTGACCTCTCTGTCCTGGGTCTCCTCCATGGCCACAGCGAGCAAACACCGTAAATTGGAGGGCAGTCCGCTTGGGCAGTATACATCCTGGGGGTACACAAAAATGCTGGAGAAACTCAGCGGGTGCAGCAGCATCTATGGAGCGAAAGGAAATAGGTAACGTTTCGGGCCGAAACCCTTCTTCAGACTGATAGGGGGGTGGGGAGAAGAAAGGAAAAAAGGAAAAGGAGGGAGGAGGAGCCCGAGGGCTGGGGGGAGGGGAGGAGACAACCAGATGGCTGATGAAGGGGAGGGGACAGCCAGGGCTAGCAGAATTGGGAGAATTCAACGTTCAGGCCACCAGGATGTAGACTGCCCAAGCGGAATATGAGGTGCATTTCCTCCAATTTACGGTGTTGCTCGCTGTGGCCATGGAGGAGACCCAGGACAGAGAGGTCAGATACGGAATGGGAGGGGGGAGTTTGAAGTGCTGAGCCACCGGGAGTTCAGGTTGGTTATTGCGGACCGACCGGAGGTGTTCGGCGAAACGATCGCCAAGCCTCCGCTTGGTCTCACCTGGGGGGCTTGAACATTGAATTCTCCCAATTCTGCTAGCCCTTGCTGTCCCCTCCCCTTCATCAGCCCTCTGGTTGTCTCCTCCCCTTCCCCCAGCCCTCGGGCTCCTCCTCCGCCTTTTTCCTTTTTTTCCTTTCTTCTCCCCACCCCCCCTATCAGTCTGAAGAAGGGTTTCGGCCCGAAACGTTACCTATTTCCTTCGCTCCATAGATGCTGCTGCACCCGCTGAGTTTCTCCAGCATTTTTGTGTGCCTTTGAACTCGTGTCTCTGGCACTGTAAGACTGCTGCACCACTGCTGCATCGTGCATCACCACTGCTGCATCTGTGATATCCAAGGTCTCAGTGTGTGCTTAGCAATACCCAGTCGACAACACTGAGATATCGTTAACACTAAACACAACCACACTGGGATATTAGCTCGTAGAGCCGCTGCCTCACAGCACCAGAGATCCGGGTTCAATCCTAACCTCGGGTGCTGTCTGTGTGGAATTTGTACATTCTCCCTGTGACTGCCTGGGTTTCCTCCGGGTGCTCCAGTTTCCTCCTACATCCCAACGCCGTGTGGGTTTGTAGGTTGAATGGCCTCTGTAAATTGCCTGGAGTGTCAGGAGGGGAAGCCAATGTGGATGACATGGAACTATGGGGTGGTACGGTGGCGCAGCGGTAGAGTTGCTGCCTTAGAGCGCCAGAAAACCGGGTTCAATCCTGTCTACAGGTGCTATCTGTACTGAGTTTGTACGTTCTCCCCATGACCTCGTGGGTTTTCCCCGGGTGCTCCGGTTTCCCTCCGCACTCCAAAGACAAGCAGGTTCGTAGGTTAATTTGGCTTTGCTGGTCGGCGCGGACTTGGTGGGCTGAAGGGCCTGTTTCTGCGCTGTATCTCTAGAACTAAAAATTAAAATGTCACCTTTACGTTGATTGTTGAGCTAAAACTCTCCTGGTTCCAGACTTCATGCTATGAGCTTTGCATTGTTTAAGAATAAGGGGTAGGCCATTTAGGACTGAGATGAGGAAAAACTTTTTCACCCAGAGAGTTGTGAATCTGTGGAATTCTCTGCCACAGAAGGCAGTGGAGGCCAATTCACTGGATGTTTTCAAGAGAGAGTTAGATATAGCTCTTAGGGTTAACAGAATCAAGGGATATGGGGAGAAAGCAGGAAAGGGGTATTGATTTTGGATGATCAGCCATGATTATATTGCATGGCTTGAAGGGCCAAATGGCCTACTCCTGCACCTATTTTATATGTTTCTATGTCTATCTCAAAAGTTTGCCAGAACTCAATAGATTGTACTCTGTCCCACATTTGGTTTCGCTGAACCCATTACCCCACTAACCCTACCTCCGGCCTCACCCGCGTACAATGATTCATGTTCTCTCGACATTTCTGATTCTCCTTGCCGTTTTGCCCACTACAAACAAACAAAGTTAAAAAAAAACAGTTCTTCAAGCCTGCTACATGTTCATAATGCCTGGAGAATCGTGACAACACAGCTTCCACCACCCACTCACCTTTGGCAGAAACAAAAGCCCATGGCACATCACCAAGAAAACAAATTCTGTAAATGCGGTGACTGAAATCAGTCCAGGGCTTCACATGAACCAAATGACTCAACCCACCCCTGCAGCCATTTAAAGCCTGGAATTTGCTATATTGTAGAGGTGTGAAGGCCAGATCATTGGGGCATTTAAAGGGGAAGTAGCTAAATTTTTTGCTTGATCAAGGAATTGAGGGTTCTGAGGAATGGGCACAAAAGAGTTGAGGCCATCATGTTCGTAAGTGATAGGAGCAGAATTAGGCCATTAGGCCCATCAAGTCTACTACGGCGTATCTAATGGCTGATCTATCTTTCCCTCTTAACCTCATTCTCCTGCCTTCTCCCCATAACCCCTGACACCCGTACTAATCAAGAATCTATCTATCTCTGCCTTAAAAATATCAATTGACTTGGCCTCCACAGCCTTCTGATCACAATGAAGGACGTACAGGCCCGAGGGGCCGAGCGGCCTATTCCTGCTCCTAGTTTTCTTCTGTTTTTATATTGTTCATCTCTCAAATACACAGGCGTTTGGTTTCAGGACTTCTGTTCCCTTTCAATGGTTCAAAGGTTCACTATTATCACGTGTACCTAGGTATAATGAAAATTCCTTTCCTGCATATAGTTCAGTAAACAACGTACTATATGTAGGCACAATCATACTTAAGTGGAAGAGTGTAAGAATAGTAGATCACATTATGCCAGTACACAAGAGTTGCTATATCTCCGGTGCTCTTGTATCCTTCACGTTCAAAGTTGTGTCTTGAGCCAGTTCACGGACCCGCCAGCTGCCTGTCACTTCTGCGGCGAGGAAGAGACCGTGTTCCACGTCTAAGTGAAGTGTGAGAGGTTGCAGCCCCTGTTCGAATATCTGAAGGGGCTGCTCCTCAAGTTTTGGTTATATTTTAGCCCGACGCTCCTGATATTTGGGCACCCGGTACAGAGGGGGAAAGGTTGGGAGGGGGGGGAGCAGGGGGTTCCCCCTGTCAGTTTGCTCCTGGGCCTGGCCAAGATGGCCATTCATGGATCCAGGCAGTGGGTAGTCGACGGCCACACTGGGGTCGGCTGCCTGCCCCTTTTCCGGGCCTACGTCCGTGCCCGCGTACGAGAGGGAACATGTTGTGTCCACGGGGATTTTGGAGGCCTTCCATGAACGCTGGTCGCCGCAGGAGGTCGAGTGTCATATTGATAATGTTGACGGTATTTTAATTTGATAACTGTTTGTTTGGAAACTGCCAATACATAGGCAGTTTTTGATCGTGTTACATTTTTGTATTGTTCTGAATAACAGGGTTGGACACACTATGGACAATTTACAGAGGCCAATTCACCATTCAACATACACATCTTTGGGATGTGAGAGGAACCCCACGCAGTCACAGAACGCGCAAACTCCACAGAGACTGCACCTGAGGTCAGGATCGAACCTGGGTCTGGGGCGCTGTGAGGCAACTGCTCTACCTGCTGTACCACTGCAGCACCCTGTTTTCCGTGCTAAATCTACTCCCTCATGAAATTCTTGAATGAGTCACATGTAGGTCGGTGAAGAAGGCTTCATCAGGCAGGATACTGAGTATAGAAGTTGGGATGTTATGTTACAAGTCGTTGATGAGGTCACAATTGGAGTGTTGTGTTCTGCTTTGGTCACCCTGCAGTAAGGGAATGTGTTGCTAAGCTGGAAAGAGCGCACAGAGGAATTACAGGGGATGTGGCCTAGACTTGAGGGTCCGAGTTACTGGGAAAGTTTGGGCAGGCTACAACTTTATTCTTTGGAGCGCAGAAGGATGAAGGGTGATCTTATAGACATGTATAAGATCATGAGGGTAATAGATAGAGTAGATGCACCCAGAGTCAGGGAATCAGGAACCCGAGGAAATAGGTTTAAAGTGAGAGGGGAAGGATTTAATAGGAATCTGAAGGGTGAACTTTTTCACACAGAGTGGTGTTTTTTTTTTGAATTTGCAGCCAGAAGAGGTAGTTGATGCAGATACAACAGCAACATTTAAAAAGATATTTGGACAGGAAAGGTTTAGAGGGATAGGGACCAAACGCGAGCAGGTGGGACTAGTGTAGATGGGGCAGCTTGGTCGGCGGTGGCAAGTTGGGCTGAGGAGCCTGTTTCTGTGCTGTATGACTATAATTCTAGGAGTCCAACTCCACTGTCCATTCCAGGCTGCTGCATAAGTAAGCTATAGTTAGTAAGTCTGAAGAAGGATCTCGACCCGAAATGTCACCCATTCCTTCTCTCCACAGATGCTGCCTGTCCCGCTGAGTTACTCCAGCATTTAGTGTCTATACGCTGCATAGTGTAAGCTATTTCTTACAGCACCCTTGTGCTTTGGCTCCTTTTACTGCCACCAGAAATTAATGTCCAAATTCTCAACCGGCAACGTGGGATTTGAACTCACTCTATCCGACCTGCGTGCTCAAGCGTTTGTATTACCGCCAAGGCATTATGCCTCCCAAGTCTATCCTCGCTGTATGCATTCAGCCTGTGAATACATATTGGTTTCCAAAAGCTGCAAGATCCCCTGGTGCTCTCGGAATTTGCGAGGCTTTACTTGTTAAGCTATGCCTCTTCATGTGCATCAGCCACACATTTCAGAGTATTTCCATTCCAATCGTTTGTCTGCACTCAGCGTGACAGCACGATTCGCTCTAGGATTCATCACCTTTGGCGTTAAAGAAACAGCACGGCAGCTTTCACACGGAACCAAGCCAATTTCGGAGCTGAATTAACGATTTGGGAGCTGTAATGAAAGGGGCCCAGGTGAGACAAAATGGCAGCAACCCTCCAAGCAGGATTGTGGATGATTGGATCATTATTACTGCACAAATCAGCAGCTGCTGCCAGCTAACTCAAGGTAAAGGATTAACTAAACCGCTGGGTAAAGGCAAAGGAAAGGAAGGTAAAGGAAGGATTTATTCATATTCTTTCATCATTGATGAAGCACAATTCCATTTGTTTATGTATCGGAGGTTGAGGGGACACCTGATAGAGGTAACTAAAATCATGAGAGTTATGGGGAACCCTTTTTGTCAAAGACCAGAAGACATCTTTACAATGGACCTCGTTACTGTGAAATGTTACTTTAGTTTGCTAAAATAAACTAAACTGAGAGTCAGGCTCAGCCCTAAAAAGACTCCGAAGACCACTGAAGCTGTGGTGTTCATCCAAAAGCACTCGGGTAGTATAGTAAAATAAAAGGACTATTTAATTTTTCTTGAAGTTAAAGTGGTTGGAAACATTCACAACTTTCCCCACACATCTCCATTACACTTTTTCCCCTCTCACCTTATAGCTATGCCCTCTAATGTTGGACATTTCCACCATGGGAAAAGGATTCTCACTGTCTACCCCACTCATAATGTTATATACATCTATCAAGTCTTCCCCCAACCTCTGACGTTCCAGAGAAGCTAGGTTCAGTGGAACCTTAAACCTATGTCCCCTGGTTCTTGATTTCCCTACCCTGGAATAAAAAACTCTGGCATTTACCCTATCAATTCCCCTCGTGATTTTATACACCTCTACAAAATCACACCCCTCAGCCTACTGTGCTCCAAGGAATGAAGTTCTAGCCTGCCTAACCTCTCCCTATAGCTCGGGCCCTCAAATCCTAGCAAACTCCTTGTAAATTTTTCAAGCTTAATATCATCTTTCCTATGGTAGGTTCACTAAAAGTGCGGCCTCACCACCGTCTTGTAGAACTGCAACATCAGCACTCAATTACCTGACCGATGAAGGCCAGCGTGCCAAACCCTTCTTCACGACCCCTATCTACCCCTGAGGACACTTTTAAGGAACGATGTATCGATACCCCAGGATCACTCTACTCTACAGCACACCCCAGGGTCATACTGTTCAATGTGAAGTTCTTGCTCTGGTCTGACTTCCAAAAATACCACACCTCACACTTATGGTGGTGTATATGATTTTATAGAGGCGTATAAAATCATGAGAGGAATAGATCGGGTAGATGGGCAGAGTCTCTGGCCCAGAATAGGGGAATCGAGGACCAGAGGACATAGGTTCAAGGTGAAGGGAAAAAGATTTAACAGACATCTGAGGGGGTAACTTTTTCACACAAAGGGTGTGAGTGTACGGAATGAGCTGCCAGAGGAGGTAGTTGAGGCTGGGGCTATCCCAATGTTTAAGAAACAGATACGGTACATGGATAGGACAGGTTTGGAGGGATATGGACCAAGTGCAGACAGGTGAGACTAGTGTAGCTGAGACATGTTGGCCGGTGTGGGCAAGTTGGACCGAAGGGCCTGTTTCCACACTGTATCACTCTATGACTCTGCTGCGAGAGCACTTTCAAATGTTACACCTGGAACCTGTTGGGTGATCACAGAAGATTCTTTGGCAGTATTTTGATGAATCTCAACAGAATTAGCTCCAACTAACTTGGTGGTATTTACCTTTCCATTACTTTTACAGGAACAGATTTACTGCTTGTTATTATTTTGTAGTTTTGTGGGGCTTTACAATGTCCTATACTCTGATTTCTCTAATTTCAAGTAACCCAAGCATTCCCTCCTTCCTCCCTCCCTCCCCCACCCTCCTAGTTCCATTGTTCGCATCTCCATATCCCTTCGTTATCACCTCTTCCCCAGCCAACAATGGGCCATTAAGGGCTCCACCCTACCTTGGTCATCTATTGCCGGCCATGATTTCTTCTGGCCTTTTCCTACCTCCAGACTTGCTTTACTTTCTCTTTTAAATGAAGAAAAAATCATTTTGGATGGCCTGATGAAAATTGTATCATTATTCAAGAAGCTTAAGTAAATTCTATTAATACCACCGGGACAACTCATCTAAAGAAATGTTAATACCTTAAATGAAGGTTAAGGACATTGCAGGCAGATAAATAGGACGTGATCAAGATAAACATAGAAAATAGGTGCAGGAGTAGGCATTTGGCCCTTCGAACCATTCAATATGATCATGGGTGATCATCCAAAATCAGTACCCCGTTCCTGCTTTTCCCCCCATATCCCTTCCCTTAACCCTTAGAGCTAAATCTAACTCTCTCTTGGAAACTAAGATTTGCATTTAAGTTCTCCACTCTCTGCTTAATCCATTGCATTAATACTCATTAAAGTAGGAACCTAAATATACCCATTGAGCAGAAGAGTGTAAAGCCCCTGTCCCACTTTCCCGAGTTACTCACAAATTCTCCCGAGTTTTCCCCTTGATTCAAACTCGGAGAATTATGGTAATAGCCAGCCGCAGGTACTCGGGGCTATATTTTTAAACTCGTGGACATTTTTCAACATGCTGAAAAACGTCCCAACTTACCTGATGCCACCAGTACCTACGGCTGGCATTCCAAGCCGCTACGAAATATCTACAGACTCGCTATTGACTCCTACGGACATTCTCTGAGTTTGAATCAAGGGGAAACTCGGGAGAATTCGTGAGTAACTCGGGAAAGTGGGACAGGGGCTTTAAGCTTCATATTCTTATCCCCTTGCCCTTAAACTCCCTCAAGATTAAACAGATAAAATCATTTTGGCTTTATGCCCTGAATGAGAATGTTTGGCTATCCAAACAACAGAAACTAAAGAAAGTTGCAAAATATGGTGATTATCACCTCCCCCATTCATTCTTGGCCTATTTGGTGGGATGCTATATTTTAAATGAAAGATTATGCTACTGAAGGCACCGAAGAGTGCTGTTCATAGAAAAATGCATACTATAAAGGGTTCTAAGAGTAAACCTAGCAATTATAGACCTGTTAGTTTGACATCAGTGGTGGACAAATTAATGGAAAGGATACTTAGAGATAATATATATAAGCATCTGGAAAAGCTGGGTCTGATTAGGAACAGTCAACATGGATTTGTGCCTGGAAGGTCATGTTTGACTAATCTTCTTGAATTTTTCGAAGAGGTTACTAGGGAAATTGATGAGGGTAAAGCAGTGGATGTTGTCTATATGGACTTCAGTAAGGCCTTTGACAAGGTTCCTCATGGAAGGTTGGTTAAGAAGATTCAATTGTTGGGTATTAATGGTGGAGTAGCAAGATGGATTCAACAGTGGCTGAATGGGAGATGCCAGAGAGTAATGGTGGATGGCTGTTTGTCAGGTGGAGGCCGGTGACTAGTGGGGTGCCTCAGGGGTCTGTGTTGGGTCCACTGTTGTTTGTCATGTACATCAATGATCTGGATGATGGTGTGGAAAATTGGATTAGTAAGTATGCAGATGATACTAAGATAGGTGGTGTTGTGGATAATGAAGTAGATTTTCAAAGTCTACAGAGATATTTAGGCCATTTGGAAGAGTGGGCTGAAAGATGGCAGATGGAGTTTAATGTTGATAAATGTGAGGTGCTACATCTCGGCAGGACAAATCAAAATAGGACGTACATGGTAAATGGTAGCGAATTGAGGAATGCAGTTGAACAGAGGGATCTAGGAATAACTGTGCATAGTTCACTGAAGGTGGAATCTCATGTAGATAGGGTGGTAAAGAAAGATTTTGGTGTGTTGGCCTTTATAAATCAGAGCATTGAATATAGAAGTTGGGATGTAATGTTAAAATTGTACAAGGCATTGGTGAGGCCAATTCTGGAGTATGTAGTACAATTTTGGTCGCCTAATTATAGGAAGGATGTCAACAAAATAGAGAGAGTACAGAGGAGATTTACTAGAATGTTGCCTGGGTTTCAGCAACTAAGTTACAGAGAAAGGTTGAAGAAGTTAGGTCTTTATTCTTTGGAGCGCAGATGGTTAAAGGGGGCTTGATATAGGTCTTTAAAATTATGAGCGGGTTAGACAGAGTTGACGTGGATAAGCTTTTCCCATTGAGAGTAGGGAAGATTCAAACAAGGGGACATGACTTGAGAATTAAGGGACAGAAGTTTAGGGGTAACATTAGGGGGAACTTCTTTACTCAGAGAGTGGTAGCTGTGTGGAATGAGCTTCCAGTGGAAGTGGTGGAGGCGGGTTCGATTTTATCCTTTAAAAATAGATTGGATGGGTATATGGACGGGAAAGGAATGGAGGGTTATGGTCTGGATGCAGGTTGATGGGACTAGGGGAAAGTAAGAAGAATGAAGGGGGGGGGGGGGGAGTGTTCGGCACGGACTCGAAGGGCCGAGATGGCCTGTTTCCGTGCTGTAATGGTTATATGGTTATAAGATTCACAAAACATCTCCACAGATTCTATGATAGAATTTTACCAATTGTAAAGATTTCAGGGTAACAAATTGTATCAGCTTTTAACTTGACAATAAGCGGCCAGCGGTAGAGTTGCTGCCTTACAGCACTTGCATCGCTGGAGACCCGGGTTCGATCCCGACTACGGGTGGTGTCTGTACAGAGTTTGTACGTTCTTTCTTCCTGTGGGTTTTCTCCGAGATCTTCAGTTTCCTCCCACACTCCAAAGACATACATGCAGGTATGCAGGTTAATTGGCTTGGTTTTATGTGTAAATTGTCCCTAGTGTGTGTAGGATAGTGTTAATGTGCAGGGACCGCTGGTCGGTGCGGACTCAGTGGGCCAAAGGGCCTGTTTCCGTGCTGTATATCAAAACTAAACGTAAAAATAAGAATGTAGAGTCATAGTCATACAACATGGAAACAGGCCCTTCGGTCAATTTTCCCAATATGTGCCATCTACATTAGTCCCACCTGCCCGTGTTTTGCCCATATCCATCTAAACCTTTCTTATCCATGTATCGGTCTGAATTTCTTTAAAATTTTGAAATATCTATAAACTTATATGCAAATATATAATGTGCTGTATTGAGATAGAGTAGTTTAGTTTATTATTGTCACATGTACTGAGGTACATAGAAACATAGAAAATAGGTGCAGGAGGAGGCCATTCGGCCCTTCGAGCCAGCACCGCCATTCATTGTGATCATGGCTGATCGTCCCCTATCAATAACCCGTGCCTGCCTTCTCCCCATATCCCTTGACTCCACTAGCCCCTAGAGCTCTATCTAACTCTCTCTTAAATAAGTGAAAAGTGAAAAGCTTTTTGTTGCGTGCTAACCAGACATGATTACAATCAAGCCGTCCATAGTGTACAGATAAAGGGTACGACATTTAGAGTGAAATAAAGTCCGATTAAAGATAGTTCAAAGGTCTCCAAGGAAGTAGATGGGAGGTCAGGTCCGCACTCTAGCTGATGAGAGGACGGTTCAGAGTATTAATTCAGTAGCTTTTTGTTTTTAAACATAAACATACAAAAAGGCATATGTTTACATATGCTGCCTGCAGTGGATATGACAGACACTAATGTAAAATTATATACTGTCATTGAGAACCTAAAGGATGTCCTGAAGTGTGTTCCAACTAATGGATTACATTGGAAGGGCATTCAGTGTTGTATTAGAGTCACAGAGTCTCACAGCGTGGAAACAGGCCCTTCGGTCCAACTTGCCCACACCGGCCAACATGTCCCATCTACACCAGTCCCACCTACCTGCGTTTGGTCCATATCCCTCTAAACCTGTCCTTTCCATGTATCTGTTCTGAATTTTTCTTAAACGTTGCGATAGTACCTGCCTCAACTACCTCCTCCGGCAGCTCGTTCCATACATCTACCACCGTTTGCGTGAAAAGGTTACCCCTCAGGTTCCTATTAAATCTTCCCACCACCCCCCCCTCACTTTGAACCTATTGTAGAAACCATTGCAGATAATTTGAAGGAAATCCATAAACAGCAACAAAATAAATGACTGTTTTCATCCATATTAAGTGTTAAGTGAGGAATCCAGGATCTCTCCCGCTCCTCTTCAAATACATCATGAAAATGTTCAAAGTCCATTTCAGTAACTTAGTTTGGTGACTACTGGAGAGACAATTGACTGGAAAGACGGCACCCGGGAAAGGCTGGGTTAGCACCCCAGTCTGTGTCTTCGTGAGAAAGACACCCAATAAAGCTACGGAAAGGCCTAATGAACCACCATGGCCTAAAAATCCATCAGGCGAAAATGAAATGCTCGGAGAAGGAGAAAGAGGTGCAGCGCACAGGCCTTGAACCTGGAGAAGCCCGGCCAGGACTCACTCCACAGAGCCCAGTCCCTCCGCACTAGAGTCTCCCAACCCCTGCAGAGTAGTTATTAAGATGGCTGATCCGTGGGCGGTTGCTGCTGGGACGCAAGTCGGGGCCTGTCTGATGTTGTGAGATCCGAAACACCCGATGACCCAAGGTCACATCACTGAGGATGCGTCCCAGCGCATCTAGAAGATGTATATTTTTCATAGTGCAAAATACATATTCTTGTTTGCAATACTGTTACACATGGTCTTGCATTCAATTAATACTATTTTGTTTCAACATATTATCTTTGTTGCAAAACAAAATCTTTTTGAAGTTCAAAAGTAACCATTACCTTATTTTGTTTAAGAGCACCCTTTTCCTTCATATGTGGGCAATCCTTTCCTGTCACAATAGCTTTAATGTCAGCCACCGGAACTGTGGAAAAAACAAGTCATAGATCGATACAGTGTGGAACAGGCCCTTCGGCCCAACTAGCCCACACCGGCCAACATTGTCCGAGCTACACTAGTCCCACCAACCTGCGCTTGGTCCATATCCCTCCAAACCTATCCTATCCATATACCTGTTTATTAAACGTCGGGATAGTACCAGCCTCAACTCTGACAGCTTGTTCCATACACCCACCACCCTACTTGTGAAAAAGTTAAGGGCCTGTCCCACATTCCCGAGTTATTCACAAATTCTCCCGAGTTTTCGCCTTGATTCAAACTCGCAGAATGTTCGTAACGAGTCCGTAGGAGTCCGTGGATATATTGTAGCGGCTCATTATGCCAGCCGTAGGTACTTGGGGCTTTTTTTTACTCGTGGACATTTTTGATCAGGCTGGAAAAAACGTCCCGCCTTACCTGATGCCCCGAGTACCTACAGCTGGCATAACAAGCCGCTACGATATATCCACGGACTCCTACGGACTCGTTACGAACATTCTGCGAGTTTGAATCAAGGCGAAAACTCGGGAGAATTTGTGAATAACTCGGGAAAGTGGGACAGGCCCTTTATCCGCTCGCTTCCTATTAAATCTTTTCCCCTTCAGCTTGAACCTATGTCCTCTGGGCCTCGATTCCCCTACTCTGGGCAAGAGATATTGTGCATCTACCCGATCTATTCCTCTTATGATTTTCTACACTCTCATGATTTTATACACAGTCAAGAGTGTTTAATATGTCCTGAATTGGAACAGTAAAATTCTTACTTGCAGCAGCATAACAGATATTTACTCAGTAAACACGATAATGAATAACAGAAACAGAGTTATAGAGTCATACAGTGTGGAAACAGGGCTTTCAGCCCAACTTGTCCACGCCAACCTACTTGCCCCTCTACACTAGTCCCACTTGCCTGCTTTTGGCCCGTATCTCACTAATCCTATCCTTTCATGTACCTGTCTAAATAGTTCTTAAACATTGCAATAGTACCTGCATCAAGTACCTTTCCTGGTAGCTTGTTCCATACACCCACCACCCTTTATGTGAAAAAACGATCCCTCACCTTAAACCTACGTCCTCTGGATCACAATTCCCCTACTCTGGGCAAAAGACATGTTTACCCAATCTATTCCTCTCATGATTTTGTATACCTCTATAAGATCACCCCTCATCCTCCTGCGATCCAAGGAATAAAGCTCTAGCCTGCTCAACCTCTCCCTGTAGCTCAGTGTCTCGTGTCCTGGCAACCCAAAGTTCAATATATAAAAGAAACAGACAAAAACAAAGCCCCAAGTCCCTGGTCCACAGGACCTGTTTTGCAAATTGATTCACTCTGTCAACATGGTTACAATGCAATGTGCTGTATTGGGGTGCAGTGTTCGACTAGGAGGCTTTCTTTAAAACAAAACATAAAAAAGGCACAGTGAAAGGCTTGGATAGATTGGATGTGGAGAGGATGTTTCCACTAGTGGGAACATCTAGGACTAGAGGTCAATTAAAGGACTCCTCATCTCCATTTAAGAAGGAGATGAGGAGTAATTTCTTTAGTCAGAGGGTGGTGAATATGTGGAATTCTTTTCCACAGAAGGCTGTGGAGGCCAAGTCGATGGATATTTTTAAGGCCAGGATAGATAGATTCTTGATTAGTACGGGTGTCAGGTGTTATGGGGAGAAGGCGGGAGAATGTGTTTAGGAGGGAGCGATAGATCAGCCATGATTGAATGGCGGAGTAAACATGATGGGCTGAATGGCCTAATTGTGCTCCTATCACTAATGAATCCAGCACAGACCTGGCGATTAGGAGGGATGCAAAGAAAATAAAACAGAAGATGAAACAGATCCAGAGAGCAGCAAAAAAAAAAGGAATTATGAGGTTTGCAAGGAATATTCAAATCGAAATATACAGTATGCAAAGTCCAATTATACCAAACTATGATGTGAAACAGCAATACCTTTAGAGTTGTTGTGATTGAAAATAAGGAAGTGGAGGAAATGTGGAGTTACTTTGCATCTGTAAGAACGATGTTAACATCCCAGGAAAATTAATTTAGTTTAGTTTAGTACAGCATGGAAACTGGCCTTTCGGCTCACTAAGTCCATGCCGACAACTGATCGCCCTTTCACACTTCTATGTAATCCTACTCTCCCACCAACTCTTTTCACACTTGGGACAATTTGCAAAGCCCAATTAACCTGCAGATCCGTGCGTCTTTGGGATGTGGGAGGAAACTGGAGCACCCGGAGGAAACGCACGTGGTCACAGGGAAATCGTGCAATCTCCACACAGACCGCACCTGAGATCAGGATTGAACCCGGGTCTCTGGTGCGGTGAGGCAGCAGTTCTACCAGCTGTTGAATCACAGGCAGAGAGCCACATAAAATCATGGCAAGTATTAAAGAAGAAAATAATTACACAGATCACCAGATCTAGAAGATTATCGTTTCAGTGCTTTAAAGGAAGCTGTTCAGAATACTGCAGATATTCCAATTATAATTTCCCAAGTGTGCTCGCTCAAGGATCTTAGACTTGAAATCCTTGCTTCTCTATTAATGCAAAGAGGGAAATGGAAAACTGAGAATTATAGACTAGTTAACCTGTTGTCAGCAAATTACTAGAGTCTATATAATAGTAAGATTAAACGAGAACTTACCAGTTTGAAGTTTGATCTTTATTTTATGAGGAGTTACGTTGAGGGATTACGTGAAGACCCCGCCAGCACGCATGCGCGACATTCTTCAAAGCAACGGTGTGGAATCACAGTAATAGTAATGAAATAAACATAGTAAGATAAGAAGAACTAGGATACCAGTTGACCTTTACAAGAGGATGGGCGTGGAGGGCACGTAATCCCTCAACGTAACTCCTCATAAAATAAAGATCAAACTTCAAACTGGCAAGTTCTCGTTTAATCTTACTATTTTACTTCGGAGTCACGTGAGTGACTACATGAAGATTTTAAAGATCTGTGATTTCATGCCATGGAAACGAGTCCATGCTTCACACACTGCATCAGTTGACTACTGATGAGTGATCATTAATAATGCATTCAGACATGACTTAGATATAGACATGTTGATGCTTTTAATGAACAAACAATGATAATAGTAACCTCACTCAACCGAGAGGGAACTATGAAACAGAACTAGCATAGAGTTGGCAAATACCCCCAATCTGGTAATGGATCGTTAGTTTGACCACCCTGCAGTCGCTAGGATGTGGTCCCCCTAACGTCCATACCCTGCTGCTGTGGTAGTTGCAGCCCTGGTGGAGTGAGACTTGAATATTAGTGTTCACTCCTGTACAAGCCAGCCCCTTTATAACCACCTGGAGATGGTCTGTAGTGATCCCTTCTTACAAGGCTAATGTAACTAACAATATTGCTAGTTCAGAGTCTTTAATGCTCTAGTGACCTACATTCTGGTGTAGATGTGTGACTACACACAACCGAAGGTCCATGAGATATGTGAACAATCTAGTTAGACCTGATGCCCCTGGTCTATTCTGCTTGACTAAGTCATAAACATAATGTTATTTAGCCCGCAGATATTATCATCGTGTCCAGTCAATGCTAATGCCATGTCTGGAACCGTTGTGCTGAACTCAGTGCCATGTGCATAACCACTTGTAGGTGAGTTTGACCAAGGACAGGGATGTAGCTGGAGCCCACCGAGGAACAACGTGGCACAATGTTAACATCCTATATCTCTGCGTACTCAGGCCTGGGAGGTTTAGAGTTGAAGATACCCTTCATTACCTGAATCCCAGAGGGTGAGACCCAACAGAGTGGATTCTGTTCCTCGCAGCCAGCATGATGAGAAGGCACTTTAGGCACAGTAAATAGCACTTTAACTTGATAATTGTCAACCCCATACAAAACTGACCTTCAAGCCGTCAGTCATCCGTGCCGAGCTGAATGTAATATAACATAAAACAAATACCTCCCATTTCCTTATGAGGAGATACTACTGTTTGGTGCTATCCCTGCATCTGCAGTGAGCACGTCCAAGGTATGGTTTGACAACCTGAGCCGCAGGAATGGCCTTCGCAGAGTCTGTAATCAAAGCATAGGTTATATCATGCAAATGATGGTTCCCCGAGTCACGGTAAAACCAGCAAATTTTATGTCCAGAATTAACCATATAAGGTTCTGTCATCATTCCCCACATCAGCGGGAACCATGGCTGTAGAAGCCAGGCAGGCACTATGAAAATACCTGAAGCGGTAGCTTGCTGAATTTGCAAGACCCGTCTGATGAGGCAAAATGGAGGAAGACATTCCTCCCCAGTGTAGCGAGAATACATCCATCGCCATTGATATGCCACATATATTGCAACTGGTGATTGAGCCTGGATGCAGACATTTCGATCTTCAGCGTTTCATCGAGCAACAATGTCATTAAACACTTAGCGATCCAACATCAATTCTGTATTGACAATTGATGATATACCAGTGCTAGATGAGGTTAGGTAATTTATCACCGGATACTTTGACTGATTATACCCATGTGATCAACATATACCTCCACCAAAGTGAATCAACTTGGACTTAAGCATGCACCCCTTAATCCACAGAATGCATCTGTTGTCTGTAAGTAGTTGATACCATATAACTGAACATTTGGTAACTCATGCAAATCCCATCCGTCTCCGTAATTTAGAGCTGATATTAGTAATTTCCCATCTTTGAGCAATAGCATCAGTTTGTAATTAACTGATGATAATTGATGAAAAGTTAATGGAGCAATGCTGAATACTATTCGTCCATCATGGTGACTTTGATAGTTTCAGCCGGGAATAGGAAAGGTCTGGTAACAATGGTACTTGAGAATTGATTCCAATCTCTTGCCTCAGGGCGGAGTCCCAGACTATTTCAGTTGGTATCAATGTAAATTTAACTTAAATTTAACTGGATGGATGAGAACTCAATTCCAGCTAAATTTTGAAATACCTCTGGTGCCTTGTGAATGGAAACTGATCCCATGGTAGTTAATAGTCACGAAGTTCCCTATTCAGAAATGTCTATACTGCACAAGCGAGTTGTACCTGTTAACAATGAACAGGCCTCATTGCTAAAAAGGCAACGCCAATCATGTTTTCGAGAACTCTGTTGCTTGAATGCTGTGTAGTATAAACTAATCTGATCTGTAAAACCCAAGTGTAAATATTACCAACTAGTATCCGTAATCGGAAGCTTCTCCATACTCCAAATGGGAGGACTTATGCAACCTGCCTAGGAGCTGCCTTAACCAGCTTCATCCTTCAATCAGCTTCATCCTTCATACATCCAAATGGTAGGACTTATGCAACCTGAGTCAGGAGCTGCCTTAGGTATGTGTATGTATTTTAGCACCATCTGCATCCATCTGTTTTATCGAGTGGGAGGAATTGCAACCCTGAAACAGGTGTCGCTTCAGGCATATGTGCACTTCAGTAACACCCTCTACCACTCCGGCTCATTTGAGTGGGAGGAAATTTGCAACCCTGAACCAGGAGCTGCTGCCTGACATGCCTTCCACACTCTTGCGGGGTTGGCTCATCTTCCACGAAGGCCGTTCTGGGCCGCGGTCTAAAAAAGACCTCTGTTCTGATGGTACGGCCTTCGGCTTTCACCAGCTTCGGTGTCTGCTGGTGGGTGCATAGTAGATTTGTGGCATCTTCAGCCAACCCCATGTCTTCAGAGTCAGCCCAGAAGTGACTCCTAATGCTCCCCTCTGTCGAGGGAGATGCATTATGCAGCCCTCAACGAGGTGCTGCCATGGCCGTCCTAGGAGGCCCATGGTGACAAGGCTCCATATCCTGGAGCACGTCACATTGGAGCATCTGCGCCATCAACCGCCCATGCGGGATATGCGATCTCGGTCGCTGCCTGCCGGCGGTGATTCTTCACGGCCCGACTCGTCCGAGTCTATGGCCTGTCCGTCCTCTGCTTGGTCTTTCCGCCAGTCTGTAGTGTTGATTCAGACTGTACAGGTGCCGGACGGAGACTGCTGACCGCATAGATTGCGATCCAGATGCAGTCGGCCGCTGCTGACTGCCCGTACTTCCACGGTCCAGCCAGTCTGGATGCAGCCTGTTTGAACTTCGTTACCGACTTGACCATAGTTCCTTCCCTGTAACACAGAAATGGAACAAAATACGACCCCAGAGTAAAGAACTTACCTGCGGGTCTTGTTATCTGGAAAAGGTGGATTCGACCGCTGCCTGCTACCCGCAGTCTCCGGTCTCCGTGGCGGGTTCCCTGCGGTCCCTGTAGAAGGTATTCCCCGCAAAGCCCATGTCGGGTTTTCCCCCACAGTTCTCGCAGCCGGAATTCCCTCTGCAGTCCTTGTAGAAGGGGTTTCCCGCGAATCCATGTCGGGTTTTCCACCGAGCCTGGTATCCCCGCGGTTCTTAAAGGCCGGGGTTCCCTCTGCAGACCTTGTAGAATGGATCCCCGCGAGATCCATGTCGGGTTTTCCACCGAGCCTGGTATCCCCGCGGTTCTCGTAGCCGGGTTCCCTCTGCAGTCATTGTAGAAGGGAATCCCCGCGAGATCCATGTCCCCGTGGCGGTCCCTGGAAAAAATATTGGCTTACCCTCCAGTGGGTTGACACCAGTCTGAAGCCGCTGGCTCCACCGCCAGTGACTCGAAAAAGGCGAACTCAACCGCCGCCCTCTACCCGCATCGCGGCCTCCGTAGCGGGTTCCCCGCGATACGTGGGTGGGTTTCCCCGAGGTCGTGACCGGGTTTCCACGACCCTGTGGTCAGCGACTGGGATTCCTCGCGGTCCATAAGGTTCTCCCGCGGCCCGGCAGACTTTGCCCAAATAAAGCAGGACCTCTGTAAGGCTACAGAGATTCCTGCAAAACACAACCAGGATAAGTTTAAAACTTACCTTCAGGTTGGACCGCTGGTGGAGCAGCGCTCCCACCAGCCTGTCGTTTGCACAATGCGATAGACGATATGTCGCGCATGCGTGCTGGCGGGGTCTTCACGTAGTCACTCACATGACTCCGAAGTAAAATTAACATTAAAGTGACTGAATACTCTGAACATTTTCAACTGATCAGAAATAATTCACATGAACTTGCAGAGGGTGGAAACTATCTACCAGACTATTTATTTTAAAAAGGTAAATGAGGTAACGAATTTCCAAAAAAGTGTTGGTGAATATGTTTTCCGGTGACGTAATATGTTGTATATAATGACTTTTTAAAGTTATTATTGTTTGTTTGTTTTTCATATATCTTTATATATATTTATACACACACACACACACACATATATATATATATATATGTACTAGACCAGGGGTGGGGAACCTTTTCATGTTGGAATGCCGCATTAAGTTAGCTGTAATCTAATAAGGCCGCATCCAAGCAACTTCAATTAGATATACTTCAAAATGTACATTATTTTGTTAAAATAGCCCTCATGACTTACTAATGTTTTAATTGTGGCCGTCAGTCGGGGAGGATTATTTCATTGAATCTTTTTTTACTCTTTGGTATTTTAAATACATTCATTTTAAGATTAAAGTTAAAATAAAAAAGACGAACAAAAACATATTATATTACTCAAAAACAAGATTAAATAAATGTTATCCAAATATATCGCCCATTTGCGATAAATGTTTAACCCAAGACGCAACTATAACACACTCTTTTGTTTCTTGTATAAAACTTCATGGATTTTGGAGTGATATTTTCGAAATATTTACAAAACTATTTAAGACAAAAATGGAACCCAATAATGAATTGATTATATTTGGGGTAATGGAAGACGGGAACAAATTGAGCTCATCTCAAAAGTCAATTTTTAATTATGGTTTAATAATAGCAAAAAAATTAATATTGAAATTTTGGAAAAATACACCAATACCAACGCTCAAAATGTGGATTGCAAATATGTTGGATACCGCACATCTTGAGGAAATGCGATTCCTCCTAATAGATAAATTTGACCAATTCATAACGAGTTGGTCTCCATTTGTCGTCTTTTTGGAAACATATGGTGCAAAACAGGTGTAAAAGCTAATCCGTGACTGCGGATGGTCAAGATTATAAATGATCTCCTTACTTCTATTTTCTTTTCTTCTCTTCTCTTCTTTTATTCTCTTTCTTCTATTTTCTATGTCTCAACTTTCTTTTTTCATTCTTTATTTTTCTTTTTCACACACTATATATCTCACACTTTTCTATTTTTCATTATCTAACTTTTTTCTTTTTCTTCTTTATTACAAAAAATTTAAAAATAAGAAGCTGTACATAAAAGGTATTATGAAAATATGATTGTATACAATTGTACTTACTTCTAATAAAATAAAAATATTTAAAAAAATAAAAAAATAAAAAAAAAGTTAAAATAAAAAAGACGAACAAAAACATATTAATAAAAATAAAAGGATTTGTTCTATAAAATTTGGATTCATTCAAAAGGCCGCACTTAGTGGCCTATAAGGCCGCAGGTTCTCCACCCCTGTACTAGACCAAGTGCTCCCCAACACAATATTCCACCACTCACCCGTTCCCCCAACGCAATATTGCACCACTCACACATAGCCCCCAACTGCGCAGGTGCGGCTCATTTCTCCTCACCCCCCAGCACACCCTCCTCCTCCTCTTCACCCTCCCTCTTTAATCCCTAGAGAGGGAGGGTGGTAGAGAGGAAGGGGTGGTAGAGAGGGAGGGGGGGGGGGGGTAGAGAGGGAGCGGTGGTAGAGAGGGAGGGAGGGTAGAGAGGGATGGGGGGGGCAGAGAGGGAGGAGGAGGAGGGTAGACAGGTAGAGGGAGGGGGTTGAGAGGGTGGAGGGGTAGCGAGAGAGAGGGGGAGGGGAGTAGAGAGGGAGGGTAGAGGGATGGGGAGGGGGTAGAGAGGGAGAGGGACAGAGAGGGAGGGGGTAGAGAGAGGGAGGGGCATATCCCTCCTCCATCCCTCCCCATCTCCACACCTCCCCCCACATCTCCCTACAACCACACACCCCACCCCATCTCCCTCCTCCTCATTTCTCTCATCATCCTCCCCTCACTCCAATTCCCTGCCCCAGGACCTACCCAGGTCGTAGAGCAGCGCCAGGGCCTGGAACTCGGCCTGGTTCTCGTACTCGGCCCGGCCCTGGCTGTAGGCTCCAGCCGTCAGCTCGGCTGCCGCCTGGGTTCCAGTGCAGGCCCCGACTTCATCTCTGGCCTCGTCCCTGACCCCGCACCCAGGCTCGTCCTTGGTTCCAGCGGCGGCTTCTTTCTCGACCCTGGTCCTGTCCCATGCCCCGGGCTCGGCCCTCACTCCAGTTCCAGCACCACCCTCCCCACCAGGTGTCGGGCGTCGGGTGCCGGCAGCCGTCGCCACTCCTCGTCCACCGCGAGCGCTGGTGTGCCCCTCCCTCCTGGAGTGTCCCTTCCTGCCTTGCGAGTGCATTGTGACGTTGAGATTTTTTTCCTGAAGGGTGAGTTTTTGGGCTGTTTTTAAAACCTTAAACGATAAAAAGTTCGGAAATATAGGTGGGAATGCGATGGGATTGATGTTTATCGCCTCAACGGGGAAAATGTGAGTAGGATGTGTGAAAATGGGAAGGCTGTGGCCTAGTGTTTGGAAGAAAATAGGAATTAACCAGATTGACACACTCACACATAGACACAAACAAAACAAAGACTTTTATATATATAGAGAGATATATAATATAATATATATATATGTATAGATGCATATGTATATATACATGTATATATACATATATGTCCTTCTTAAGAAACTTCACTAAAACAGTGGAACCAAAGACAAATGATTGATCTATTTAGGAAATTAGCTGAGTAGCATAGTCAGTAGGAATAATGGATGCATATATAAATTGGTAGTTTCTCACTTATAGTGGCTTGCTAGGTTCTGTGATGTGACTGGAGCTTTACAACATATTTATGAATGACAAAGAAAGCCACAGAACCAAGTTTGCTACCAACACAACGAATGAATGCCATTTTAAGTATTGTGTATAATTAAAGGAAATAATGTTATGCGATGGACAAAATAGTGGTAAGTGGGTTACAGTGCAGGCAAATGTGAGATCATCCAATTTATTACTGATAAGTTCATAAGATCATAAGTGATAGGAGCAGAATTAGGTCATTCAGCCTATCAAGTCTATTCCGCCATTCAATCATGGCTGATCTATCTTTCCATCTCAAACCCCATTCTCCTGCCTTCTCTCTATAACCCCTGACACCCGTACTAATCAAGAATCTGTCAATCTCTGCCTTAAAAATATCCACTGACACACGGCCTCCACAGGTGTCTGTGGCAATGAATTCCATAGATTCACCACCCTCTGACTAAAGAAGTTCCTCCTCATCTCCTTTCTAAAGGTACGTCCTTTTATTTTGGGGCTATAGCCTCTGGTCCTAGAATCTCCCACTAGTGGAAACATCCTTCACATTCACTCTATTCAGGCCTTTCACTATTCGGTAAATTTCAATGAGGTGTCCCCTCATCCTTCTAAACTCCAACGAGTACAGGCCCAGTGCTGTCAAACACTCTTCATATGTTAACCCAATCATTCCTGGGATCATTATTGTAAACCTGCTCTGGCCCCTCTCCAACGCCAGTGGATTCTTCCTCAAATATGGGGCCCAAGACTGCTCACAATACTGCAAATGCGCTCTGGCTATTGGCTTATAAAGCCTCAGCATTACATCCCCTGTTTCCGTGACTCTATGATGAAAAGCACAGAGTAGTCGAATAGTGTCGCTCAGTTTTTTTGGATTGCCAGATTAAAATTACACTCCTCGACATAATGCAATTCCGGCATAAATAAATAGGCATAAATAAAGACGATTCCGGCTTTCATTATTAACTATACAGAGAATGGTATCTCCGGACGACACATGCACTGCAAACCACGAGTCACACAGTACTTTATGCCATGTCTTTGCTGATTCACTTACGCTTATCCTGCAAAGATTCGTATGGCACCTCTCCCCTGTGGGCTCTCCTCCAGGTCTCCGTAATGTAGGACCTTATGGTTTGGCGAAAGGCGACAGTACCAGAATTTATCTGCAGAAGTTAAAACCTCACGTTATTTGTCTGTAAAACCTTTGATGAATCACACTTGTGCAAGATTTCATTTTTGATTTAACCAGGGAAATGGCCCAATATAAAAACAGGAAATGCTGCAAAAGGCTATCCTACACACATTAGGGACAATTTACAATTATACCAAGCCAATTAGCCTACAAACCTGTACGTCTTTGGAGTGTGGGCGAAAGCCAGAGCACCCGGGGAAAACCCACGCAGGCCATGGGGAGAACGTGCAAACTCCGTACAAACAGCACCCGTAGCCAGGATCGAATCTGGGTCAATGACAGTTTGCTCTGTTTCACTGCAACCTGCCTCCATTCCTCCACTACCTCTATCATGCATGCCCCTTGTTTGTTGTCTAATTTTGGACAAGAAAACTTTCCCCCACTTATGCACTAAAAACAATTTTTCTGGCTCTTGCTTATAAACTGTTTCCGAGTAATGTCGTCCCATTCTCCGGGTATTATTTCAAGCTGAACATGTCCGTTCACAGTCTCAGCTTCTTATTTGACTCTAAGCCGAGCTTCTAACTCCACTACCTCTTCACCATTCATTTGCCTAGTTTTACTTTCAAACAAAACACTTGCCTATCTATCTCCTGTCCTGCTTCAACATGTCTACTGGTTGAAATTCTCATTCAGACTTTAGTTACCAGCCTAGTTTGCTGCCTTGCATACTCCATGGACTTCAGCTCATCCAAAAGCTTAATCGGGACTTAAGCGGGACATCAACCGCCTCAACTTTTTCACTCCCCTTACTCACTCTCACCTCCCCCCCCCCCCTGAACGTACAGCCCTCCGCTCACTCTGCAGCAACCTCGACTGGATAATCAATCCCGCCGACAAGGGAGGTGCCGTGGTAGTCTGGCGCGCTGACCTCTACCGGACTGAAGCCAGGCGACAACTCTCAGACACCTCCTCAATAGACAATAGGTTCAGGAGTAGGCTATTCGGCCCTTCGAGCCAGCACTGCCATTCAATGTGATCAGAGGCTGATCATCCTACTTGTCCTTGGACCATGACCCCACATGAGTACCAGACCTTAATCTCAAACACCATTTCTGATTTAATCACTTCGGGCTCTCTGCCCTCTAAAGCTTCCAACCTTATCGTTCCCCAGCCCTCCTGCACGGCCCGATTTTATCTTCTCTTGTTTCTGCTTGTTCATATCCCACCTAATTAATTTCCATATACCTCGACTCTGGTCCAATCCCTCCCTGTCTATGTCCAAGACACCTCACATGCTCTTCGTCTCCTCAATGACTTCCGTTCTCCAGGCCCTCACTCCCTCATCTTTACTATGGATGTCCAGTCACTCTACACCTCCATCCCCCACCAGGAGGGTCTTAAAGCCCCTTTCTTCCTCGACCGCAGAACCAGGCAATTTCCGTCTACCAATACTCTCCTCCGCCTGGAAGAGCTGGTCCTTACCCTCAACAACTTCTCCTTCGACTCCTCCCACTTCCTCCAAATCGAAGGCGTAGCTATGGGCACTCGCATGGGCCCCAGCTGTGCCTGCCTCTTTGTAGGGTACGTTGAACAATCCCTGTTCCAGGCGTATACTGGCCCTATCCCCGAACTCTACCTCCGCTTCATTGACGACTGCATCGGTGCTACCTCCTGCACCCATGCAGAACTCACTGACTTCATCAACTTCACCACTAATTTCCATCCTGCATTCAAATTCACTTGGACCATCTCCGACATCTCCCTACCCTTTCTAGATCTCACCGTCTCCATCACAGGAAACAGACTATTGACTGACATCTACTACAAAACCTACTGACTCCCATAGCTATCTTGACTACACTTCTTCTCACCCTGCTTCCTGTGAAGACTCTATCCCCTACTCCCAATTCCTCTGTCTACGCTGCATCTGCGCCCAGGATGAGGTGTTCCATACCAGGACATCGGAGATGTCCTCATTCTTTAGGAAACGGGGGTTCCCCTCTTCCATTATAGATGAGGCTCTAACTAGGGTCTCCTCGATATCCCACAGCTCTGCTCTTGCTCCCCCTCCCCCCATTCGTAACAAGGACAGAGTCCCCCTTGTCCTCACCTTCCACCCCATCAGCCGTCGCATACAGCATATAATCCTCCTACACTTTCGCCACCTCCAACGGGATCCCACTACTGGCCACATCTTCCCATCTCCACCCCTTTCTGATTTCTGCAGAGACTGTTCCCTCCGAACCTCCCTGGTCAACTCGTCCCTTCCCACCCAAACCATCCCCTCCCCAGGTACTTTTCCCTGCAACCACAGGAGATGCAAAACCTGTCCCTTTACCACCCCCCTCGACTCCATTCAAGGACCCCGACAGTCTTTTCCAGGTGAGGCAGAGGTTCACTTGCACATCCTCCAACCTCATCTACTGTATCTGCTGTTCCAGGTGTCAACTGCTCGGCGAGACCAAGCGCAGGCTCGATGATCGATTTCCTGAACACTCTCTTCAGTCCGCCTTAACCTACCTGATCTCCAGGTGCCTCAGCACTTCAACTCTCCCTCCCATTCCCAATCTGACCTTTCTGTCCTGGGCCTCCTCCATTGTCAGGGTGGGCCCCAGTGCAAATTGGAGGAACAGCACCACATATTTCGCTTGGGCAGCTTACACCCCAGCGGTATGAACATTGACTTCTCTAACTTCAGATAGCCCTTGCTTTCTCTTTCCATCCCCTTCCCTTTCCCAGTTCTCCCGCTAGTCTTATTGTCGCCGACTACATTCTATCTTTGTCCCGCCCTCTCCCCTAACATCAGTCTCAAGAAGGGTCTCGACCCAAAACGTCACCTATTGCTTCTCTCCAGAGATGCTGCCTGACCCGCTGAGTTACTCCAGCATTTTGTGTCTACCAAAAGCTTAATGCTGTACTTTAAATCTCCCTCACCAGTTTACCCATTATCTCATTGTTTGCTTCTGGCCCTGCAAAGCCTCAGTTTTCATGCTCATGTTCAACTCCCTCCGTGGTCAATCGCTCCCTACTTCTGCCACCTCCACCCTTTCCACAATCTTATATTTATTCTACACGTGTCCAACTCCACAGCCCCAGGCTGGGTTCTTTCTGAACCCGTTGTTTAAGTTCCACATACAAAGGAAGGAACTGCAGATGCTGGTTTACACCCAAGATAGAAACAAAATGCTGGAGTAACTCAGCGGGACAGGCGGCCTCCCTGGAGGGAAGGAATGAGTTATGTTTCGGCTCGAGTCCCTTTGGATGCAAGACGGGAGGTCTTTCTCAATCGACAAAATCAAAGGATTTGAGATGTTATTAAAGAAAGGCCATGGATGGTGATTGATGGTTCTCCGCATTTCTCTTGAGGTTGACATGTGATGCTCCACTTGTGACAGAATTAGTGGGCCCTGCATCAACGTCATCAGACAACTAAGGCCCACCAAGACTTGCTTGAAAAAGGTCATCCTTAAACACCGAGGAAAACCAATTAATTGCCAACCTTTAACAGCTGGCAAGTGAAATTCCTGTCATTTCCAATCTGCTTTCGTGGCGGCAAAAGCTTTTATTTGGAGCTCGACAGATGCTCAGAGCCCTTGGGAATGGGCGATGTCAGTGTAGCGCTGTTGCAGTAGGTGAGAACACACAAAGTACGCACAGAACTACTGAAGCACATGCACGTCTGTAGTGTGAGAAGTAAGACTGAGTCCAACATTGCAAATTAAAAATGATTTGAAGTTTTGAAAGAATATTGGAAACAGATGTGCCCATCATTGGTTATATGGAAAGATCGCTTTGACTGTCGTAGAGTCATCTCGTACAGAAAAAGCCCTTCAGCCCAAGTCGTTCACGCCAAGCAAAATGCTGCACCTAAGTTTGTCCCATTGGCCCACCTTTGGTCCATTTCCCTCTAAACCTTTCATAGAAACATAGAAAATAGGTGCAGGAGTAGGCTTGATGATCAGCCATGATCAATATGATCATGGCTGATCATCAAACTCAGTATCCTGTACCTGCCTTCTCTCCATACCCCACTGATCCCTTTAGCCACAAGGGCCACATCTAACTCCCTCCTAAATATAGCCAATGAACTGGCCTCAACTACCTTCTGTGGCAGAGAATTCCAGAGATTCACCACTGTCTGTGTGAAAATGTTTTTCACATCTCGGTCCTAAAAGATTTCCCCTTTATCCTTAAACTGTGACCCCTTGTCCTGGATTTCCCCAACATCGGGAACAATCTTCCTGCATCTAGCCTGTCCAACCCCTTAAGAATTTTGTAAGTTTCTATAAGATCCCCCCTCAATCTTCTAAATTCTAGCGAGTACAAGCCGAGTTTATCCAGTCTTTCTTCATATGAAAGTCCTGACATCCCAGGAATCAGTCTGGTGAACCTTCTCTGTACTCCCTCCATGGCAAGAATAGAGGATTTCCTATCCAGGTAACTCCCCAAATGTCTTTTGAATGCTGTTATAGTACCTGTCTCAACCTCTTCACCTGGCAGCTCATTCATTTACCCACCACTTTCTGTGTGAAAAAGCTACCCCTTAGCTGCCAACAAAATCTTTCCCCTCTCACCTTGACCTGTCCCCTGGTTCTTGATTTCCCTGGAATAAAAAACTGGCATTCACCCTATCATTCCCCTCGTGATTTTATACACCTCTACAAAATCACACCCCTCAGCCTACTGTGCACAAAGGAATGAAGTTCTAGCCTGCCTAACCTCTCCCTATAGCTCAGGCCCGCAAATCCTGGCTACGTCCTCGTAAATTTACAAAGGATACAAAGGATACAAAAGACATTTATTATCACATACACCAATTCGTGTAGTGAAATTTGACTTGCCATTGCAGCACACCAATAAAATAAGACACAACATTAAAGAATTTAACAATAAACATAAAAACATCCCCCCACAATGGTTCCCACTGTGCGGGAAGTAGCAAAGTCCAGTCCTATCCACTGTTCACCCATAGTCGGGCCTATTGAGGGTAATTTTTCAAGCAATATCAACGTCTTGTACAACTCTGAGGAAGGACATTATAGCCATAGAGGGAGTGCAGAGAAGGTTCACCAGACTGATTCCTGGGATGTCAGGACTTTCATATGAAGAAAGACTGGATAGACTTGGCTTATACTCGCTAGAATTTAGGAGATTGAGAGGGGATCTTATAGAAACGTACAAGATTCTTATGGGGTTGGACAGGCTAGATGCAGGAAGATTGTTCCCGATGTTGGGGAAGTCCAGGACAAGGGGTCACAGCTTAAGGATAAGGGGGAAATCCTTTAAGACCGAGATGAGGAAAAACTTTTTCACACAGAGAGTGGTGAATCTCTGGAACTCTCTGCCACAGAGGGTAGTTGAGGCCAGTTCATTGGCTATATTTAAGAGGGAATTAGATGTGGCCCTTGTGGCTAAAGGGATCAGGGGGTATGGAGAGAAGGCAGGTACGGGATACTGAGTTGGATGATCAGCCATGATCGTATTGAATGGCGGTGCAGGCTCGAAGGGCCGAATGGCCTACTCCTGCACCTAATTTCTATGTATCTATGTAACTCCAACATCTGCACTCAATTACCTGACCGATGAAGGCCAGCGTGCCAAAAGCCTTCTTCACGACCCCTATCTACCCGTGAGACCACTTTTAAGGAACGATGTATCACTCTACTCTACAGCACACCCCAGGGTCATACTATTCAATGTGAAGTTCTTGCTCTGGTCTGACTTCCAAAAATACCACACCTCACACTTATGGTGGTGTATATGATTTTATAGAGGCGTATAAAATCATGAGAGGAATAGATTGGGTAGATGGACAATCTCTTGCCCAGAGTAGGGGAATCGAGGACCAGAGGACATAGGTTCAAGGTGAAGGGAAAAGATTTAATAGGAGTCTGAGGGGAAACCTTTTCACACAAAGGGTGGTGGGTGTATGGAACAAGCTGCCAGATGAGGTAGTTGAGGCTGGGACTATCCCAACATTTAAGAAACAGTTAAGACAGGCACATGGATAGGACAGGTTTGGAGGGATATAGACTAAGCGCAGGCAGGTGGGACTAGTGTAGCTGGGACATGTTGGCCGGTGTGGGCGAGTTGGGCTGAAGGGCCTGTTTCCACACTGTATCACTCTATGACTATGTGAATTAACCTCCAATTTAAAAAAAAATCCACAACGTGAAGCATTCATTAAGGTTCATGCAGGTTTGGTGGTTGATACCTTGTCGCCGGCGATTGCTGATCTTCCTGAAGCAGGTACCTTCGCACAGTCGGTTCAGCCGTTGCTGTTTCACCAACTCCAGGATTTCAGGCTGAATCTTCTCCCTGAGCTCACTGTGGACAGAAAGGCAGACCGTCACCAACACAGAGCTGCACAATGGGTGGAATGAAGCAAGGACTGACTGCATGTTGGCTTTGAAAGTATGAATGAATGAATAATAAATTAAAAATAATAAATACAACATTTCATTAGCCAAGTATGTATACATTCAAGGAATTTGCTCGCTAGGATAAAAACATAGGTTGGGTATTAATGGTGGAGTAGCAAGATGGATTCAACAGTGGCTGAATGGGAGATGCCAGAGAGTAATGGTGGATGGTTGTTTGTCAGGTTGGAGGCCGGTGACTAGTGGGGTGCCACAGCGATCTGTGTTGGGTCCACTGTTGTTTGTCATGTACATCAATGATCTGGATGATGGTGTGGAAAATTGGATTAGTAAGTATGCAGATGATACTAAGATAGGTGGGGCTGTGGATAATGAAGTAGATTTTCAAAGTCTACAGAGAGATTTATGCCGGTTGGAAGAGTGGGCTGAAAGATGGCAGATGGAGTTTAATGCTGATAGGTGTGAGGTGCTACATCTTGGCAGGACAAATCAAAATAGGACGTACATGGTAAATGGTAGGGAATTGAAGAATGCAGGTGAACAGAGGGATCTTGGAATAACTGTGCACAGTTCCCTGAAAGTGGAATTTACCAGAATGTTGCCTGGGTTTCAACAACTAAGTTACAGAGAAAGGTTGAACAAGTTAGGGCTTTATTCTTTGGAGCGCAGAAGGTTAAGGGGGGACTTGATAGAGGTCTTTAAAATGATGAGAGGGATAGACAGAGTTGACGTGGATAAGCTTTTCCCATTGAGAGTAGGGAAGATTCAAACAAGGGGACATGACTTGAGAATTAAGGGACAGAAGTTTAGGGGTAACATGAGGGGGAACTTCTTTACTCAGAGAGTGGTGGCTGTGTGGAATGAGCTTCCAGTGAAGGTGGTGGAGGCAGGTTCGTTTTTATCATTTAAAAATAAATTGGATAGTTATATGGACGGGAAAGGAATGGAGGGTTATGGTCTGAGCGCAGGTATATGGGACTAGGGGAGAATACATGTTCGGCACGGACTAGAAGGGTCGAGATGGCCTGTTTCCGTGCTGTAATTGTTATATGGTTATTATATGGTTATACAGAGGCAGGGGGTGGCACAGTGGTGCAGCGGTAGAGTTGCTGCCTCACCGCGCCAGAGAACCGGGTGAATCCATGGAATTCATTGCCACTGAAGGCTGTGGGTGCCAAGTGATTGGATATTTTCAAGCCGGAGATTCTTGATTAGTACAGGTGTCAGGGGTTATGGGGAGAAGGCGGGAGAATGGGGTTAGGAGAGAGATATAGACCAGCCATGAATGAATGGCGGAGCAGACTTAATGGGTCGAATGGCCTAGTTCTGCTCCTATCACATGAGAATCTTAAACCTCTATAAGTTAATTTAAGAGCAAAGGTGGTCTCTACTGCACTTTACCTGCCTTGTGATGCCCCTGACCTGGGATTAACAATACAGAAACGTCACGCTTAAAACAGAGAAATTATTTTATTTTATCACACTAAATTCCCTTGAAGACACAAACACATCTATTTCCCTCCTACACTTTCCAACAGAAGCTAAAAATAAAGTGGAAGAATGCTAAAACCTTGGGAAAGGGTTACACTTCTGAATGAATACTGAGTCACACCGCACCTAACTATTCAAACTGCTCATCACACAAAGCCCTTGTTGAGCTTTCTTTTGAGGCCTTATTCAATGGGACTCTGTGATAAATATCTGCTTTTCACGCTGACACAGTAATCTGAGAGCTAGACTACATATTAGTGCCTTGCGAGGCAACATGAACCATAACAACTTAATTTGGTAATAAATTAGGTACTCATTTGAACATATTTGCAAACAAAACCTTAAACAGAAAAAGCTTTCCCCAGGGTGGTAAATCCATTTCAGGCAATGTTTTTGAATATGTTTTGGAGTGGTTTTGATCTCGCTCTTCATTTATCCCCCTTGTGCCTCCTTGTGATAAAACAGTGCGGTGGAATTTTCACATCCACACAATATGCAGGTTGGTAATGCAATTGCTACCACCAGCCTGACATGCAGTCCCCACACACGTTGCACATGAAAGCACAATTAACCTACATTTGGTTAGGCTGCATTTGGAGTGGAGGTCCACCACCGATTTTCTGGCACCCTATGTTCCAGAGTCTTTCTGGACTATCTCTTTTGCCGGGACCACGGTACCAACCGTACCGGAACGGACCGCCTAGGCCGACCAGGAGCCGAGAGACCGGCCTGCAAAGTCGACCTTGGAAGTGGGCTATGGGACCGGATCTGCCGGCTTAGGCCAGGCTGGCATACCAGAGCCCCAGGCCGCAGGGAGAAAATTCGACCCACCAATTCCCGATGAAGTAGAGATCGGCTGCCTCGCCTGGCCTAAGCGTCACATTTCCGGAGTGACTTCCGGGGTGGATATCAAGTGCACTCTCATAATTCTGTCCGGATTAAAGGAGTTGCCGGAAAATCGGTGGTGGAGCTGTATTGAGTGCAGTTTTGGTCACCCCATTACAGAAAGGATGTGGAGGCTTTGGAAAATCGTGGTGCAGAGGATGTTAAAACAGAATGGCAGGTAGACACAAAATGCTGGAGTAACTCAGCGGGACAGGCAACATCTCCGGAGAGAAGGAATGGGTGGCGTTTCGGGTCGAGACCCTTCTTCAGACTGATGTCAGGGGAGTGGGCGGGACAGAGATAGAATGTAGTCGGAGACAGTAAGACTAGTGGGAGAACTGGGAAGGGGAGGGGATGGAGAGAGAGGGAAAGCAAGGGCTATTTGAAGTTAGAGAAGTCAATGTTCATACCACTGGGGTGTAAGCTACCTAAGCAAAATATGAGGTGCTGTTCCTCCAATTTGCGCTGGGCCTCACGCTGACAATAAAGGAGGCCCAGGACAGAAAGGTCAGATTGGGAATGGGAGAGGGAGTTGAAGTGCTGAGCAACCGGGAGATCAGGTAGGTTAAGGCGTACTGAGCGGAGGTGTTCTGCAAAATGATCGCCGAGCCTGCGCTTGGTCTCACCGATGTACAGAAGTTGACACCTAGAACAGTGGATACAGTAGATGAGGGAGGAGGTGCAAGTGAACCTCTGCCTCACCTGGAAAGACTGTCGGGGTCCTTGAATGGAGTCGAGGGGGGAGGTAAAGGGACAGGTGTTGCATCTCCTGCGGTTGCAGGGGAAAAGTACCTGGGGAGGGGATGGTTTGGGGGGGAAGGGACGAGTTGCGGAGGGAACGGTCTCTGTGGAAAGCAGAAAGGGGTGGAGGTGGAAAGATGTGGCCAGTAGGTGGATCCCGTTCGAGGTGGCAAAAGTGTAGGAGGATTATATGCTGTATGCGACGGCTGATGGGATGGAAGGTGAGGACAAGGGGGACTCTGTCCCTGTTACGAATGGGGGGAGGGGGAACAAGAGCGGAGCTGCGGGATATCAAGGAGAAGCTTATGAGAGCTGCATCTATAATAGAAGAGGGGAACCCCGTTTCCTAAAGAATGGGGACATCTCCGATGATCTAGTGTGGAAAACCTCATCCTGGGCGCGGATGCGGCGTAGACGGAGAAATTGGGAGTAGGGGATAGAGTCTACAGGAAGCAGGGTGGGAAGAAGTGTAGGCTAGATAGCTATGGGAGTCAGTAGGTTTGTAGTAGATTTCGGCCAATAATCTGTCTCCTGTAATGGAGAAGGTGAGATCCAGAAACGGTAGGGAGATGTCGGAGATGGTCCAAGTGAATTTGAGTGCAGGATGGAAATTAGTCATGAAGTTGATGAAGTCAGTGAGTTCTGCATGGGTGCAGGAGGTAGCACCGATGCAGTCGTCAATGTAGTGGAGGTAGAGTTCGGGGATAGGGCCAGTGTACGTCTGGAACAGGGATTGTTCGACGTTTAACGGAATGACGCCTGGTTTAGGTGGTATTAGCTACAGGGAGATATTGGACAGACTTGGATTGTTTGCTCTGGAACACCTGGGGAGTGGGGAGACCTGATAGAAGTATATAAAACTATGAGAGGCATAGATAGGTTAGATAGTCAGAACCTTTATGCCAGGATGGAAAAATCAAATACTAGTTTGCAAAGCTTTAAGGTAAGGGGGGAAAAGTTTATATTTACACAGAGAATGGTGAGTGCCTGGAATGTGTTGGTTGAAGCAGGTACCTTAGTGGCATTTAAAATACTTTTGGATAGGCAAATTGATATGCAGGGAATGGAGAGAATGGGTTATGTGCAGGTGTTGGTGTTGGCATCATATTGAGCTGCGGGGCCCGATCTTGTGCTGTATTGTTCAATGTTCCATGTTCACCTTACCTGAAAGCAATGACCCCTGAAACTAATATGTGATGGCTCTGAAGTGTTAGTATTCGACTGCAGTGTCTACTAGGAGAGCCGGACTATTGTACATGTCTTAGTCATGGAGCAAGGAAATGGCTCCTTCGACCCATTCCCACAAAACCCTCACTGACCTTACAATAGTCCAAGACTAATCTCGTTTTCACTTGTCCCTATGTTTGATCTACTTCCTATAATGGTAGCGACAGTTGGGCCATAATTGGCCTTATTTTTGTTGGGCGGGGGGATTAGTAAAGAAGAGGGCTGGGGGGAAATATGATCAACTTACTGGAAAGTTTTCACATTTCGATGTAGGAAAGGGATGTGCTGGCCCTCATTCTCAAGTAGCCTGTAACACATGCTGAAGTGCAATTTGGGTGTTTGGATCTTGTTGTTGACCTTCACTCATGGGAAAGATCTACATTTACTATCTGCCCTTAACGTCCCCTTAAAATGAGGAGTCAACAACCTTGTTGTGGGTCTAGAGTCATGCCTATGCCTGATGATTAAGGATGCCTGACTTCCTTCTTTGATAGCCAGGGGCCAAACATATGAACACTTGTAGCCGCAAGGAGCTACAGATGCTGGGTTGCAAGAAAAGACATAAAGTACTGGAGTAACTCAGCAGATCAGGCAGCATCTCTGGAGAACATGAATAGGCGATGTTTCGGGACCCAACCTGAAACGTATGGGTCTTTACTCACTCCAGTGTTTGTTTTGTCATTAATGCCGATACTAGATCTTCTCTTTAAAAGGGCGGCGCGGTGGCGCAGTGGTAGAGCTCTAACCTAAACTAATCTGTACCTCCAATTCTATTGGCATGTCTTGACCTTTGATAACAACCACCAAAAACAAATCCATTGATCTCAGTTTTGAACATCTCAAGTAATCCCCAAAAAGTGCTGCAAACAGAGATCCACATTTCTGCAAACCTACGTGTTGAAACAGTGCTTCCTCATTTCACTTCACCATAGTGCTTCCTATTTTCATTCCACATTTTCACTCCACATAGACCAGACCTAGTTTTCAGACAGTGCCCTCTGGCTTTGGATTTTCTCCACTGCCAGAAAAAATAATTTACCTGTATTCCTCCATCATGTTTCCAGTGGTGGGAGAGTCTAGTCTAGAGCCTCAGAATTAAAGGACGTCCCTTTGAGAAGGAGATGAGGAGTAATTTCTTTAGTCAGAGGGTGGTGAATCTGTGGAATTCTTTGCCACGGAAGGCTGTGGAGGCCAAGTCAATGGATATTTTTAAGGCCGGGATAGATAAATTCTTGATTAGTATGGGTGTCCGAGGTTATGGGGAGAAGGCAGGAGAATGGGGTTAGGAGGGAGAGATACAGGTAGATCAGCCATGAATGAATGGTGGAGTAGACTTGATGGGCCAAATGGCATAATCTGCTCTGATCACTTACCTTATGACTTATGTCCAAAATGTCAATTGGATCCTTAATCAGAGGAAGGACCTGTTTCCGCTCAGTATCTGTTCAAGAAGGAACTGCAGATGCTGGATATTCGAAGGTAGACAAAAATGCTGGAGAAACTCAAGAGGTGCGGCAGGATCTATGGAGCGAAGGAAATAGGCAACGTTTCGGGTCTGAAGAAGAATTTCGGCCCGAAACGTTGCCTATTTCCTTCGCTCCATAGATGCTGCCGCACCCGCTGAGTTTCTCCAGCATTTTTGTCTACCTCCGCTCTGTATCTCTAATCTAAACTAGATCAAAAACTGCACAAAACTGGTAAAGACTAGGAAGTGTTGGATGCTTACAGGATTGGGCGAGATTGGAAGTCCTCCTGGTTCATCCTCTCCGACTGCCGGATCTTCAGGATCTCTGTGTAACTCAGGTTCTGTAGTTTGCTCTTGAACTGGTCCAGTGAGTTAGGCTTGCTGGTCAGCGCTCTCATTATCTGCTCCTTTACAACTTGCATCACCTGAGGAGAAAGACAACAGAAAAACCTCTTGAAACTTTTCATCAACCGAGTTACAATTGACTTCTTTCCACTCACGTCCACGATCAGCTATTACATCCAGCAGCAATTTGCTTGCTTGAAATTTCCAACAAAGTGTCAGAAATTCCGAGTTGCTGGATCCCCCAGCGGTTACTTTTCAAGTTCAAGTTCAAGTGAGTTTATTGTCATGTGTCCCTGATAGGGCAATGAAATTCTTGCTTCGCTTCAGCACAACAGAACATAGTAGACATTGACTACAAAACAGATCAGTGTGTCCATATACCATTCTATAAATATATACACACATGAATAAATAAACTGATAAAGTGCAAATAACAGTTAATGGGCTATTAAAGTTCAGGGTTTTGTCCGAGCCAGGTTTAATAGCCTGATGGCTGTGGGGAAGTAGCTATTCCTGAACCTGGTCGTTGCAGTCTTCAGGCTCCTGTACCTTCTACCTGAAGGTAGTAGGGAGATGAGTGTGTGGCCAGGATGGTGTGGGCCCTTGATGATATTGCCAGCCTTTTTGAGGCAGCGACTGTGATAGATCCCCTCGATGGAAGGGAGGTCAGAGCCGATGATGGACTGGGCAGTGTTTACTACTTTTTGTAGTCTTTTCCTCTCCAGGGCGCTCAAGTTGCCGAACCAAGCCATGATGCAGTTAGAGAATCAACTCCACAGAATAGATTGCTCTCAAAGAGAAAATTAGTTTTAGTTTTAGATATGCATCGTGGAAACAGGCCCTTCGGTGCACTGATTCCATGCCGACCAGCGATCCCTGCATACTAACACGATCCTACACCCACTAACACTATCCTACACACACCAGAGACAATTTACACTTTCACCAAGCCAATTAGCCTACAGACCTGTACATCTTTGGAAACCAGAGCACCTGGGGAAACCTACGCAGGTCACGGGGAGAACGTACGAACGCTGTACAGACAGCACCCATAGTCAGGATCGAACCCGGGTCTCTAGCGCTGTAAGGCAGCAACTCAACAAGCTGCATCACCATGCCGCCCAACAAGCGCAGCCCCCGCTTGCGGTTAGGTCCGCTTGCCGCATGGAGTCGCATGCCCGTGGGACAGGCCCTTAACACTTTGCTGGATGTACTGTTTAAGCTGCAACATTTGGAATACTTGTTCGTACGCCTTTTCAATGGATCGAAGCGACAGCTAAAAATGTACACCAACGGCTCTATGCCCTCAGGAGAATGAGGAGATTTGGCATGTCTTTAACGACTCTTACAAACGTCTACAGATGCACCCATATCAAGCATACTGTCGGGCTGCATCATACCTTGGTTTGTGCACATTCTGCCCAAGACCGCAAGTAATTGCAGAGAATTGTGGATGTAGCCCAGTCCATCACATAGACCAGACTCCGCACTCCATCTTGAGTCCATCTACAGTTCTCGCTGCCTGGGAATGCAGCCAACATAATCAAAGAACTTGCCCACCCGCTGGTCACTCCTTCTTCTCCCCATTACGACGGGGCAGAAGATACAGAAGCTTGAAATCACGTACCACCAGACTCAGGAACAGCTTCTTCCTCTCTGTTTTCAAGACTTTTGAATGATCCTTCTAAATGCTGGAGTATGGTCCCTTTTCTCCAACCTATAGTCATTGCAGTCATTGGACTTTTCCCCCAGAATTGTTATGCCACAATGCTGAGAACTACATTCCGCACTCTTGTATCTTTCTCTTCGCTCTACATTTGTACTTGTGTTTGGCTTGATTGTATTTATGTGTAGTATTATCTGTTTTGTTTAGATCGCATGTAAACAAAGCTTTTCACTGTACCTCGGCACATGTGACACTGATAAACCTAAACCTGACGTCAATGCTCTTTTGACAGTGTATCTTGCATGAAGATCTTGACTAACTACCTCCAACACTATCGACATTGGATATTGGTAATCACTGGTCACTGGTAATCAGGGAGCGCCCACTGCTCTCCTTTGATACTTATCATGGCATCTTTTACACCCAACTGAGAAGGCACAAGGGTTGTCCAGGTACTCCATCAAAATACACCAAAATGCCCTCAGCTCAAAATATACTTGTGACATACTCCTCAAACTGTGCAACATTGTGAAATTTGCTGAAGTAAATTTAATGCACGATGCCTCATCCATCTCAGAGCTGCATGATGCTCCATGATCCTGAGGAACCGACCAGAGCACGTTGTCCCGTTGACCACATGGGTTTCCTCCCACTTCCCAAAGATGTGCAGGTTTGTAGGTTTAGTGGCCGCTATAAATTTTGCCTAGTGTGTCGGGAGTGGATCAGAAAGTGGGGTAACATAGAACTAGTGTGAACAGGTGATCGATGGTTGGTGGGGAAGGGAAGAACTGCAGATGCCGGTTTAAACCGAAAATAGACTCAAAAAGCTGGAGTAACCCAGCGGGTCAGGCAGCATCTCTGAAGAAAAGGAATAGGTGACGTTTCGGGTCAAGACCCTTTTTCAGACCCGTCTCAACCCAAAACGTCACCTATTCCTTTTCTTCAGAGATGCTGCCTGACCCGCTGAGTTACTCCAGCTTTTTGTGTCTGTCTTGATCAATGGTTGGTGTACTCAGTGGGCTGTAGGGCCTGTTTATCTGTAAAACTAAAGAAGCAATTTCTACAACTGAGAATTTCACAAAGATTTTACCTTAAAAAGCAACAGGGAGAGAGAAAAGTACACACTCAGAAATGTTTCTGTGGAAAGGTGTACTCTAACCAGACTTGCTTGGGAACACATCAGTGCACTGGGAGCAGTACTATTTATCATTTAATTTTTTAAAAACTTTATTTATTTTATTTTTATTTCCTTAATTATTTCTCAAATGGAAAAAAATGTAAGTTTTCTTGGCAAATTGAAAGGCCTGTCTCGTTCCCAATAGTGCGTTACAGTGAGATTTGTTTCCAATGACTCTAACAGTCAGAGCTCCTCTGCCCAGTCTCGCTCTATCTCTCTCCTGGGGCGATGTGATGTGTATTCGAGCTCTCTGGGTCAGTCACCAGTCTCCTGTCCAATGCCGCAGTCGCAGAGCACATAAATCATTTGTACACAAAGGCCCTTTCGTTCTTCGCACACGACAAGCAATTTTCCTTCGATAGACCCAAAATGCTGGAGCAACTCAGCGGGACAGGCAGCATCTCTAGAAACAAGGAATGGTGCCAGGCCTGCTGAATTACTCCAGCATTTTGTGTCTATCTTCGGTTGAAACCAGTATCTGCAGCTCCTCCCTTGGCAATTTTGCTTCTCCAGTCCTTCTGACTATTCATTTATAGTAGCATAGATAGTGGAGAGCACTAATAAATAAATGCCATGAACAAATTGCCCACTTGTGACATGATAGAAAATAGGTGCAGGAGTAGGCCATTCGGCCCTTCGAGTCAGCACCGCCATTCAATATGATCATGGCTGTTCATCCAAAAATCAGTACCCCCTTCCTGCTTTTTCCCCATATCCCTTGATTCCTTTAGCCCTAAGAGCTAAATCTAACACTCTTTTGAAAACACTCAGACCACTTTTGTCATCTGCTGCCCCTACAGAATGTAGATCAGTACGGGTGTCAGGAGTTATGGGGAGAAGGCAGGATAATTGGGTCGAGAGGGAAAGATAGATCAGCCATGATTGAATGGCAGAGTAGACTTGATGGGCTGAATGGCCTAGTTCTGCTGCTAGAACTTATGACATGGTCAGAAATATGGTCGCACCACTTTTCTTTAGAGATGCAGCATGTTAAAAGGCCCTATGTCCGACCAAGTCCACAGCAACCAACAATCACCCGTTCACACTAATTCCATGTCATCCCACTTTCAAAACTGGAGTACCCAGAGTTAATCCACATGGTCAGAGGTAGAACAAGCAAACTCCACACAGGATCATTCACAGGTTGCTGGCTCTAACAGCTACTCCACTGTGCTGCCCTTAATGTATTCTGGAGTTTAATTGCTCCAATGACAGTGTCTGCCACTGAGCCAAAATCTCTGGAATTCTCTAACAAATGTCCTCCTTAAAGATATTCCTTGAATTCAAGCACTTGACTAGGCAATTGACTCATACAATCATGGGAGGAAATCCCGTGGGGGGGGGGGGGGCACACCCCTCCCATGTTTTGAGAGGTGGGGGACAATCCCGCCCATGTTTTGTAATCTGGATTTTGCAATTCGGTGAAAAAAACTCTATTAAAATCTCCGCTTTCCAGGAGACAGTGGGGGTGTCACTGTTAAGCGCTTGTTAAATGTCTCTTTTGACATCATATTAACACGATGTGTCACCAATTGTGTTTTGACCTTCAAGTATTACTGAAGGTATTCACGGAGAATTTCTTAAAGCTGTCTGATTACCATTTGAACTAATGGATGTATTGGTGGATGGAAAAGATTTAAACGGTTATCGGATTAAATGGGTCAGGTCATTAAGGGCTCCGGTCGAACGGGTTTCCTGGCTGGCTTGCAGGTAAGTCTCTCATTCACGGTTACTCACGTTATTTAGAATTTATTTCCCATTTCTCTCTCTCTCTCTCTCCCCCCTCCAAGGTTAGTTCTTCTGCCTTTATTTGCTTCAGTTTTTTATTTGTTTGTGTTATTTATCACATTGTAGCTTTTGAAAGATTCTAGCGGGTATCAGACGCTTTCTAAGGGCTGAATCGGCCCGTTCGCGAGGCCTTTCATCGCCCGGAGCGGCTTAAAATCAAACTGCTGCGTCGAGGCGATCAAGGCTCCCGATATTGAAGCCCCCGCCGGCCAAGTTTAAGCCGCGCCGGGCGAAGAAAGGCCCCGCGAACAGGCCGATACAAGCCCCGTGATTCGGGGCGGACGAAGCTGCTATTGCTGCGGTTCGTAGTCGGTCACCAACCAGGTCAGCTCCCGATGTTACCCTCCAAAGCCTCGCGTGTGTGTGTGTGTGCGCATGCGTGCGGCCATCAAGAAATTGTCCCCCCCCCCCCCATGTTTTGGTAGCAATGCAGTAATAGGCCCTTCGGCACAGCTTGCCCACGCCGACACTAGTCCCACCAGCCTGCTTTCGGCCAATATCTCTCTAAACCTGGAAGAGTGGGCAGAAAGTGGCAGATGGAATATAGTGTAGCAAAGTGTGGAGTCATACATTTTGGTAGTAGGAATAAAGGCATGGACTATTTTCTAAATGGGGAGAGAATCCAGAAATTGGAGGTGCAAAGGGACTCGGGAGTGCTGGTGCTGAATTCCCAAAAAGCTAACCTGCAAGTCGAATCGGTAGTACAGAAAGCAAACTCAATGCTAGCATTTATTTCAAGGCTTGTATACAAAAACAGGGATGTAATGCTGAGGCTCTATAAGGCGCTGGTCAGGCCGCATTTGGAATATTGTGGGCAATTTTGTGCACCATATCTGAGGAAGGATGTGCTGGCTCTGGAGAGGGTCCAGAGGAGGTTTACAAGAATGATCCCAGGAATGAGCAGGTTAACCTATGATGAGCGTTTGTTGATACTGGGCCTGTACTCGCTGGAGTTTAGAAGAATGGGGGGGGGGCCTCATTTAAACATGCAGAGCTTGGATAAAGAGGATATGGAGAGGTTGCTTCCACTAGAGGGAGATTCTAGAACTAGTGGTCATAGCCTCCGAATTAAAGGACGTTCTTTTAGGATGAGGAGAAATTTCTTTAGTCAGAAGAGGATGGTGAATCTGTGGAATTCTTTGCCACAGAAGGGTATAAAGGCCAAGTCAGTGGATATTTTTAAGGCAGAGATAGATGGGTTTTTGATTAGTACGGTTGTCAGAGGTTATGGGGAGAAGGCAGGAGAATGGGGTTAGGAGGGAAAGATATTTTATTAGAAGTTAATACAATACAAAACAATACAGTGGTACCTAATTTTAGGTGCCAACTACGTCATAACGTAATACATTCTATGTACAACCTCTAGTTTTATGTTTTTGAAAAGGAGGTAAAAAAAATAAAAAATAAAAATAGAGAGAAGAAAAAGAGGAAAAATAAATAGTAGAAAATAGAAAAACGTGAAGTGTGTATATAAGAAAAGAAAAAATAGAAAGTAGAAAAAGTAGAAAAAGACCCTTAAAAAAGAAATTTTCAAATCTTTGTTCGGAGATGTAAATCTATCCACGGCCTGACTTGAAATCAGTAACCTTTACGGTACTGCTGCATCACATGATTCCAAAAAGTCGATGAAAGGGGACCAACTCCTTAAGAATTGGTCATATTTATCTATTAGGCAGAGTCTCATTTCTTCAAGGTGTGCTATGTCCGTCATATTCCTAATCCACATTTTAATAGTTGGTATAGCTGTATTTTTCCAAAATTTAAGTATCAATTTCTTTCCAATTATTAACCCATAATTAAAGAATACTTTTTGGTCTGATTCACAAAAACTAATATCATATTTTTATAATAGTATATTAAATAGAGAATTACCCTCAACAGAGGCACTAAGAGAAGATTGGGAACATGAACTAATGCTAAAGATCCCGAAAGATAGATGGGAAAAGTATCTGATGAACACACATAATTGTTCCATTAATGCAAGACATAATTTAATTCAATTTAAATTATTACAGACTATATTATTCAAAAACGAGGTTGAATAAATTCTACCCAAATGTCTCTCCCAGATGCGATAAATGTTTGTTTCAAAATGCCAATATAACACATTCATTTGTAGGATGTACAAAGTTGAATACATTTTGAAGCGATATATTTGATATATTTACAAAGCTCTTCAAGTCAAGAATAGAACCTAATACGGAATGGATTATATTTGGAATAATAGTAGAAGATATCAATTTAAGCAAAGTAGACTTGATGGGCCAAATGGCCTATTTCTACTGCTAACACTTATGACCTTATGACTATGACTTATCCTATGCATGTACCTGTCTACATGTTTCTTAAACGTTGCAATAGTACCTGCAGTTCTGACATCATATCCTGACATCTCTTTTTGTGTCTTAGGGCATTACTATTATAGCATCCAATGTCAATAGCATTTTACACAGATCTTCTTAGTTCAGTTTAGTTTAGTTTATTGTCACGTGTACCGAGGTACAGTGAAAAGCTTTTTGTTGCGTACTAACCAGTCAGCAGAAAGACAAAACATGATTACAATCGCTGAAGAAGGGTCTCGACCCGAAACGTCACCCATTCCTTCTCTCCAGAGATGCTGCCTGCCCCGCTGAGTTACTCCAGCATTTTGTGTCTACCACATGATTACAATTGGTCCATTTATAGTGTCCAGATACATGATAAGGGAATAACGTTTAGTGCAAAGTGAAGCCAGCAAAGTCCGGTCAAGGATAGTCTGAGTGACATCAAAGAGGTAGATAGTGGTTCAGCACTGTTCCCCTCCTCCATTCTCCTCAAAGGTATGAGTTTCTCAACTAACATAGGCAACTCTTTCTCCTCCCCAGCTAATCTCTGCTGTGGGGTTCCACAAGGTTCCATCCTTGGCCCCATTCTCTTCTCCCTGTATATGCTCCCCTTAGGCCAAGTCATTGAAAGGCACGGCATTTCCTTCCATTGCTACGCAGACGATACACAACTCTATCTCCCCCTGAAGCCCAAAAACCAATCAAATCTGCTTAACCTTACCCACTGCCTCGAGGATATAAAGTGTTGGATGGCCCAGAACATCCTCCAACTAAACGAGAGTAAGTCTGAGGTCATCCTTCTCGGCCCCTCGGACTCAATCAAAATGATAGCAGGCAGCCTTGGAAGCCTTACCCCACTACTCAAACCTCACGTCAAAAACCTTGGCGTGATATTTGACCCAGCACTGAAAGTTGACAAACAAGTCAATGCCGTGGCAAAAGCTAGCTTCTTTCAGCTTCGGACGATAGCTAAAATAAAACAATTCCTCCACTTTGATGACCTCGAAAAGATCATCTACACATTTATCTCCTCCCGCCTAGATTACCGCAACTCCCTTTACACTGGCATCAGCCAATCTTCCCTGTCCCGCCTGCAACTGGGCCAAAACACCGCAGCGAGACTCCTGACGGGCACCCGAAAAAGGGACCACATCTCCCCGATCCTGGCCTCTCACCACTGGTTCCCTGTGCGGTTCCGTATACATTTCAAGATCCTCCTCTATGTCTACAAAGCCCTCAATGGGCTTGCCCCCACCTACATTAAAAGTCTTCTCACCCACCACTCCACCTCCAGGTCCCTCAGATCGGCCGACTTGGGGTTGCTGAATATCCCGCGGTCTAGGCATAAGCTCAGGGGCGACCGCGCCTTTGCGGTTGCAGCTCCTAGACTGTGGAACAGCATCCCCCTTCCCATCAGAACTGCCCCCTCCATCGACTCCTTTAAGTCAAGACTAAAAACGTATCTATACTCCCAAGCCTTTCTTGACCTCCTCTGAGCGAGGGCTATATGTATATATGTATGTAGTTTGTTTGTTTATACTATTCTTATAACAAATGTAAATCACTTTGGCCAACGAGAGTTGTTTTTTAAATGTGCTATACAAATAAATGTGACTTGACTTGACTTGACTCTTAACCAGCTCCCCCTCACTGTAGATTTGCTCTTACATTGCACATTCGCCAAGGTCTACAACCCAGAATAAAGATTGGTGGCTTCAGGTTCCCAGCCAAATAAACCTGCTCAATTACATTCTAGCCCTGTTGCCTCAAATTAATTTACTGATCTAAATGAAAAGTTTCAATTACACAGTTTAACTAACGCAATACAAGGTTTTCTATTCAGTTTTTCAATGCATGAACGCACAATTCAAATAAAGCAAATTCAAATTAAATGTAGTAAAGACAGAAAAACCTCAGAAATCTTTTAATTGGAAATCAGCACCGTGAGAGAATTCTTGTAAGAAGCCCATTTTATAAGGTTTGAATCTTCCATCTGAGGATGTATAGAATTAAAATCTCATCAATAACAGTCACAACTTGCATTTGTACAGCACCTTCAATGTTGTACAAATCTCAACATGTTACACTGGTGTATAATTGAGCATCACACACGTCTGACAGTGGGACACAACTGGAGCTGTTAGATCTAGTAACCAAAACCTTCATCAGAGAGGTGAAGGTGCGGCACGGTGGCGCAGCGGTAGAGTTGTTGCTTTACAGCGCCTGAGACCTGGATTTGATCCTGACTGGATTTGGTGCTGTCTGTACGGAGTTCGCACGACCTCCCTGTGATCCCGTGTGTTTTCTCCGGCTGCTTCGGTTTCCTCCCACACTCCAAGGACGTGCAGGTTTGCAGTCTAATTGACTTCTGTAAATTATCCAGTGTGTAGGATAATGCTAGTGTACGGGTGATCGCTGGTCGGCGTGGACTCGATGGGCTGAAGGGCCTGTTTCCATGCTCTATCTCCAAACTAAATTAAACCAAGAGTTAGATTTCAAAGAATATCTTTGAGGAAATGTTGATGTTAAGAGTACAGGCTGCTGGATATTTGTCTTGTGTGATTCAAAATGGGCAATTGATTATCCAATGCGGCCCAGTGGTGCGGCTGGCAGAGTTGCTGTCTCACAGCGGCGGAGACCCGGGATCGGTCCAGACCCTGGGTGCTGCCTGTGATGAGTTTGTACGTTCTCCCTGCGACCGTGTGGGTTTCCTCTGGGTCCTCCGGTTTCCATCCATGGGCGGAAATCCCAGGGAGGGGGGACAGGGGGACACCCCCCATGTTTTGAGAGGTGGGGACAATCCCCCCCATGTTTTGTAATCCGGAATTTTAAATTTGGTGGAAAAAAAACGATTACAAATCTCCGCTTTCCGCGAGACAGTGGGGGTGGGACTGATGATCGAGGGCGCGATTGGACGAGAGAGACGTCGGTCAGCAGGCAGTGGGGGGGGGGGGGGCGGGACATGATGATTCAATGCGATGATTGGAGGAGGGAGGTGTCGGTCAGAGGTGGAAGTAGGGGGGTGGGACTGTGGATAGAGCGCGGTGATTGGAGGAGGGAGACGTCCTGGTGGAGCAAAGATCATAGAGCGGAGCTTGAATCGGCCCGTTCGCGGGGCCTTTCATCGCCCGACGCGGCTTAAAATCGGCCGCGGGATCTTCCATCGACCTGCGGTCAAATTGCTGCGTCGAAGCGATCGAGACTCCCGATGTTGAAGCCCCGCCCCGTGATGGAAGATCCCACGGCCGGTTTTAAGTCGCACCGGGCGATGAAAGGCCCCGCGAATGGGCCGATTGAAGCCCTACGATTCGGGGCGGACGAAGATGCTGTTGCTGGAGTTCGGAGTCGGTCACCAACCAGGTCAGCTCCCGATGTTACCGTCCACAGGGCCCACGGCCGAAGCCTCCAAAGCCTCTCGAGCGTGCGTGTGTGGCCACCAAGGAATTGTGTCCCCCCCATGTTTTGATAGCGTTTTCCACCCCTGCCCACATCCCAAAGACATGCGGATTTTCAGGTTAATTGGCCCTCTGTAAATGTCCCCATAGTGCGCAGGGAGTGGATGCAAAAGTGGGATAACATTGTACTAATGTGAACAGATGATCGATGGTCAGTATGGACTGGGTGGGCCAAAGGGCCTGTTTCCATGCTGTATCTTTCAATCAATTTAATCAATGTGTCGAATCTAGAACCTCCTCTCTACATCTGTGTACATGAAGCTGCTTATAATAGCCTCTGGCATCTGTAACCATCTGCAAGTTACTGAACACGTAACATCTTTAATGCACTTAACAGGATGACTCAGTATGGTGGCCTCAGCTGACAGTTTAACAAAGAACACAGGCTCACTCCCATATCGTTTAAGCCTTCTCTTACCATTCAGTCTTCCTTCACTACTCTTTCTCAGTGATAATGGAGTTCAGATATCCTGAGGAAGCACAAATGTTTCTTTAAACCTAATTGCCAATTTATGACTTAAATTACAATTAGAAAGGTGCAGTCTAGTATTATTTTAAATAATGAAGGGAACATTCTGAACTTAAATGTTCCGCTCCATCTAGGAACTTACATGGTGGCAGAGTGGTGCAACTGGTAGAGCTGCTGCCCCACAGCGCCAGAGACCCAGGCTCAATCCTGGGTTCAGGTACTGTCTGTGCGAAGTTTGCACGTTCTTCCTGCAAACGTGTGGCTTTCCTCCGGGTGCTCTGGTTTTCTCCAACTTGTAGGTTAATTGGCCTCTGTAAATTGTCCCCAGTGTGTAGGGAATGGATGCAAAAGTGAGATAACATAGAACTAGAGTAAATGGGTGATCAGTGTTTAGCGTGGACTGGATGGGCCAAAGGGCCTGCTTCCATGCTACATCTCTGAAGACGAGATATGGAGCAGGATAGGAATTTGAGAGACAGAGAGAGACAGACAGAGAGAAAGACAAAGAGAGGTAGATGTAGAAGTATAGAGATAAGAATTTGGGAATTCTAGAGATAGAGATAGAAATATGGTTTGGGAACAGCTCCACCCAAGACCGCAAGAAATTGCAGCGAATTGTGAACGCAGCCCAGACCATCACACAAACCAACCTCCCTTCCATTGACTTCACAGGCCAGCAGCATAATCAAAGACGAGTCACACTCTGGCCACTCCCTCTTCTCCTATCGGGCAAAAGGTATGAAAGTGTGAAAACGCACACCTCCAGATTCAGGGACAGTTTCTTCCCAGCTGTTATCAGGTAAATGAATCATCCTACCACAACCAGGGAGCAGTGTTGAACTACTATCTACCTCTTTAGTGACCCTCGGACTTGCTTTGATTGGATTTTGCTGGCTTTATCTTGCACAAAACGTTATTCCCTTATCATGTATCTATACATTGTAAATGGCTCGATTGTAATCATGTATCGTCTTTCTGCTGACTGGATAGCACGCAACAAAAGCTTTTCACTGTACCTCGGTACACGTGGCAATAAACTAAACTGATATAGATAGAGAGATATGAATTTGGGAGTTCTAGAGATAGCGATAGAGATCGAGAGAGAGGGGAAGAGGAGAGATATTAAAATTGAAGCACTGCTAGACTCTGGCAAATACAGCGCTGAAGGTGAGCAGCACTTCTGTGAGACACGTTACAGATGGCAGATATTGGACGTATTTTATGTCTATAATGTTTGGTAGATGAGACTGGAGGGCAATGTTAACGCAGCAACTCCCATGACAAGTTGTAAAAGGAGCACCATATGGAACATCCCTTTCAATGCTGAATTTTCCAACTTCAAGGATACTTGGGATTGAACAGCTAATTTTGCACTGGCTTACATGTCAATGAAACCTTCTGTTTTCATGCTCCTATTACATGCAACCACAAAAATAGCAATGGGAGCATATGCAGTGGGTTATTGCAGCAATAAAGGACACAGCGGGTCAGGCAGCATCTCTGGAGAACACAGATAGCTGACATTTCAGATTAGGACTGCTTTGCAGACTGTCTATCTCTGCTCTTTTACACTTCAAGGGTATAGCGCTTACTCTCAGGACTTAAGTATTAACTCATTTGGCGTATGTTATTGTCTTAATGAATAGCAAAGTATTAATTGTTTTGTTTATTGCAATAAACAACTCGGAAATAGACAACACGCGAGCATAACAGCACATGACCAGATGGAACTGGAGATGCTGGTTCGCACGGAAGATAGACACAAAATGGTGGAGTAACTCAGCGCGTCAGGCAGCATCTCTGGAGAGAAGGAATAGGTGACGTTTGGGTCGATCATCAGACTGAGAGTCAGGGGAATGGGAAACGAGCAATATGAAAAGGTACAGAACAAATCAGAGCTTGCATCGATAACTCAGGAAAGGTGGAGCCCACAATGGTCCATTGTTGGCTGGGGATGAGGTGATAATGAAGGGATACAAGCAGTGAAATTAGGAAGAGGACTAGGGTGGGGGAGGGACGTGCACATTTCCACAGCCTCTTTTTAGTTTAGTTTTGTTTAGCGATACAGCTCGGAAACAGGCCCCTCGGCCCACCGAGTCCGCGCCGACCAGCGATCCCCGCACAATTTACATCTATACCAAGCCAATTACCCTACAAACCTGTAGGTCTTTAGTGTGGGAGAAAACCAGAGATCCTGGAGAAAACTCATGCAGATCACGGGGAGAGTGTATAAACTCCGTACAGACAAGCACCCGTAGTCAGGATCAAACCCATGTCCCTGGCGCTGTAAGGCAGCAAGTCTGCCGCTGCGCTGCCGTGCCGCCCCTAAGTGTAGATCCTTCAAATCAAGTTATCCTCGATGTGGAAATAATGCAATGTGAAGAGAATTGGCAAATCATTGCGCAACTCTGGATGATATTCAGATCTGCAGTTTTAAGCAGCTGTCTAACGTGCTTGATTACACATTGCTTATCATCTTAAGGTGATTTCCACACGGGGGCCAACTGGGATTAAAAAAAACATGCTCAATAGCTTGAGGATGCCACGGTCAATGCCAGCTGGGTACATTACCAGCAACCTCTCCTTCAGAAAACAGCCGCTTCTATTTTCACTCTAGAGCACAAAATTTATACGGACTTAGGGAATGCCGTACTGTCAGAAGTGCCAGCTTTCAGATGATGTGCTGATCCAAAAATTGCACGCCAGGTTATCAAAGAGGAGCTGTTGTTGGTGTCCGAGCTAATACAGACCACTCGCGTTTTACACGTGTTTGGTTTATGTTTTTGAAATAATGCGCTTGGTTAATTAATACCAAAACCTAATTTACGCACTGTACTTTTGAAATAACATGCTCACATTTATGCCTGTTTAAATGTGTTTGTTTAATTTAAGCGTTCAATGGACCATTCTGGGCTCCACCTTGCCTTGATCATCGTTGCTGGCTTTGATCTGACCTTTTGCATATCTTACATTCATTTGTTCCATGTACCTTTCCACATCTCTCGGTTCCCTCTCCCCTGACTCTCAGTCTTAAGAAGGGCCTCGACCCGAAACATCACCCATTCCTTTTCTCCAGAGATGCTGGGTGACCCACTGAGTTACTCCAGCTTTTTGTGTCTATCTTTGTTGAATTACATGCTGCTGTACACTAAAGTAACCCCCGCTTAAAACACGAAGTGCCTGTATTAGCCACTCGTCCATCCATTACCTGATCACGACCAAAACTGCTGTTAGTGTGTCCCTTGCTGTGCACACAATTTCTGTTGCATTTCCCACGTTACAACCGGGACTAACTTCACGAGTACTCCTCTGAGGTATTTTGTGGAAGCCTCCAAGTTGAATATATTGAACTGAACTGTTCTGTATTTTTGTTTACAATACTCTGTTGTGCTGCAGCAAGCAAGAATTTCATTGTCCTATCTGGGACACATGACAATAAACTCTCTTGACTCTTGACTTGAAGTCAGATCAGATATTATACATTGTTTTTATACAGCATTATCTGATCTTTAGTTTAGTTTAGAGATACAGTGCGGAAACAGGCCCTTCCATCCACCGTGTCCACGCCGACCAGCGATCTCCATATGCTAACGGTATCCTACACACACTAGGTACAATTTACAATCTTTACTGAAGCCAATAAACCTACAAACCTGCATGTTTTTGGAGTGTAGCCGGAAGCCGGAGCACCCGGAGGAAAAGCCATGCAGGAACGCACAAACTCCATACAGAGAGCACCCATAGTCAGGATCGAACCTGGGTCTCTGGCGCCGTAAGGCAACAACTCTACTGTGCCACTGTGCCGCCCCTAGTAGCATGGATAACATGCAAAACAAAGCTTCTCAGTGCAAAGCTATTGACTCACGTCAATAATAAACCTAAACCTAAACCTGGTGTTACTGAGCCTTGTCTTCAGTCACAGCCACAGCAGTCGGCGTGAATCAGCCGCTTTGGCCACCACTTGCAACTGGAGTGGGGGAGGGGAATCCCATACAGTTGACATTTTGCTATTCTGCCAATTTAAGCAGGACGGCAGTAAACTGTCAGGTCTTTTGACAATAGACACAAAATGCTGCAGTAACTCAGCGGGTAGGCAGCATCTCTGGAGAGAAGAAATGGGTGATGTTTCGGGTCGAGACCCTTCTCCAGACTGATGTCAGGGGAGAGGGAGATAAATAGATGAGGAAGTGGAAGGTGTGGAAATAAGGCAAAGGGAATGGAGATCAAGGAAAATGTAGAATAGATCATTGTTAGCTGGGAGAAAATAACAACAAAGCAAACAGAGATATTGACAACGTCTACACAATATCATTGCAGAGATGGAGTTTGATCTAATTTGAAAGCAAAATCTGAACTGTGATTGTTAAGAGACAGGAAATCATGCTTATAATGGGTGCTGCAGGCAGTGAATGTTCGGGCTACCTGACGTTTGTTAATCTATAACTCAAATTGTACATTGCTTACATTTTTAATGCTAACACATCCCTCATTACTAATTTAATCCTGCTGATATATTTCTACATTCAAGCACCATCCGCTACTAAGTGCATCATAAAGCTTTTGATGTGTGAGCACAATTGGACATTACAGCTTTATGTCTGCACTAAATAGCCAGATGAGGAAAGGCAGGGGCAGATGGAGAAAGGTAGGCACTGGGAGAGATTTTAAGAAAGAGAGATAGCGATTTTAAGAAAGAGAGATAGAGAGATTTTAAGAAAGAGAGAGAGAGAGATAGAGAGAGAGAGAGAGAGAGAGAGAGAGAGAGAGAGAGAGAGAGAGAGAGAGAGAGAGAGAGAGAAAGAGAGAGAGAGAGAGAGAGAGAGAGAGAGAGAGAAAGTAAGTCAGAGCGTGAGACAGAGAGCGAGACAGAGAGAGACAGAGTGAAAGAGAGAGAGATTCAGTAAGAGAGAAACAGAGAGAGAGGGAAAGAGATAGATTCAGTAAGAGAGAAAGAGAGACAGAGAAAGACAGAGACAGAGGGAAAGAGAGAGATTCAGTAAGAGAGAAAGAGGAAGAGAGAGACATGAGGGAGTTTAAGTGAGAGAGATTTAGTAAGAAGAGGATTAGTAATGCAGCCTTTCACAAGATACTTCAGAGGAGTACTTGAAAAAGAGATTTAGTAAGGCAGTGAGAAGGGGAGATTTAATAAGGGGTGAAAAAGGGTGATTTAGTAAGGCAGTGAGAAAGGGAGATTTAGTAAGGGAGTGGAGAGATTTGTCGTGATCAGAAATGGGAACCTGGCTGCCCCCCCCCCCCCCCCCTCCCTCTCCATCTCCATCAAACATGAGCGGTTGTCACTCTTCAATCCATGAACTAATTGGAATACCCCTCACAGCAGAAGCCGGAGTCTCCACAAGCCAGCTGCTCACTGCTTTCTATCAGCTTAGCCATTAGGGAAAGGGAGCAGTGAGCTGCAGATGTAACAGGCTCTTTATAACCTGTTACTAAATGATTAATCTTGTGATGAGGCAAAATCAAACCCAAATATTTCATGCTCTAGCCAAAAACAGGACTGAATTAATAATTGACCCAGCACTTTATGAAATATACCAAACATAAACATACAGCACAAATCTTAATTAGTTTCACACAATTTTGCTGGCCGGATCGAACACAAAATGGGTAATAATGGCTTTCAGTTTTAGTTTAGTTTCGAGATACAGCGCAGAAACAGGCCCTTTGGCCAACTGAGTCTGCGCCAACCAGCGATCCCTGCACACTAACACTATCCTACATACTAGGGACAATTTACAACTTTTACCAAAGCCAATTTATCCTACAAACAAAAACATCTTTGGAGTGTGGGATGAAACCGGGGTACCCGGAGAAAACCTATGCGATCACAGGGAGAACGTACTAACGACATACAGACAGCACCCACAATCAGGATCGAACCCGGGTCTCTGGCGCTGTGAGGCAGCAACTCTACCACTGAGCCACCATGCTACCCAATTTGTTAGCATCCAACATGGGTGATAACTTGTAACCACTGATGACACTTCTACAATGATGATTTCAAAGTTCCGTAAATACATCTTTTACAATCTCTCATGACTTCTAGATTTCTTGTGCCTAGTTCCAGAGTTTAAATATAAACGAATGAGAAGCTGAAAGAGCAACATTTACCAAGCACCATACAGATTAATATACTGCACCACGAAGGGTAAAATCCAAGCTCACAAACATAACCCAACCAAAGTGATTAAGATCTCCTAACGGTATTCTAAACCACTCAACGGAAGTGATCAACATTATCTGCCCAGTAGTTGCCATACAACGCCAGAGACCCTGGCTCAATCCTGACTACATGTGCTGTCTGTACGGAGTTTGTATGTTCACCCTGTGACCGCGTGGGTCTTCTCCGGCTGCTCCTCCCACACTCCAAAGACGTACAGGTTTGTCGGTTAATTGGCATCGGTAAAGTTGTAAGTTCTCTATTGTGTAGGATAGTGCTCATGTACGGAGTGATCACTGGACGGCATGGACTCAGTGGGCCGAAGGGCCTCTTTCCGCTCTGTATCTCTAAAGCCTAAAGTGACCAGCACGCTGACTAACCCCCAAACTCCAGAATGCAGTGGCGACTGAACTGAGAGCAGACTGACTAACATCACCCACAAAGTGATCAATAAACTGACCAACAAAATTCCAACATAAGCCAAATAACTAGTAAGCTGACTGACCATGCTCAACCAAACTCAGCTGATCCTATTACCCTATTGATTAGTACAGGTGTCAGGGGTTATGGGGAGAAAGCAGGCGAATGGGGTTAGGAGGGAGAGGTAGATCAGCCATGGTCTGATCACCCATTCACACTAGATCTATGTTAGACACACTTTCTCATCCACTCCATATACATCAGGGACAATTTATAGTGGCCAATTAACTTACAAACCCTCACTTCTTTGGGATGTGGGAGGAAACGGGAGCACCCGGAGAAACCCATGTGGACACTGGGAGTATGTGCAAACTCCACACAGATGACACCCGAGGTCAGGATCGAACCCAGGTCTCTGATGTTGTATAGGGCTATAGAGATACAGCGCGGAAATAGGTCCTTTGCCCCACCGAGTCCACACCGACCAGTGATCCCACTGCACTAACACTATCCGACACACACTAGGGACAATTTACAATTTTACTGAAGCCAATTAGCCTACAAACACGTACATCTTTGGAGTATGGGAGGAAACCAGAGCTCCTGGACAAAAGTCACGAGGAGAACGTACAAACTCCGTACAGAGAGCACCTGTAGTCAGATCAAACCCGGGTCTCTGGTGGTGTAAGGCAGCAACTCTACCGCTGTACCACCGTGCAGCCCTTTAACAAATTAGAGAAGAATGCTGATTGATCATAACTTTGAAAGTCATTGCGTCACGGTGTCACAGACGGTGTCAAGTCATTCGGTATTTCTGAAATGGAGATTGATATGTTCTTGATTAATAAGGGTGCCAAAGGTTACAGGGAAAAGGCAGAAAATGAGGTTGAGAGGGAAAAATAGACCAGCCATGATCGAATGGTGGAGCAGACTCGATGGGCTAATTCTGCTCCTATGTCTTATGGTCTCATCTCATCCAATTAGATCTCTGAAACCCTTCAGCTCTGTAACCCTGCAAGATGAAAGTGTTTCACTTCTATCCTCTCGAGCATCCCTGAGGTTACATCTTCCACCACTGGCTTGGCCGCCTTCAGCTGCCTAGGCCCTAAACGTTAAAATTCACAGCCTCAAATGTTCCTGGAAATTTAGCACCACTTTGCACATTGGAATGCACAGATTGCTTTGTGTAATCAGCATATGATAACTCAGTCTTTCCAACCCCAGCCAGGAGCTGTTGGCAGCCGATGATTTTAACATTTCTGTGGAGCTATCTTCTCTACAACAAGACTCAGAATAGAGCTTAAATTCTCAAGAGCAATTACTTGTTGGTTTCTGGCCTTTGGCAGATGAACATCAGAAAGGAAAGATATAACAACTCCTTGCAATGCCCATGAAAGAAAGATTTTTTCCCCTTTGTTACATTCTTTGTTCAAACATCGCAGAGGCATGAATTCTCAGATTGAAAGCAATTTCAATTCCTCTGAAGAAGTGTGAAGAAGGGCTGTGGAAATGGACGTGGCTCTTCAAACTCTCCTTTAATTGCATTTCTAAGTATTCTCTCCGTTGTATTAATGCAATGATTCATTTTCTTATGTGTAGGAAGGAACCGCAGATGTCGGTTCACACCGAAGATAAGGCACAAAATGCTGGAGTAACTCAGCGGGTCAGGCAGCATATCTGGAGAAACGGAATAGGTGACGTTTCGAATTGAGTGCCTTCTTCAGACTGAGTGTCAAGGGAGAGGGAAAGTAGAGGTGTGAAAATGTACAGAACAAATCGGAGCCGGCACCGATGGCCAAGGAAAGGTGGAGCCCACAAAGGTCCATTGTTGGTTGTTGTGGGCTCCACCTTTCTTTGGCCATCAGTGGTGGTTCTGTTTGTTCTGTACCTTTTCATACCCCCTATTCCTTTTCTTAGTCAGGCCCCAGCTTTTAATAGACAATAGACAATAAATAATAGGTGCAGGAGTAGGCCATTCGGCCCTTCGAGCCATCACCGCCATTCAATGTGATCATGGCTGATCATCCCCAATCAGTACCCCGTTCCTGCCTTCTCCCCATATCCCCTGACTCCGCTATTTTTAAGAGCCGTATCTAGCTCTCTCTTGAAAGCATCCAGAGAATCTGCCTCCACTGCCCTCTGAGGCAGAGAATTCCACAGACTCACCACTCTATGTGAGAAAAAGTGTTTCCTCGTCTCCGTTCTAAATGGCTTACTCCTTATTCTTAAACTGTGGCCCCTGGTTCTGGACTCCCCCAACATCGGGAATATGTTTCCTGCCTCTGGCATGTCCAAACCCTTAACAATCTTATACATTTCAATGAGATCCTCTCTCATCCTTCTAAACTCCAGAGTGTACAAGCTCAGCTGCTCCATTCTCTCAGCATATGACATTCCCGCCATCCCAGGAATTAACCTTGTAAACCTACGCTGCACTCCCTCAATAGCAAGAATGTCCTTCCTCAAATTAGGGGACCAAAACTGCACACAATACTCCAGGTGTGGTCTCACTAGGGCTCTGTACAACTGCAGAAGGACCTCTTTGCTCCTATATTCGATTCCTCTTGTTATAAAGGCCAACATGCCATTCGCTTTCTTCACTGCCTGCTGTACCTGCATCCTTACTTTCATAGACTAATGAACAAGGACCCCCAGATCCCGTTGTACATCCCCTTTTTCCAACTTCACGCCATTTAGATAGTAATCTGCCTTCCAGTTTTTGCTACCAAAGTGGATAACCTCACATTTATCCGCATTAAACTTGATCTGCCATGCATCTGCCCACTCCCCCAACCTGTCCAAGTCACCCTGCATTCTCATAGCATCCTCCTCACAGTTCACACTGCCACCCAGCTTTGTGTCATCTGCAAATTTGCTAATGTTACTTTGAATCCCTTCATCCAAATCATTGATGTATATTGTAAATAGCTGCGGTCCCAGCACCGAGCCTTGCGGTACCCCACTAGTCACTGCCTGCCATTCTGAAAGGGACCCGTTAATCCCTACCTGTTTGTTTCCTGTCTGCCAACCACTTCTCTGTCCATGTCAGCACTCTACCCCCAATACCATGTGCCCTAATTTTGCCCACTAATCTCCTATGTGGGACCTTATCAAATGCTTTCTGAAAGTCCAGGTACACTAAATCCACTGGCTCTCCCTTGCCCATTTTCCAAGTTACATCTTCAAAAAATTCCAGACGATTAGTCAAGCATGATTTCCCCTTCGTAAATCCATGCTGACTCGGACCGATCCTGTTACTGCTATCCAAATGTTCGGCTTTCTCATAGAAACATAGAAAATAGGTGCAGGAGTAGGCCATTCAGCCCTTCGAGCTGCACCGCCATTCAATATGATCATGGCTGATCATCCAACTCAGTATCCTGTACCTACCTTCGCTCCATACCCCCTGATCCCTTTAGCCACAAGGGCCACATCTAACTCCCTCTTAAATATAGCCAATGAACTGGCCTCAACTACCTTCTGTGGAAGAGAATTCCAGAGATTCACCACTCTCTGTGTGAAAAATGTTTTTCTCATCTCGGTCCTAAAGGATTTCCCCTTTATCCTTAAACTGTGACCCCTTGTCCTGGACTTCCCCAACATCGGGAACAATCTTCCTGCATCTAGCCTGTCCAACCCCTTAAGAATGTTGTAAGTTTCTATAAGATCCCCCCTCAATCTTCTAAATTCTAGTGAGTACAAGCCGAGTCTATCCAGTCTTTCTTCATATGAAAGTCCTGACATCCCAGGAATCAGTCTGGTGAACCTTCTCTGTACTCCCTCTATGGCAAGAATGTCTTTCCTCAGATTTGGAGACCAAAACTGTACGCAATACTCCAGGTGTGGTCTCACCAAGACCCTGTACAACTGCAGTAGAACCTCCCTGCTCTTATACTCAAATCCTTTTGCTATGAATGCTAACATACCATTCGCTTTCTTCACTGCCTGCTGCACCTGCATGCCTACTTTCAATGACTGGTGTACCATGACACCCAGGTCTCGTTGCATCTCCCCTTTTCCTAATCGGCCACCATTTAGATAATAGTCTACTTTCCTGTTTTTCCCACCAAAGTGGATAACCTCACATTTATCCACATTATACTGCATCTGCCATGCATTTGCCCAATCACCCAGCCTATCCAAGTCACCTTGCAGCCTCCTAGCATCCTCCTCACAGCTAACACTGCCCCCCAGCTTCGTGTCATCCGCAAACTTGGAGATGTTGCATTCAATTCCCTCGTCCAAATCATTAATATATATTGTAAATAGCTGGGGTCCCAGCACTGAGCCTTGCGGTACCCCACTAGTCACTGCCTGCCATTCTGAAAAGGACCCGTTTACTCCTACTCTTTGCTTCCTGTTTGCCAGCCAGTTCTCTACCCACATCAATACTGAACCCCCAATACCGTGTGCTTTAAGTTTGTATACTAATCTCTTATGTGGGACCTTGTCGAAAGCCTTCTGAAAGTCCAGATATAACACATCCACTGGTTCTCCCTTATCCACTCTACTAGTTACATCCTCGAAAAAATTCTATAAGATTCGTCAGACATGATTTACCTTTCGTAAATCCATGCTGACTTTGTCCAATGATTTCACCACTTTCCAAATGTGCTGCTATCCCATCTTTAATAACTGACGCTAGCAGTTTCCCCACTACCGATGTTAGACTAACTGGTCTGTAATTCCCCGTTTTATCTCTCCCTCCCTTTTTAAAAAGGTGGGTTACATTAGCTACGCTCCAATCCTCAGGAACTACTCCAGAATCTAAGGAGTTTTGAAAAATTAGTTTTGAAAGATTGTCTGGGCATGCTGTGGACATGCTTACAGCAGTCTGGCGGAAGTGTACTCAAAAGCAGTACATTTGCGAATCTGAGTTGTGACTGTAAATGCTGCTTTCCCATTATGTAAAGAATGGGGGGAAATTTTTCTGTGTATAAAAGAATATGGAATGTTGTACGGCACATGTCTCAAATGTCTTGGGTTTTCTCACTCTATTTAAGGGGTTGAGTTATAGTGCGATTTATTCAGATAGAAGTATATTATTCCTCGTTTTTTATTGATGAGGTTGGAAAGACATCCTGTTGAGTCTCGTTCTTTCATTTCCAGATTAATGAAAGGAATTTTTATTTCCAGACCTTCTAAACCTAGGATGGGAATCTGGAATATAGAGTTGTTTTAAGCTACTTCATCAATGGAGTCTTGGTACGATTCTGATTTGGCCAAGTTCAGCATGAAGGTAGTCATGCTTATGGCACTTGTAACAAGCACAGAGAGTGCAGACATTATAAAAGTGACAGATACACAGGATGGAAGTACCTCAGGATTATGTTATGTTTTACATTTTATGACCTACTCAAATGGGATCAGGTGTGACAGGATTCAAGAGTATTTTATTAGCATATTCCATGGATCCATGTCTATGTGTTAAGACATATTTGTTGCAATACATTGAGGCTACAAAGGTCTTATGAAATATGAAAACAAGATTGTTTATCATTCACGAAAAACCATACAAGACAGTGTCAGTTCAGTCTATTTTAAGATGGTTAAAAACAAGTTTTGGTTGCTGCAGGTGTGAACATTGATGGTTTTACATTCCATTCAATTTAGCAGCAACATTGGCGACCAGGGCGAAGGACGTCCCGTCGGCCATATTTTCACAGCCGCCGGGTGATCTAATAAGTTGGTGTTTCAACACTTTTACCATCGACCTATTGCTAATACGGGGCTGTTTGCAGATACTATATTAAGTTCTGCTTAAATTTCCCTGGGTTAAAGGGGATACTGTTAATTCTTTTATTCAAATAAATGAATTATTGCATTTATCATACAAATGTCATTATTAATGCATTGTTGATTATTTCTCGTTCCGAGTCAATCAATCCAGTGAGAAGCCGGTATTTGTATCTGCGGCATGAAATCACAAAGCTTTAAATCTTCACGTAGTCACTCACGTGACTCCGAAGTAAAATAGTAAGATTAAACGAGAACTTACCAGTTTGAAGTTTGATCTTTATTTTATGAGGAGTTACGTTGGTGATTACGTGCCCACCACACCCAACCCTTTATCATAAAGGTCAGATGGAAGTTCTTAATTTACTTGTTTTATTTGGTTACCATATTACTTCGTTCTTGTTGTTTGTGATTTCACACCGCTGCTTTGAAGATTGACGCGCAGGCGCCCTGACGGGTCTTCTTCACGTAATCACCAACGTAACTCCTCATAAAATAAAGATCAAACTTCAAACTGGTAAGTTCTCGTTTAATCTTACTATTATAGATCGCCAATCTGAAATGCAATAGAGAATTTGAGCACTTATCAAAAGTATCAATCCCAATTTATTTGGAAACTTAAGATGGAGCCGAGTTTAGCTACACGTTTGACAAGCTAATAATATTAGCACATCTGTCATATAGATAATCCAAATTTGTTTGTTTTGGCAATTGAATGTGATTAATGTTTATTAGTGCAAGGTTGACTGCAAAGTCATATTTCTTTATTAACAAGTTGAGACTTCGAAGATGATGAAATGTGTTCACATTTAAGTTCTCCCTCCAATTTCTTTCTTCAATTGGAATTTAATATGCTGTTTATAGACAGTTCCTGTTTTGATTGGGGAATATTTTAACTTGAAGCAGGCAAAGTAACCACTTTTTCCTTCCAAAAAGAGAAAAAAATACCCTGTTTTTATGGGGTTTTTTTAAACAATTTTTTTATTAGAAGCAAGTACATAATAAAAACATTTCATATATATCAATCATACATTGCAAATATTATCAATTATTTATTAAAGCTCTGCTTCTATTTTTTTTTTATATAGATAGAAAATAATAAAGAGAAAAAAAAAAAGCATGGTAAAAAAAAGAATGGAATAATTTACTAATACTACAACATTGGAGATAGGTTTGAAGATTATTAAGTATAACTTTTCATCTAATCCTGAGCTCCAGCTTCATTCAGTTTTCCATGCCGGACCATTCTACCCCTTCAAATAGTCGATAAATGGAGACCATATTCTGACAAAAAGTTCTTGTTTGTCCATTGTCTAATTCTTTCCAAATGTAAGGTCTCCGACATTTCCATAATCCACATTTTAATTGTGGGGGTTATAGGGCCTTTCCAAAATTTTAATATTAATTTTTTCCCAGTTATTATACTATAGTCGAGAAAGTTTCTTTGGCTTGTAGTAAGTGTTAGGCTTTGTTCTGATATTCCTAATATTATTAGTTTTGAGTCGGGATCCAATTGGGTGTTGAGAACTTCCGAAATTATTTTTAAAATTTCCGTCCAATTTTTTTTAATTTTTATACAATTTACAAATGTGTGAGTTAAATTAGCCTCTAAATGCTGACATTTTTCAGAAATAGGAGATATATGTGAGAAGATTCTAGTTAATTTTGTTTTTGAGTAATGTAACCTATGTAATACTTTAAATTGTATTAAAGAGTGTCTGGCATTTAACAAGCATTGATGTATATGTTGTAATCTTTCGTCCCAAATATCTTTCATTATTGGTTGGCCTAGTTCATTTTCCCAGGTTTGCCTATATAATTCCGTCGGTGGTGCCTCACTATCTAGCAGGATATTATAGATATAAGATATTAATTTATCTGTATTAGGATGTTTATTCAAACATTCATCAAGAATTTCTGAGTCTCTAGTTCTGTAGTCTTGTGTATTTGATTTAACATAATCTCTAAGTTGTAGTTATCTGAAATAGTCATTTGAGTGGAGTCCATAAGTTTGTTGTAACACCTGAAATGAAAGAAAGGTACCTTTCCTATATAGATGACCCATCTTCTTAATTCCTTGATTTTTCCATTGTGAAAAACCTTTGTCCAGCATTGAGGGTTTAAATGTAGGGTTGTTTACAATGGGGAGAGAGAGTGATAAATTATCCAATTTTAAAGTCTTTTTTAATTGCTTCCAAATCCGTATACCACTGTGTATTATAGGGTTTTCACTATAGTTTTTTTTGTTCAATTTTGTAGGAGAAAACAGAATCGAGCCAATTTCAAAAGGTAAACAGTCTTCCTTTTCCATCTTTAACCAGTCTGGTTGCTGGTCCATTTCTTCCAACCAAAAGTTCATATTTTTAATGTTCACTGCCCAGAAATAGAGCACAAAATTCGGTAAAGCTAAACCTCCATTTATCTTTGATTTACATAAATGTTTTTTACTTATTCTGTGATTCTTATAATCCCAAAGAAAGTTAGTGATGATGGATTCCACCTTTTAAAAAAAACTTTTTGGAAGAAATATCGGAATTGATTGAAAAAGGTACAATAGTTGCGGTAGAAAAATCATTTTTATAGCATTAATTCTACCAAACATTGATGTTTAACCATGAAATAGTGCACATCTGGGCTGATGGTAGATTGATTTACTGATTAGTTGACCTTGAAATCCATTATCAGACTTTTCTGCCTGCAATGTTTCACTGTCTACATTGGATGTTATTCGTGAACTTATAAATGTTCATTTTAACCAAAATTTGTTTCTGAATAATTATTAGGGGGAAAAAAGCAAGACTGATCAAAAGATACAATATCGTGGAGAGAGCTCACTATCAGTGCAATCTTCATCTTCACAATACACAGGAAAAAGAAAATTTGTAAGTTTTTCCCACAATTACCTTTATCAGTCAATCAAATGTCCCTAGGAATGTCCCCGAATTTGTCCATAATTCTGTGAACCTGGTATATTTTGGCACTGAACTCTTTGCAGTGCAATACAGTGAAACGAAAGGTAGAATCATGGAACAATTCAGCACAGAAAAAAGGTAATCAACACAATCTGCCGATGGTGACTCAGAAGTAAAGTAGTTTAAATGGCGCTGCTTATGGCCAAATGTTTCTTGTAATCTTCATAAATTCTAGGAGCAGAATTAGGCCATTTGGCTAATCAAGTCTACACCACCATTCATTCGCGGCTGATCTATCTTTCCCTCTCAACTCTCTATCGTGGCTGATCTATCTTTCCCTCTCAACTCCTGGCGGATGTGCAGGAGTGGGCGCCGTTTGTATGGCTGCCTGCCTGCAGTCCGTCCTCTAACTTTTTTATTGTCTAAAGCATTTTTTTTGGAGTCTATTCTTTCTATGTGGGGGGGGGGGGAACTGTTTTAACCCCAGTCCTACCTGGTCAGAGATGCGGTTTTCCTCCAAATCGCATCTCCGATCTCCCCATGCGGCCTTCCATCGGTCTGGAGCGGCGTTCCTGCCGGGACCACAGCTTCGGCGGCACAGCGCTGGGACACCAACAAGGAGCGGGCGATGCCTTGCCGGGTCGCTGCTCCGGAGTGCTGTGACCACCGACCACCAACATCGAGCAGCTGCGGTCTGCGGTTTGAGGGCATCCTGCCGTGGGCGTGCGGCGCTGGATCGGAAGCACCGCGGAGTCGAAGCACCAACCGGCACGGCCTAAGGTCCACAGGCGTCGCAGTCTCCGGGGAAGGAGCGGCCGCTCCAGACATTTTTAAGCTGCTGAGGACTTTTCCACCCGATGCGGGTGGGGCCTATAATCATCGGGCTGCCGTTGCGGCGACTGGCTGCAGTGGCCTCAAACTGGCCCCGACCTCGGGTGGACTAAGAGGAGGAGGAGGACTGGACATTTTGGTGCCTTCCCTCACAGTGGAGAGTGTAGATTCTACTGTGGGGGGATGTTCGTGTTGAATTTCTTATAGTGTGTTGTGTCATTTTTTTCTACCTCTTTTTATTATTTGTATGGATAGTCTTCCCTGTAAAGCACTTTGGCTTTTGATTGAAATCGACTGAAAAGTGCTATATAAATAAACTTACTTTACTTTACTACTACTCAACCCCATTCTCCTGCCTTCACCTTGTAACTTGCTAATTAAAGGGCTTGTCCCACTTGGCCATCATTTGCGCGTAATTTACGCAACATAATTTACGCATCACAACGCGTGCGTCGTGACACGCATGTCATGCGCGCATTGTGCGCGATGACATAGGCAGTGACGTGCGGCGTCGCAAGATTTTGTGATGTACAAAATCTTCGCTTGCCATCTGCGTGACGCGCAAATGACGGCTAAGTGGGACAAGCCCTTAAGAATCTGTGATTCTCTGCCTTAAAAATATCCATTGACGACCTCCACAGCTGTCTGTGGCAATGAATTCCACAGATTCACCATCGTCTGACTGAAGAAATTCCTTCTCATCTCCTCTCTAAAGGTGCATCCTTTTGTTCTGAGGCTATCGCCTCTGGTCCTAGACTCTCACTAGTGGAAACATCTTCTCCACATTCACTCTATCTAGGCCTTTCACTATTTGGTAAGTTTCAATTAGGTTCCCCCTCATCCTTCTGAACTCCAGCGAGTACAGACCCAGTGCTGTCAAACGCTCATATGTTAAGCCAACCATTCTCGTAAACCTTCTCTGGACCCTCTCCAATGCCAGCACATCCTTCCTCAGATATGGGGTCCAAAACTGCTCACAATATCCCAAATGTGTTCTGACAAATGTGGTAAAGCCTCAGCATTACATCCCTGTTTTTGTATTGGAGCCCCCTCGAAATAGCATTGCATTCACATTCCTTATTACAGATTCAACTTGCAAATTATTTTTTGGAAATCCTTCACCAGTACTATTTAACTCCACATTTTCTGTTCTTTAACCCTCATTTTATATGACAACCAATTTGTATGAAAATCGAAAAAAACTGCAAATGCTGGAATTAGAAAATAAAAACTGAAAAAGTACTCAACAGAGTACTCTTCAGGAAGAGAAACTGAGTTTTCAAAAGATTGATAACTTTTTGTCAGAACTGGGAAGGAGAGTTCTGATGAAGTGTCTTCTTCGTTTAGTTTAAAGATACAGTATAGAAACAGCCCCTTCAGCTCACCGAGTCCACGCTGACCACTAATCACTCATTCATACTATTTCTACATGATCCCACTTTCTCATGCATTTCTACATATTAGGGGCAATTTTACAGAGGCCAATTAACCTAAGAAATCGCCCATGGAATGTGGGAGGAAACCGAAACACCTGGAGGAAATCCGCGCGGTCAAGATACAAGATAGATACATTTATTTGTCACATGTACCAATTGGTACGGTGAAATGTGTGGTCGCCATACGAATAATAAAGAGCACAGAACACGATAGTTTTTAACACGGACATCCCCACACAGCGGGATCAGTTTCCCACTGTGAGGGAAGGCTCCAAAATTCAGTCATCCTCCTCTGTTGTCCTCTCTTGGTCGGGGGGCTCCCGAGCCCCCGCTGTCGCCACTACGGGCGGCCCGATGTTCAAGCCCGCTCGCCGGGGTGATGGAAGTCCGACGTCGGGACTGGAGGGCATCCTCCGCAGCTTGGACATCCGAAACGGCCACCTCCTACCAGAGTCCGCGGCTCCCGAAGTCCACAGGCCGCGCCGGGCGGAGATTCAACGCTGGCGGCCCTCGGCAAATGGCCCCAGGTCTCCGCAATGTTGAAGACGGCGCCGGCCGCGCTGGAAGCTCTGCAGCTCCGATGTTGATGCAGCAGGCCCAGCACTCCGGAGCCTCCACGGCGATCCCAGGTAAGGCATCGCCCGCTCCGCTGTGAATCCAGCGTTGCGCCGCCACTGCTGGAGCTCTGGTCCGGTCCCTGGCAGGAAAGGCCGCTCCAATCCAGATGGTAGGCCGCGAGGAGGGGGGCGAGGACGGACTCGGAGAATAGTCGAGTCCTCGCCAGGAAGTGACTGGGAAACGGTTTCCCCCTTACCCTACCTCCCTCCCCCACATAGAAAAGTTAGAGAAACTAAAGAACATACTTTTAAAACTAACTAAAAATAAAAAAAAGATAGAAAAACAAACAGACTGTAGGCAGAGGCTGCCTTCAGTGCGGCGCCCCTAGTGGAACCGCACTAGGGGTGCCGCACAGGGAGAGCATACAAACTCCACACAGACAGTTGAGGTCAGCGGCAAACTCTGATTTCTGGTGCTGTGAGGCAGCAGCTCTAGCAGCTGTACCTTTGTGTCTTCTAATGTTTCTCTTCCCATAATGTGGCCTGACTTGCTGAGTATATTCAACATTTATATTTTGTAACCATTTTGTGTAATATCTGATCAATTGCCTTTGAAAAACCAAATGTACTAAATCCATTGATTTCATGTTTTCCCTCCAAAATAGTTAGATTTATTAAACACATTTTATTTCCATTAAATCATGTTGAATTTGCCTTCAATATCAGTATTACATTTTGTGACTTGCTAATTTATCGGAAATGTTTTCAGTTTTCTGGTATAATTTCCACGATAAACTGAGGATCTTTTAAAATTTCAAATTATGATCTTGAAGAGGTGTTTGAGTTTCGACAAAGAGCCCATAGGCATTAAAGGATTTTATCTGTGACACTAAGTTTATAATCACTGCCTAAGTATAACATGTTCTGAATTTTTGATTTCTTATTGTTCTATATTTTTTTTCATTAGAGCCATGTGGAGTTTGAAACTACCACAACACTCAAGCGATCCATAGAAGAACGGGCTATATATTACCGGTCTAGGTTCGTATCAACTGAGGACTCGATATGGGTTTTAGGTGGTGGTTGGTAAAGGGATCTTGCAAGAAGTGCATTTGGCTTTGGACTGATGAAATTACAGGACCACACAATCTCGTGGCCTTTCACACTTCTTAGTATCTTACTCTAATCTGGTTCTATAGACTATAAGATCCATTCTTCATCCTATTACATCATAGTCTTCTGCATATCCTTGCCAAACATCAGTTTCACTTCACCCCTAATATCTTGTATACTTTTCTGCTTTTACCACATCCTATTGCTATTGTTATCTCTGTGTCATAATGATGACACAGCCTTGTACCAAAGCCACTTTCACAATTTTTATGGTACCTTTCCATCAGATCCTGCATTAACCTTTCCTTTTGCTTCCGTACAATCATTTTGCTTGCTCCCAACCTTCCATAAGCCATACATGTTTAGTATTTTGTTGCATTTCCTCTGCATGCAATGACTGAAGTCTGCAATTCATGGACATCACCAGTTGCTGGGTGTCTTCTCTGGTGATACTCTACCAGGCCTGTATGCTTGTTTTGGGGGCTAGTCCTCTTCAGTTTTCACTTCAGCATATAAAAGTCAAGCTCAATAGGGTTCAGATCGGGTGATTGACATGGCCACACAAAAATTTACTATTTTTTAGCTTTGAAAAAGTCCTTTGTTGCTTTAGCAGTATGTTTGAGATCTTGCTGTAGAATGAACCGCCAATCAATGAGTTTTGAGGCATTTGTTTGAACTTGAGCAGATAGGATGTGTCTATACACTTCAGAATTCATTATGCTAGTGTATAACTGCCACCAGCAGTTATATCGTCAATGAGGATATGTGAGCCAGTTCCTTCAGCAGCCACACACCCCCACCACCGTGTTTCACAGATAAGGTGGTATGCTTTTGATCTAGTGTTCAAGAAGGAACTGCAGATGCTGGAAAATCGAAGGTAGACAAAAATGCTGGAGAAACTCAGCGGGTGCGGCAGCATCTATGGAACGAAGGAAATAGGCAACGTTTCGGGCCGAAACCATTCTTCAGTGTAAAGAAGGGGTTAGGCCCGAAACGTTGTCTATTTCCTTCACTCCATAGATGCTGCCGCACCCGCTGAGTTTCTCCAGCATTTTTGTCTACCTTTGCTTTTGATCTAGGGCAGTTCCTTTTCTCCTCCATACTTTGCTCTTGCCATCACTCTGATATAAGTTAATCTTCGTCTTGGGGAATTTTCTTTATTATAGAGAGAATTCTTCTGTCATCAGCTGTGGAGGTCTTCCTTGGCCTGCCAGTCCCTTTGCAATTAGAAAGCTCACCAGTGCTCTCTTTCTTCTTAATAATGTTCCAAACAGTTGATTTTAGTAAGCCTAAACTTTGGCTGATGCCTCTAACAGTTTTATTCTTGTTTCTCAGTCTCATAATTGCTTATTTGACTTTCATTGGCACAACTTTGGTCCTCATGTCGAAAAACAGCAATAAAAGTTTCCAAAGGTGATGGAAAGACTGGAGGAAAGACTAGGTGCTAAGAGCTCTCTTATATCTACATTAAGGAGGCATTTAAACACACCTGAGCAATTACAAACACCGGTGAAGCCATACATGTGCCCCAAACATTATGGTGCCCTGAAATGGGGAGACTATATATAAACACAGCTGTAATTTCTATATGGTGAAACCAAAATGTATAAAAATGGCCCTTAATAAAATTTAACAATGTGCACTTTAACCACATATGATTTTTTTCTATTACAAATCTCAAATTGTGGAGTACAGAGGCAAATAAATAAATGATGGGTCTTTGTCCCAAACATTATGCAGTGCACTGTAGGAGCAGAAGTGGGCGAATTGGCTCCTGGAGTCCATCGTTCATCGATCATGGTTGATCTTCTACCTCAATAGCATTTTCCTGCACTATTCCTATAACCCTCGATTCCTTTAATATCCAAAAAACTATCTATGACTGGGCCTCTGCAGACTCCCCCCTCCCCTGCATGTTACATAATTCCAAAAATTCAACAGATCTGCAGGAAGAAAATCTTCTTATTTTAAAATCCCTTTTTGTGATATGGTGGCCTCTGACATGACGTTCTAGACTCCTCAGCCAGGAGAAACATCCTTTCTGTATCTGACTATCAAGCTCTGAAAGAATTTTGTCAGTTTCAGTGCAATCTCCTGTCATTCTTCTGAACTCCAAAGTGGTTGGGCATATTCACAAACTGCATTGAAATTTGACTGGGTATTAGGAGGCAGAATAGTGGTGGATTGATGTTTTTCTGACTGGGTGTGTATAACATGTGGTGTACTGCAGGGATTGATGGTGGGACTTTGTCATTTGAAATTAATATAAATGAATGATGAGAGCCTAAGTGGTCTGATTAGCAAGTTTGCAGGCAACACAAAAATTGATGGAGGTTGTAGATGGCGATGAAGGTTGTCTGAAGATACAGTGGGACACAACAGTGAGGCAGAGAATAGCGGATGGAATTTTACTTTATGTAACGTAATGCACTTTGAGAGGTTAAATTCTTGTAGGACTTCTAGTGTAAATGGCAGGGAGCTAAGGAATGGTTATACAGAGAGAACTTGGGGTGCAATTCCATAGCTGCCTGAGAGTGTAGACACAGACGGATAGGGTGATCAATAAGGCATTTGGCATGCTTGCCTGCATAGGCAGAGGGATTGAACATTAAAGTTGTAGTATGAAACGTTGGTTAGATTGCACTTGGAGTGTAATGTACAGTTCTGGTCGACTCACTACAGGAAGGATGGCAATAGAGAGTCCAGGAAAGATTCACAAGGATGTTGCCTAGGGTCTACAGTTATGATGTGGTATTGCATAAGTTGAATTTATTCTCTTTGGAATATAACAGGCTGAGGCGTGACCCTATAGCTGTTCATAAAATTATAAGGGACATGATTAGAATAGTTAGGCAGAATCTAACTCCTAGGGCAGGGAAGCCTAGAGCTAGAGGGCCTGGGCTTAAGGTGAGAGGAGAGAAGTTTAAAGGAGATCTGAGGGGTAGGTTTCTCACACATTTCTTGTACTCTTTCTCTCATCCACTTCTCCCATCCAGAAAAATAATTTAAAGCTCAGTGTTTGGAATGTTACTTCAGGCCTCAGGATTACTAGTAATTTAATCAATACATCACAGCCATACTCTCACGGAAAACTATTCCAGCCATTTCTCACATTCCCAGTTATCATTATTTTTCTCTCTTCTGATAAATCAGATTTCATTTGTCTCCTATTTGCACATCTCCCGAGATATTATTCACCATCCTCTTTCATCTGGTTCCACTACTTTCCTAATTCAGTCTCTCCTGTTCATCCTGTCAAAAATCCTTGTCTCTTTCCCATTCCTCTTTTTCTGCAACTTAAAACATTTATTTCTATTTTTTCCCAGTTCTGATCCCTTTACTTTGGACATAATGAATTGAAAAGTACTGTTCTTAGTCCTACTTGTGGCTGAATATAGTCCTAGAGTCAGATGTAGTGGCAAATTGAAATAACATGTTTTACTTCATTAAAGAGTTAATGCTGTAAAGATAATATCAACTCCATTGGCCAATCTATTGCCATGAATCCAGAATGAAACGAGGGAGCATTAGGTAAACATTGTGACTAAGATTATTAGGATTTTTATGTTATATTCTTTACCTAGATCACCAGATTCAAAGGAAAAGCATGAACTCAATTTACAGAAATGTAAGCATTATGCTGTTCAAAGTGCAGCTTCGATTGGGACAACTTCGTCATCTGATCATGAAAAAAGCAGATCCAAATCAAAACAAAAGAAGAATCCGCGAGAAGAAAGTAGAAAAGAAAAGAAAAGCAGTTCACCATCTAGGAAACACGCAGCTTATGCACACATCCCAGGAGAGCAGACGAGTGAATGTAAAAAATGTCAGTCTTCTAAATTTTGCAAGCACTTCTTTAAATGTGAAGTAGATCTAGAGGTGCTGAAAGCAAAAATAAGTGGGCCTGCATATAAAAGCTTACAAGCTGATTTTCAAGACTTTGTTAGTAAATCATATTTGTTGCAAGAAGCTGAAGAGGCTTGTAAGAAAGATGCAAGTAAACAATCCGCAGTCGTACCTGCACAGACATCAGACAAACTCACTGCACATGATAAATTTAGACGGCTTCATAACGAATTTGAGATTAAAGAACCAACAAAAAAGTCCCCAAAGTTTCAAAGTTTATCTGATTATTTCAATCCAAAGCAAAATTCCACAGATTCAGGAAATGTTCTAACAAACTTTGAAGAATTGGATAGTTCCATTGATAAATCTCTCCATATGAACTTGCATAAAAAGCCTAACATATCCAAGGAAGAGTTTGATGTGTGGAAGGTAACCCAATCACCCCTGAAAGCAGTCAAAAATACGGCAAATTTTAATGATGGATCAAAACTTCTGGAATCTGGTTTTTGGGAGAAATGTAACAAAATATCGAATTGCTTGCGAGGACTCAGAAAGAAATCCAAAAATTTGGAGCAGATCCAGACTGAAACCAGGATTGCAAGAACAAGTTTTCATTTGACTAATTTCTCAGAAAAAACTGGTGATTATTTGAAAGCCTTGGAGGTCGAAAAGCCAAGCACATCATTTGAAAAACCAGCAACCTCAGGATCAGTTGACAGAGAATTTAAACTGTCTAATAGGCCATCCAGTGATTCTAAAAGCACCAATGTGGTCAAAGAAGAAACTACTAAGCAATCCCCAATCTGTCAAAAAGAAATGTCTTCATTTTCAACAAGAAACTCTGAAAATGTGGTAACATTGGAAATGGCAATGTATACTAAGAAGTTTCATAGCTTTAAAATTGCAACAACAAAAAATGCTACGGATACGATGTCTCAGGCTTCATCTAAAAAGTTATTAACTTCAAGTGGTACTCGGTCTACTGGTAAATCTTCAGACAGTGGTACAAAATCTACCTCACCACCTCAGGATCTTGTATTGGTCTCACAACAGCTGGTAATGGAAGTTTCTTTACTTTGCTAAACAGACTAATATTTATTTCTGATTGTATTAGTTTTTAAATTGATAAAATAATTGTTTGCTTTATTTGTCGTAAACAGAACATTACAGTGATCCTATATACATGCCTGCTTTATTGCGATGAACTGATCTGTTAATTTGATTAGTTCTTGAATCATCCTGATCAGCAGACTTTGAAACAAAGTTTTAAAATTTAAAGCATTTCTGCAGATGTCCAACTCTCAGAATCATCAAGTAAATTGTGTAAGACATTAAAGTTGATAATTTGTTTAGAGCTGCTATATATTGATTTTGACTAGTTATGGAAAAAATTGAATTATAACACAATTGTGTGAGAATGTACTCAACAAAATATTCTGAATACGAGCTCAAATTGTAAACGAGATTTCAACCTTAATCTGGCTCATAGTAGATGAACCCCTCCTCTTGGACTCCCCTGAACAGTCTAAACCCTAACCTCTTTAGACCGCTTCACTTCTAACTGCCGGAGTGAAAGTCTGAAGAAGGGTCTTGGCCTGAAACGTCACTTATTCCTTTTCTCCAGAGATGCTGCCTCACTCGCTGAGTTATCACAGCTTTTGTGTCTATCTTTGCTATATGGCTAGCCTGTCACATAATATTTTTGTTGTAAAATATTCAGCAGGTCAGTCAGCATCTGTGAATTCATAAACAGTTAATATTTTTGTAAAAAAATGATAAATCACTTAAGCAATAATACCTATTGGGGAGGTCATTGAGCTGAAACTAACTTCTTCACTCTTCTTGGGTGCTCTGTCAGACTTAGAGTATTTACTCCTTTGGTTTTTAATTTTGGTAGTTCAGTTTATGCAGTATCTTACTGTGGGGTAAGCCAATTATGTTTCAATTGCTTTTAGGATTCTCGGATAATAAGTACCGTTACCACTTTACCAAATCGTGCTGATATGGATACTGATCAAAAGGTGGGTATTGTTTTGTTTTAAGTACATGATATGGCTGGAGGCTTAGTAGGGTTTTGATTAAAAATTAGTGGAATCACTATATTTAAGTATTATTTGATGATTTCAGTCTCTTACGTGAGCAGATCACTATATTTTGGGCTTGTTGTGTAGAAAATTACCATTGTTAAAATAATCAAAATTTCTTATTTGAAGTCATTTGATAATTTCTGTATTGATGACCTGGACTGTCATTAATACTAAAGAAAGCTACTATTTTTTCAATATACAATAAGTAGATATATATCTGATAAGTATGATCCATTATGGTTCAAATTTAATAAAGTAAATTGCTTTCTGATTTTTGTTGGTATGTTTAACAGCTAAAGGAAATAGAGTATTGATATAGTACAAAAGAAAATTATAGGTTGTATGTACTTAAGGTAAGAAGTCCCAATACAAATTAGGCAGTAACCTTAAACAAATGATCTGTTGTCCAGTATGGTCGAATAGGAGATGTGGCTATGGAAACAAATTATTCAACAGCAGCCAAGTACTGGATTTTCTTAACTTGGGTGATTGCACAATCAATCTTGAATTTAAAAGATGTGGTAATGTAAACAATTTTCAGCAGTTACTTACTTCAGTGATGCAGTTCTTAGCTTTGTGATGTTTTATCTCTCTTTGGCACGGTTAAATATTTTGTCACTCCTTCCAGGCTTTATTATAGAAACTTCCTTATAGAAACTTACAAAATTCTTAAGGGGTTGGACAGGCTAGATGCAGGAAGATTGTTCCCGATGTTCGGGAAGTCCAGGACAAGGGGTCACAGTTTAAGGATAAAGGGGAAATCCTTTAGGACCGAGATGAGAAAAACATTTTTCACAGAGAGTGGTGAATCTCTGGAACTCTCTGCCACAGAAGGTAGTTGAGGCCAGTTCATTGGCTATATTTAAGAGGGAGTTAGATGTGGCCCTTGTGGCTAAAGGGGGTATGGAGAGAAGGCAGGTACAGGATACTGAGTTGGATGATCAGCCATGATCATATTGAATGGCGGTGCAGGCTCGAAGGGCCGAATGGCCTACTCCTGCACCTATTTTCTATGTTTCTATGTTTATGGGTGGTTGAGTGCATTTTGAGATGTTGCTATATGGCTCTGCACTTTTATTATAATTCTGAAATTGCCTGGTCCAGTTAAAACGGTTTGGTCAACAGACCCTCCCAAACACCTAACCTCTCCCAACCTTGACTTGTCATTTCAACCAAATTTAAATGAGATTATGCGCAAGATAAATCAATATTTAATGCTGTTCTATTTCTGCATTAAAAAGCTCCATTAAGGTTTATAACTGGCTACAACTTTAAATACATAGTGGAGACAGGCTCCAATCTGCCATTCTGGTATCTACACTCATCTCAATTCTTTGCATTGTATGCAATCCAGTAAAATTATATTTTACATAAGCATAATCATACCCAAGTGCAAGAGTGCAATGACTAGTTACAGAATAGTAGTTTACACTGAAGCAGTACACAAAGTGTTGCCATGTTTACGGCAGAGTTTGTATCTTTCAAGTTTCAAAGTTCTTAAAAAATATTTAGTCTTATCTTGGCCTTAAAGCCCCATTGTTCTGGCAGTGGCGCTGGGTCGGTGTTGCCAGGGTTGGTTTGGCCAGACGATGCTGTCCATATCCTCGACCAAAAGAAGGTTAAAGAAAGAGGATTAGACAGCAGATTTCTAAAGGAAATTAAATAAGTTCTTGGAAAAAATAAATGACAGGACTATGTAGATAGAGCAAGGATGCAGGACACAATGGATGCTTCCAATAAAGAGCTATCATGTGAATGATCCCTATATCAGGTTGAACCCATTTACTGAAGAAGGGTCTCGACCCGAAACGTCGCCCATTCCTTCTCTCCAGAGAATGCTGCCTGTCCCGCTGAGTTACTCCAGCATTTTGTGTCAACCTTCGATTTAAACCAGCATCTGCAGTTCTTCCCTGCACATTGAGTCCCTTTACTATTGAGTCTATTTCCAATTCAACTCTTTTCTCAATATGTAGCAATAGCTACTTGGGTTTTTGATTTGACACAAATTTATTAGCAAAGTTTGCAAAAACTTACTGTGAAATTAGTGATGATCTGAAGTTACCTAGTAACCCTATTATTACACTTAGAATAGTAATAATGTTCTAAATTCTTTTATGTTTGAAGCTTCATGTATTATTTTTATTTAATTTAAATAACGGTGTCCAAGGTAATTATATAAGGCTTCAAGTTAAGTCAAGTTTATTGTCATGTACAAATGTGGTGAGGTATAGGTACAATGAAAATCTTGCTTGAAGCAGCATCACATAGACAAAGACTCGGATACACACAAAAACCTCAATCATACAGAAATCACACATAAATTCTACGTGACAGTGAAAAGAAATGGACTGTGCAACAACAAAAAAAGTCATTAGTGCAAACGCAATTAGAAAACAAGGGTTATGCATGTCAATTCAAAAAACCTGATGGTTGTAGGGAAGTAGCTGCTCCTGAAATAGGAGCTGTGCAACTTCAGGCTTCTGTACCTCCTGACCGATGATACAGGTGGTAGAGGTGTTTGGCACGCCATCTTCGTGATTACATCTATGTGCTTGGCGCAGGGCATGTCGGCTGAGATGTTAACTCCCAGGAGTCTGAATAGGACATGGGCCGGATAATGGGATCCCTCCCAGATGATAAATGCCACCTTTTTGAGGCTGCATCTCATGTCAATGCTTTTCATGATGGGGAGGGTTGTACCCGTGCTGGACTGATCTGAGTCCACCACTTGCTGCAGCTATCTTGAGTGCTAACTGTGCTATACCAGTCCGCAATACAACCTATCAAGATACTTTCTACAATGCATCTGTAGAAGCTTGTTAGAATATTCAGTGACAGGCTAACTCTCCTTAAACTTCTAAGGAAGTAGAGGCATTGGCGTGCTTTATTTGTGATTACATCTGTGAGCTTTACCCAGATTGTCCTGGACATTAATTCCCAGGAATTTGAAGCTGCCGACTCTCGCCACCACTGACCCACCAATGAAAACTGGCACAGGGTCTCCCGACATCCCCTTTGTGAAGTCAACGTTTAGTTCCATTGTTTTGTTGGTGTTGAGCAACATTGTTGTTGTGGCACCACTTGTCTCGGTGTTCTGTCTCTCGTACGCTATCACATCTCCTGTAATTTAGCCAACAACTGTGGTGTTGATGGCTAGTTTTATAGATGGTTTTGCAACTGTGATCAGCCACATAGTCATGGGTATAAAGAAAGTAGAGCAAAGGGGTAAACACACTGCAGTTCACTAAGCACACAGCCGTGAGGTGCACTTGTGTTAATGGTCAATGAGTTGGAGATGGTGTTACCGATATGCAATGATTTGAGGTCTGCTGATGAGGAAGTCGAGGATCGAGTTTGAAAGGGAGGTACAGAAGTCCGAGTCTTGTGCTGGGTGATGAATTTGGAAGGGATGATCGTGACGAACGCCGAATTGTATTCGATTGTCAGCAGCGTGCTATGTGTTCATGTTATCCAGATGATTCAGAGCAGAATGAAAGCCAGTGGGTTGGCATCTGCTTCTGGCCTGCTGGTGGCAATGAACAAATTGAAGCAGATCCAAGTCTTTTCTGAAGCAGGTGCTGATTGCACCTTAATCAGTCACATGAAGCATTCCATTATGGTGGGTGACTACTGGACAGTAGGCATTGAAGCAATGCACCATGCTCTCCTTGGCACCAGTATGATAGATGCACTTTTGAAGCAGATGGGATTCTCAGTCCATTAAAATGAAAGATTGAAGGTGCCCTTAAATACTCCAGCCATTTGGCCCGCACAGGTCTTCAGCACTGAGCTAGGTATGACAGTTGGGCCAGACATTTTGTATGGATTTACCCTCTTGAAGGATGCACTGATGTCAGCCTCCGTGAATGAGATTACAAGGTTGTTGGGCTGTGGGGACTTGGATAGCTGTGTCATTGTTCTCCCTTTCAAAGCATGCATAAGGGGCATTGAGCTCATCTGGAAATATTGCACCATTGCCACTTACGCTACATAGTTTCACTGTCACACGTGGGTCTGTGACTCTGGCTCAGTCCAAAATTCTCTCTTCGTGCTCCCAATGTCCTTCAGGAGATTGCACCGAGACATCTTGTATGAATCTGGATCGTCAGTCCTAAATGGCCCTAATCAGATTACAAATGTTCTAGTTGGGGAAGACTTAAAATGTTTTTGTAGGTACATATTCATGCATGATCATTGATGATGGTGGCATATTCATTCGAGTCAGGACAGTTGTCACCAGTGCAAAATTGCATCATAAACTAAGTACTATGAGATCATTTGTAAAAATCAGTTCTCTGAAAATTAAATTTGTCTGATTTTAAAATTGTAAATTCAATTTTAGTTTAGAAGAAAGTAAATGTTAATTTAACAAAGCATATAGATCCATGTGAAAGGGTAAAAACTTGCAATTTGGGAGCTGCATAATTTAAAATTATTCTTGAAGAATTTCCTATATCACACCAAATGAAAAGTAATATAAGTCAGCGGTTCTATTCAGGGTGCCTTGGAAATGTTTGTCTCATCTGGGGCTTCTCAAAAGGAAAAGGTCTTCAGTTGTGATGTATGGCCATCTTTTTCATAATGGACATCAAGATAAATTGATTAAGATTATATTTGTTCAAAAAATAATCCTAGGAGGTAAGTTCACCAGTTTTCATCAATTCGTGTGAAGATTTTTTTGGAATCACTAATCTTTAATTCCCAGTCTGTGTTGGAAAGAACTGCAGATGTTGGTTTAAATCGAAGGTAGACACAAAATGCTGGAGTAACTCAGCAGGACAGGCAGCATCTCTGGAGAGAAGGAATGGGTGACGTTTCGGGTCGGATCTGAAGAAGGGTCTCCAGAGATGCTGCCTGTCCTGCTCAGTTACTCCAGCATTTTGTGTCTACCTTCAATCTTTAATTCCCTTTGCTTATTTCCTGAAATGTGAGAAATTAACACTCAAAATCATTCATGCTTCCTTTGTTTTGATTTTAAACTGCATTTTCATCTTCTGTGATTCTGGTAACCATTCTAATGCAAACTTATTTGGTTGTTCAGTCTTTTTTAAATGGGTCAATATGCTTGTGAAGTAAAAACACACACCGATTAGACAATAGACAATAGGTGCAGGAGTAGGCCATTTGGCCCTTTGAGCCAGCACCGCCATTCAATGTGATCATGGCTGATTATTCCCAATCAGTACCCCGTTCCTGCCTTCTCCCCATATCCCCTGACACTGCTATTTTTAAGAGCCCTATCTAGCTCTCTCTTGAAAGCATCCAGAGAACCAGCCTCCACCGCCCTCTGAGGCAGAGAATTCCACAGACTCACCATTCTCTGTGAGGAAAAAGTGTTTCCTCATCTCTGTTCTAAATGGCTTACTCCTTATTCTTAAATGATTATACAAAGTCTGTTTAAAGCACTATTTTATTGTGTGTAACTAAAATGTTCAGAGCCATATTTAAATTTACCTTCCCCCTTAATTTCTCTCATAAATTTTTTAAGTAAATGGAAAACAAGTCGTGCAGGAAAAAAATGTATACATAATTGAAACTCCTTTTAATATTTTGATTTTAAGGAAGTATATTTAGATGTATGTGTCATCTAAAATATCAGATTATAATATCTCATGGGTTTCTCACCAATAATTCTTATTTTGGATATATGCTATCAACCTCTATTTAAATTTTTTTTTAAGTAACAAAAACACCCATCATTTCATGTTTTAATAACTGAATTCCTGTCCAAATGTCACATGTTTGTCATTTTCATATGAATTTAGCCCGATCCATGTGCAACACTAAAATAATTAGATTTTCCTTTAAAGATGGAGACAGCGGAAGCGCTACAAACAGCTCGGCATGAAAAGGTCTTGGAGGTGGAACTGGGGCAGAGCTATGGGGAACTGACGAGCATGGAGATAGACCCACCACAGGAAGTAAAAATATCCTTGTGTGAGTTATATTTTCAATTAATTATTTTTCCATCTCTACCCTTATCCACCTTTTTCTGGAATTATGTTTGTATTGAAGACCATTCTCCTTCTAAATAACCTTTCATTCTAAATTCCCCATAAAATAAAAGACATCCTCATACTAATTGACTGGGCTTTTTGTAGTATTTCTGAGCCTACAGTCATGTTGATCCTCATTGCACTGAAAGCAGTAGAACAGGGAAGGGAAAATAGATTATGAAAGAAAACTGGCAGGGAACATAAAAACTGACTGCAAGGGTTTTTATAGATATGTCAAGAGAAAAAGATTAGTTAAAACAAATGTAGCCCTTGCAGTTAGAAACAGGTGAACTGATCATGGGAAACAAGGACATGGCAGACCAATTGAATAACTACTTTGGTTCTGTCTTCACGAAGGAAGACTTAATTAATCTGCCGGAAATAGCAGGGGACCGGGGGTCAAATGAGATGGAGGAACTGAGGGAAATCCAGGTTAGCCGGGAAGTGGTGTTAGGTAAATTGAATGGATTAAAGGCCGATAAATCCCCAGGGCCAGATAGGCTGCATCCCAGAGTACTTAAGGAAGTAGCCCCAGAAATAGTGGATGCATTAGTGATAATTTTTCAAAACTCTTTAGATTCTGGAGTAGTTCCTGATGATTGGAGGGTAGCTAATGTAACCCCACTTTTAAAAAAGGGAGGGAGAGAGTAAACGGGGAATTACAGACCAGTTAGTCTAACATCGGTAGTGGGGAAACTGCTAGAGTCAGTTATTAAAGATGGGATAGCAACACATTTGGAAAATGGTGTAATCATTGGACAAAGTCAGCATGGATTTATGAAAGGTAAATCATGTCTGACGAATCTTATAGAATTTTTCGAGGATGTAACTAGTAGAGTGGATAAGGGAGAACCAGTGGATGTGTTATATCTGGACTTTCAGAAGGCTTTCGACAAGGTCCCACATAAGAGATTAATATACAAACTTAAAGCACACGGTATTGGGGGTTCAGTATTGATGTGTATAGAGAACTGGCTGGCAGACAGGAAGCAAAGAGTAGGAGTAAACGGGTCCTTTTCAGAATGGCAGGCAGTGACTAGTGGGGTACCGCAAGGCTCAGTGCTGGGACCTCCGCTATTTGCAATATATATTAATGATCTGGACGAGGGAATTGAATGCAACATCTCCAAGTTTGCGGATGACACGAAGCTGGGGGGCAGTGTTAGCTGTGAGGAGGGTGCTAGGAGGCTGCAAGATGACTTGGATAGGCTGGGTGAGTGGGCAAATGCATGGCAGATGCAGTATAATGTGGATAAATGTGAGGTTATCCACTTTGGTGGCAAAAACAGGAAAGTAGACTATTACATGAATGGTGGCCGATTAGGAAAAGGGGAGATGCAACGAGACCTGGGTGTCATGGTACACCAGTCATTGAAAGTGGGCATGCAGGTGCAGCAGGCAGTGAAGAAAGCGAATGGTATGTTAGCATTCATAGCAAAAGGATTTGAGTATAGGAGCAGGGAGGTTCTACTGCAGTTGTACAGGGTCTTGGTGAGACCACACCTGGAGTATTGCGTACAGTTTTGGTCTCCTAATCTGAGGAAGGACATTTTGCCATTGAGGGAGTACAGAGAAGGTTCACCAGACTGATTCCTGGGATGTCAGGACTTTCATATGAGGAAAGACTGGATAGACTCGGCTTGTACTCGCTGGAATTTAGAAGACTGAGGGGGGATCTTAAAGAAACTTACAAAATTCTTAAGGGGTTGGACAGGCTAGATGCAGGAAGATTGTTCCCGATGTTGGGGGAGTCCAGAACAAGGGGTCACAGTTTAAGGATAAAGTGGAAATCTTTTAGGACTGAGATGAGAAAAACATTTTTTACACGGGTAGTGGTGAATCTCTGGAATTCTCTGCCACAGAATGTAGTTGAGGCCAGTTCATTGGCTATATTTAAGAGGGAGTTAGATGTGGCCCTTGTGGCTAAAGGGATCAGGGGTATGGAGAGAAAGCAGGTACAGGATACTGAGTTGGATGATCAGCCATGATCATATTGAATGGCGGTGCAGGCTCGAAGGGCCGAATGGCCTACTCCTGCACCTATTTTGTATGTTTCTAACATCTCTTGCGATTTGCTTTCCTGGATGAAATTTGCTATTGGAGCAGATCATCTCGATTGGGTGTCAACAAGACCATTCAAGAAATTATGCTCACTAGGTTAATCTTTTTTTTACTGGAGTCTCATAGTCCCAGTTTCTGGTGTTTACTTGTATCCCCAATGACAGATGGCGCAATGGGCTAAGTGTTCGGCTGGCAACCGGAAGGTAGCCGGTTCGAATCCCGCTTGGAGTGCATACTGTCGTTGTGTCCTTGGGCAAGACACTTCACCCACCTTTGCCTGCGTGTGAATGTGTGTGAATGCGTGTGAGTGATTGGTGGTGGTCGGAGGGGCCGTAGGCGCAGATTAGCAGCCACGCTTCCGTCAGTCTTCCCCAGGGCAGCTGTGGCTACAGAAGTAGCTCACCACCACCGAGTGTGACTGAGGAGTGAATGAATAATGCGATGTAAAGCGCCTTGGGTATTAGAAAGGCGCTATATAAATCCAATCCATTATTATTATTATTATTAATTGAAAAGTCCGTTCCAAATTAGAGGTTTGCATTTTTTTTTAGATTATCATATCAGGCCTATGCTTGATAAAGTGCTCACTTTGAATGGGACTTCATTCCATGCTGGCTGTTTGCAGGGCAGTGGTTAGTTCTTCTCAAGATGTATAATCTTAGAGAATATTTATTTTTTTAAAGCAAAATGAGAACTGAAATATTATGTGCATGCTGCAATTGTTCGGATTTACAATTGTCTCAGATACAATACCTAATTTTAATTTATTTTTAAATCATGTTTTTGATTATCCAGCTGAAGTAATTTCCCAGCCTGACATTCTCCTTGTGCTTGACACCAACATCTTTATCAGTCACCTTAACTTTATTGTTAATTTGAAGGACCATGGAGTATCAGGTTAGTAAATACTAATTCTTAGTGAAAATGTATGAAAATAAAACCTGGTGTCTGGTATTTTACAGCAATGGAAATGTAAATCTTTTGTTAAGATTAAGGAATTCTTGAGCTGAAGCATCAACATTAGATCTGTTTTTATTTAAAGGCATTTATGTAGATTTCCCGGGAAAAGTAAATGGTTAGTGCAATTTGGAATTTTCATGCAGGCTTTCATCAAAGAAACATAGAAAATAGGTGCAGGAGGAGGCTATTCAGCCCTTTGAGCCAGCACCGTCATTCATTGCGATCATGGTTGATCGTCCCCAATCAATAACCCGTGCCTGCCTTCTCCCCATATCCCTTGATTCCACTAGCCCCTAGAGCTCTATTTAACTCTCTCTTAAATCCATCCAGTGATTTGGCCTCCACTGCCCTCTGTGGCAGGGAATTCCACAAATTCACAACTCGCTGGGTGAAAAAGTTTTTTCTCGCCTCAGTCTTAAATGGCCTCCCCTTTATTCTAAGACAGTGACTCCTGGTTCTGGACTCGCCCAACATTGGGAACATTTTTCCTGCATCTAGCTTGTCCAGTCCTTTTATAATTTTATATGTTTCTATAAGATATCCCCTCATCCTTCTAAACTCCAGTGAATACAAGCCTAGTCTTTTCAATCTTTCCTCATATGACAGTCCCGCCATCCCAGGGATCAATCTCGTGAGCCTACACTGCACTGCCTCAATCAAAGGTAGATGATACAATTACGTAATTTTAATTAATTTTAACATCTATATAATTAAAAGTCTCATCTTGACCACTTCCTGTCTGCTGTATATTGATTTTAGAAAAAAACGCTATCCTGTATCGCTGTGATTTTTGGCCATTTTTACTCAGTCCTCCTCCGCTGAGCAGGCCCCGAGGATTTTTCCCATCGATGAAAAATAAGAGTTATGAGTGTTAAAAAAAAAAACCTTGAGATCCGCTGATTGGTCCTCTTGCTTGTCAATCACTGCGATGAAGGTAACTCCCCTTCCTGGGGTGGTAGGATTATAAAACCCCGGATGCCTGGACGTGAGTCAGTTACTGTGCAAGATTGCAAGGGAGAGGCCACGATTGTCATTCTAAGCTTTGAATCAACTGAACCGTGAGTCTGCAATGTATTTGCAATAAATGATTTGTAGCCCTTAATGACAATGCAATGAGTTGTTTGGCTCGCCCTGTGCTTGAGACTGCAATGCAAAATGGAAGTGAAATGACAATGCCATGAGTTGTTTGGCCCGCCCTGTGCTTGAGACTGCAATGCAAAAGGGAAGTGAAATGACATTGGCATGAGTTGTTTGGCCCGCCCTGTGCTTGAGACTGCAATGCAAAATGGAAGTGAAATGACAATGCCATGAGTTGTTTGGCCCGCCCTATACTTGAGACTGCAATGCAAAAGGGAAGTGAAATGACAATGCCATGAGTTGTTTGGCCCGCCCTGTGCTTGAGACTGCAATGCAAAATGGGAGCGAAATGACAATGCCATGAGTTGTTTGGCCCGCCCTGTGCTTGAGACTGCAATGCAAAATGGAAGTGAAATGACAATGCCATGAGTTGTTTGGCCCGCCCTGTGCTTGAGACTGCAATGCAAAATGGAAGTGAACAGCTTCCTGACAGACAGGAAGCAGCATGTGAGGCTGGGAAAGCACATCTCAGACCCGCAAACGCTCAGCATAGGAGCACCGCAAGGCTGTGTACTCTCTCCTCTACTCTCTCTACACCAACGACCACCTCCACAGAAACCTCTGTCAAGCTTCTCAAGTTTGCGGACGACACAACCCTGATTGGACTGATCCAGGATGGGGAGGAATCTGCCTACAGACAGGAAGTGTCACAGCTGGCGTCCTGGTGCCGTCGCAACAACCTAGAGCTCAATGCTGTTAACACAGTGGAATTGATTGTAGACTTTAGGAGAGCTCCCCCTCACCTCACTCACCATCAACAACACCACAGTCACATCTGTGGAGTCTTTTAAGTTCCTGGGAACCATCATCTCCAAGGATCTTAAGTGGGGGGCTACCATCGACTCCACAGAGGATGTATTTCCTGCGGCAGCTGAGGAAGCACAATCTGCCACAGGCAATGATGGTCCAATTCTACATGGCCATTGTAGAGTCTGTTCTCACCTTCTCCATCATGGTCTGGTTTGGCTCAGCCACCAAGCACGACACCTGGAGGCTGCAGCGAATCGTCCGATCAGCAGAGAAGGTTATTGGCTGCAACCTTCCCTCCATTGATGAACTGTACACTGCAAGGTCCAGGAAGCGAGCGGGCAAGATTATCTATGACCTGGCCACAAACTCTTTGAATCACTTCCCTCTGGAAGGCTACTCCGGACTGTCAAAGCTGCCACAGCCAGACATAACAACAGTTTTTATCCACGAGTAGTTGCTCTACTCAACAGCCAAAAATCTGTAGCCTCCCTTTGATCTGGTATTTTGTTGGTTCACATGCTTGATCAATGGTGTTTTATCATTAATGTTTTATTATTATTATTATTAATGTGTAGTGTTTTCTGAGTCATTCGTAACTATCACTGTATGTCATGTTGTTACTTGTGGGCGGAGCACCAAGGCAAATTCATTGTATGTGAATACTTGGCCAATAACTTACTTACTTAAATGACAATGCCATGAGTTGTTTGGCCCGCCCTGTGCATGAGATTGCAATGCAAAATGGAAATGAAATGACAATGCCATGAGTTGTTTGGCCTGCCCTGTGCTTGAGACTGCAATGCAAAATGGAAGTGAAATACAATGCCATGAGTTGTTTGGCCCGCCCTGTGCTTGAGACTGCAATGCGAAATGGAAATGAAATGACAATGCCATGAGTTGTTTGGCCTGCCCTGTGCTTGAGACTGCAATGCAAAATGGAAGTGAAATGACAATGCCATGAGTTGTTTGGCCCGCCCTGTGCTTGAGACTGCAATGCGAAATGGAAGTGAAATGACAATGCCATGAGTTTGGCCCGCCCTGTGCTTGAGACTGCAATGCAAAATGGAAGTGAAATAACAATGCCATAAGTTGTTTGGCTAGCCCTGTGCTTGAGACTGCAATGCAAAAGGGAAGTGAAATGACAATGTCATGAGTTGTGTGGCCCGCCCTGTTCTTGAGACTGCAATGCAAAATGGAAATGAAATGACAATGCCATGAGATGTTTGGGCCGCCCTGTGCTTGAGACTACAATGCAAAATGGAAATGGAAATGAAATGAAATGAAATGAGTTGTGTGGCCTGCCCTGTGCTTGAAATGGAAATGCAAAATGGAAATGGAAATGAAAATGAAATGAAATGAGTTGTTTGGCCTGCCTGGAACCACTAATTTCGGCCCACAAGGCCCCTATTAGCCGAGAAACCAGTCCCTTTTGCACGAAATGCCCGTATTAGCACAGGACGAGCATTTTGGCCTAAAAGGCCCGTGCCAGGCCAGGAAAAGTCCAGAAAAAGTGTCTTTCACTGAGATTTCATTCAGATATTTTTTTTACGATTCCCTTCGGCCCATCAGGCCTGTACTAGCCCAGGAGGAGTCCCTTCGGCCCATCAGTGAGTATTCCCCCTGCAAGCATTAAACCTCACCCCAGTATTTTTCTCCCTCCTTTCATTGGCTCCCTGTGAGATCCTGGCCAGGATAGACCTTCATTGGTGATCTGCAGAAAAAGATGAAAAATGTCTAAAATTGATTCTCCGCCCTCTCCCCCTTCTCTCTCTCTGTTTTGGGAAGAATTTCCGGCAGTTTCTGAGCTGCCAGCCCGCGAGGCCTGTGTGACTGAGCTGCCAGCCCAAGAATCCATTCGGCCCACAATGTCCATTCTAGCCCTCTGGAAACCAGTCCCTTTGTCCCACAACACCCATACTAGCACTCCAGAACCCACCCCCTCCCCCCCCCCCCACGTCACCAATATTGGAATTGGCGGAGAGGTGGAATATTGCGTTGGGGGACCAGCCCTCCCGTGTGAACATGGGACCCAACGGGTCCCACTTAGTCTAGTATATAATAAATATCTGAATTCTCAATTAGATTTTGTTCTGATCTAACTGCATATATTTTCCACATTTTCATTTTCTTTTAGTAATAGCATTCAATATCGAGAAAAAAATTGTATGTTTGAAAATAATTTTGTTGGTCATCAACCTGTGTTTTGTGATTGAAATAATGATGCTTGATGTACAATAGATAATTTCATTTTAAGTTCTGGTTGTGTGGCTATGACGACTTACACACTCAAAGATAGAGTAGGCAAAGGTTTCTGGAGAATGTATTGGGTTGGGATACTTCTTCAGACAGATTATGGTGGAAGGGGAGAAAGGAGGGACAGGACAAAAAGGCTGAAGAAGGGTCCTGACCCAAAACATCACCTATCCACCAGAGATGCTGCCTGACTCACTGAGTTACTACAACATTTTGTGTCTAAGGGGCAGGACAAAGCCTGGCTAGTGATAGATGGATACAGGTGAGGGGGATTTTGATAGGTAGATAGTTGGACAAAGGGCAGAGAAGAAAAGATTAAAGGTGTGAGGTAGGATAGAAGAGGGGTTAATTGTGAAGCCAGAAAAAGGAATGTGGGTGGGGTGAAATGAGTGTGTCCAGGTGGGGGGACAGGGATGGGGGGGGGGGGGGGGGGGTCAGTTAGTTACTTAATATTGGAGAATTCAATGTTCACACCATTGGGTCGGAAGGGATCCAAACATAATATGAGATGCTATTCCTCCAGTTTGTCTGGGAATGGAGGAGGCCTAGGACAGAAATGTCAGTATGGGAAGAGGAGTTAAAATGGATATTAATTAAATCCATTTAATTAAAGTAATTATCTTATTTAATGTAATTAAATCATAAAATCATTTAATTAAAATGAGTTTAAAATCCCCCATCCCCCTCTCTTCCCTATGTCCCACATGCTCGGTCCTGTTTTGCCCCTCCCCATCCCCTTCCAACTACATTCCTTCTTCTGGCTTCACAATTCACAACTCTTCCATCTTTCACACCAAGTCTTTTCATTTCATGCCTTTGTCCAATCATCTGCCTATTAAAACCCCCGTCATCTGTATCCACCTATCACTTGCCAGTCTTTGTCCTGCCCCTTCTCCCTTCCAGATTTCCCCACCACAATCATTCTGAGAAAGGGTTCCAACCTGACATGTTCTCCTGAGATGCTGCCTGACCCTTCTAGTCACTCAGCAACTTTGTGTCTTTCTTTTCTCCTGTACCTTAATATTTATTAATTATTCTCCTAAGACTTTTTGCCGTTATTCTCTGGGATAAATACAACTCCCATTGGTCCTTGTCATCATATGGATATTGGTGGTTAGTTCCAAACAAAATTATTAAGGATAATTTCCAGCATCCATGACTATTGCATATATCTAATGTCATTGTAAACTATTTGTACAATTACAGGTGTTGGATTCCCAATTTTAGTTATCCCATGGGTAGTTCTACAGGAACTGGATTTCTTAAAGAATGAAAAAATCTCCAGAAATGTCAATCGCAAAGCTGTACCTGCTGTACAGTTTGTTTATTCCTGCTTCAAAAGTCGCCATCCGCATGTATGGGGCCAATCCATGCAACAGGCAGGTCAAAAGTTCTGTAAGTAATATAGTATTATCATTGCAGCCCTCTATTTCAGAGATAGGCGTTGATGGTTATCTTGGGATCATCAGTGAATAAGAGAGAAAAAGATATTTCAAGTTTACATTGCAGTTTATTGAGGTCCAGTGTACTCAGTTATCAAAAGCAATCAAAGAAAACCACATTTCAAGGAAATATGTTGTTCCTTATCTTAATTTTCCTGTTTTATTTTTGTTACACCATCACTGTCCCTATTTTTATGTCACTGGTCTGTCACATTTTATGTAACATTGATTTTCTTTCAACATTCTTCCTTTTGTTCTCATTCTGAAGCATATACAGGAAGCCCTCATTTTAATGGACCCCTTTATAACGGATTTTGGTCCGACTTGCACCGCTTCTCCGGTTGCTTACATCCCCGGTTTCGAAAGGCTCCCACCCAACTCACAAGGTGCAACTGCGAGCCCTTCTTCATTCACTGCATGCTCTAGTTGAATTGGCTGTTGTTGTGGCTCGTATTTTTGCGCCTGGGGACAGTGTTTCTTCAGGGTTGCCGCCACCGACAAGACACCCTCGGTCACGGTGGGGCTCCCTCCTCTCTCACCAGATACTGCTTCTTCCTTCACTTTCTCCACTCGACCACCTTCTCCTTCTCCCGTTGCTCTGTCCACTCGGCCTCTCAACCGCCACCCCTCCACCGCCGCCTCCTCCTCCCCTGGAATGCTATGCCCCTAGGGGCTACAACTTGAGCCGCAACAACAGTCATGTGAACCGGTGAAGAATGGCTCGCTGGTGACCAGCAGCATTGGCGCCTAGTTCTAAGGTGACACAACCCAAATTGCTGGAGTATCTCAGCAGACTGAATCAGTCTGAAGAACGTTCCCAAAATCACTTATCGATGTTCTCCAGCAATGCAGCCTGACCCGCTGAGTTACTCCAACACTTTTGTGTATTAACTGTCATCTGCAGTTCTTTGTTTCAAGTGCATACAATGATAATAACTTGTTTGGTTATAACGGACACCATTCCCTCCCCCCCCCTCAGTATGGTCCGTTATAACAAGGGTGTACTGTGTTGGTATATGGATTTGTAGATACTGGTCTTCTTCCAATACCTTGTTCAGTAGGCAATGTTAATGTGTGAACAAAGATGATGAAAAATGACAGATTGAAAGTGAAGTAGAAAAGAAACATGCCAAATTGTGTCCTTGCCTGACGTAGTTGCAGAAATTTTTGAAAGAGTAAGCACATGGTTTGAAATATAGTAATTAAAAATGTTTTAATCTCTTAAAAATGTTAATGAAAGGTTTTTTTAATAGCTATTTATTTTAATTTGGTGATAATCGGTTGCAGACTCTTAAGTCTGTCACTTGGGAGAGGTTGATTTGACTAAATTTGTTAAATATGAAGAGCAGTTTGGTTTCACGTTAAGTGTGTGTGTATATCTAACCCGTGGTGAGGGAACAATGATCTTACACCTTTTCTTCCCAGTTTAGGTTTAGATTTAGATGGTTTTGAAAATGTCATTTTATCACCCGATGCGTCTGTTTTCATTAACTTTTGAATCAATGGTAGTATTAATGATTAAAAATATGTTGTGGTTTCATTTGTTTATAACAACTGGAAAAAATATGAAATTAGCTTGCTTCCAATGGCAATATTTGATAGTTACTGTAGGTGGCAGACGTTTGCTAGAAGCATTTGTAGTGGTATAAAAGAACCATAAAATAGATGATAGATTCTTATTCCATTTTGTACAATAGTATCAAGCAGCCAACTAATTAAGGAAAAGTATAATTTTGACTGCTTGGTACATATTAAGATAACTTTTTTTGTCTTGATCATGAAAAAAATAACTGGGAATTTGAATCATGTTAGTAGAACAAGGACTATATGTATAACCTGTGTCAGCATGACCCATTACATGATGCACCAGAAATTTTTGCATGTACTTTTTGTAATACGATTCCAACAACCTAACTACGGTAACTACACATTTACCAATTTAATATGTAATCACAGGATGCAATTCCAAAAATCACTTGCATTCATTTAAGATGATTACCCTAGTTGAACCCATGTTTTCACCCCTTAAAGGGAAGGTTCTTATGGTCACTAACCATTCCTGAAAGTCTTCCAGAAAGTGTTGTTGGTAGTGAACTCCATTTGTGATCAGTATCATTGAGCGCATTTACAAAAGCTGATCTCTCAACAATTGCTAGTAGACCCGCTTGCTTAACACTCCCAGTCGCCTAAAGCCTTAAACATAGCTAATACCTGACATTCATATGACCCACCACACCCTCAAATAGTTACCTTTGCTGCAACATTTGTTAATTGACCCATTACAATACACTTCTTGCAGCATAGACACACTCCCAGATTTTGTAGGCATGTAGGAATGTTGTAGGCATGTAACAAAGATATTGCAAGACACTTGTTAACACACTTTCCTCTCTTGGTGTGCAAGATGCCAGCCAATCATTTCCACCAAGGGTAGATTCTATTGGTACCATAATAGTCAGAGTATGAAACCAACTGGGAGAAATACAGGAAACTTTGCAAAGCCGTGTACAACACAGCAGTTCTGCAAAGTTAATATCCCTATTATTATGTCTACTTATGCAGTGTGGGTCAATTAGTGTGGCTGACCACTTAATCAATGCTTTTTGGCTCGGACGGGTACAAATGTTCAATAATCTGGATTTTGCAATTGGGTCAGTGACCTCCTTATCAGCAGACCTCGGCCCTGGATTGGTAACATCTCCTCAATGACCATCGACACAGTTATATCAAGGCTACTTTCTTCACCCCCCCGATGTGCTCTCTTTATACCCATGACTGTGCAGCTAAGCATAGCTCCAGTGCCATCTACAAATTCACCTTTGGCACCACTGTGATTGGTTGAATCACAGGCGGTGAAGAGCCAGTGTACAGGAGTGAGATAGAACACTGGCAAGTGGTGTCGCAACAGCAACCTCTTGTTCAAACTTAACATAACCAAGAAATTAATAGTTGACTTCACCGAGGTGAAGTTGGGAGATCATTCACCAGTTTTCATTAATGGATTGGCGGTGGAGAGAGTTAGCAATTTCAAATTCCTATATGTTAACATCTCGGACCCAGCATATAGATGTAATCACGAAGAAGACAAGTCATGTCTCACCGTGTAGGAAGGAACTGCAGATGCTGGTTTATACCGAAGATAGACGCAAATTGCTGGAGTAATTCAGCGGGGCAGTATCTCTGGAAAGAAGGAATGAGTGATGACGTTTTGGGTTGAGACCCTTCTTCAGATTGAGAGTCGGGAGAGGGAGACATAGAGATATGGAAGGATAAGGTGAGAAAATTAGAGATTAAAGAGGACGAAGTTCAAAGAAAATGTAGGATGTATCATTGTTAGCTGAGGGGAAGATGACAATGAATCATACAATCGGTAAAATGTAATCGGGAGGACAATAAAACTAGTCCGAGAACTAGGATGGGGGTAGGATGGAGAGAGAGGGAAAACAAGGCTTGCTTGAAGTTAGAGAAGTTAATATTCATACTGCTGGGTTGTAAGTTGCCCAAGCAAAATATGAGGTGATGTTCCTCCAATTTGCATTGGGCACATGTAGGAGGCCCAGGTCAGATAGGGAGGGGAAGTTAGTGTTTAGCGACCAGGAGATCACGTAGGCCTAGGCGGACTAAGCAGAACTGTCTCTACTTCTTAAAAGTTTAAAGAGATTAGAGAGTTTAACTACACTAACGTCCGCAGAAGCACTAAAAAGTATCCTGTCTGATTTCATCATGACCTGGTACAGTAATTCTAATGCACAGGAACACAAGAGGCTGCAGAGGCCTCTAAAGCATCTACATGGGGAGCCACGTCAAGAAAGTGGTATCTATCATCAAAGATCTCTGCCATTTGGGCTATGGCCTCTTCTCACTGCTATCGTCGGGCAGCAGGTGCAGAAGCCTGAACAGAAGCTGAAGTTCAGGAACAGCAGGATCCCCATAGCTGTTAGGTTCTTGAACTGATCTCTACAACCCTAAAAGGTCTGTCTCACTGTGCGAGTTGACCCACGAGTGACCCCGAGTGAAAGACTTGTGGTTGCGTACGAGACTACAAGTTTATGATCCAGAGTTTAACCGAGTTCCCACGGGTATGTCTAAGTTTGCCGTTTACTTCTCATTTCTGCGATGTTCCAAGTTCGTCTCCCGAGTGTACCAAGTTCCTCTCCCGATGTCTTGAGGCAACAATGTATATCGACGTGTTGAAAAATGTACCTGAAAGCCATTAAGTCCTGTTAAATTGCCCAAGCAAAATATGAGGTGATGTTCCTCCAATTTGCATTGGGCACACGTAGGAGGCCCAGGTCAGATAGGGAGGGGAAGTTAGTGTTTAGCGACCAGGAGATCACGTAGGCCTAGGCGGACTAAGCAGAACTGTCTCTACTTCTTTAAAGTTTAAAGAGATTAGAGAGTTTAACTACACTAACGTCCGCAGAAGCACTATTAAAGTCCTGTTAAATTGTTGCCCTGTTTTAATAGCCTGCCATCCGCATATTTAATGTTGTCTTTCTTGAAGACATCATTCAAAGTTCAAAACAAACAGCCTTTTTAAAGACAAGCATCACATGTGTTAATTGCCTGTCTTCACGCATATTTAATTTTATGGGCTATTGGAGACAGGATTCAAACTTCAAACACACAACCTGTGAAATGTGTCTGCAACGTATAACTTTACAGCTGCAGGGCACAGAACTACTAGAGAAGTTGAATTTGATGTCAAATATAGAACTTTTACAGCAATAACACTGAACATTTTTCAATATTGGATAAAATAAAATGGTTTACCTGCTGATACCCTAATATATCATAATGTACTCACATGTGCACCCAGGATACTCCGCTGCCTTTTCCTCATACAGAGCACGCTTCTTGTCCCTATTACGATAATCTTCTTTAGATTTGTCATAGAGGATTTCATTAGCCTGAAACCACTCTACAAGGTCTCCCTCTTGCTGCCTGTCGGTTAAATGGTTTAACTTTATTCCATCTTCCCTTGAATGGGGCATCCACGTCTGAGGCTGTTTCACACACAGCTACCTGGGAGCCCACAGGCAGTGTTGACTTCTCCTGTGGCATCTCCTGTTGAATCTCCTGTTGCCTCTCCTCCTCCTCCTCCTCCTGTATGATTATAGCCTCCATGGCAGGTTTTTTGTAAGGCTCTGCTCTTCCCTTTCATTGAACTTTTCTGGGAGCCATCTCTAGCAAGCTTCTTATCAAAAAGATTCACCAGCAATGAGGTGAAACGCTCAAGATTGACCCAGGTCACGTGCTGATGTTGAAGTCACATTTTTTTTACTCACCTTTTTTTCCCTCTGTCCAGCTGACGAGTTCAGAGTGCACATGAGAGTCACCAGAGTCATGTCTGATTGCCTGGGCAGCCTATCAGCTTCCACAGTCTACATCGTACAAAGCATCATATTGTGATTCATCAATGCCTGTTTTGGGAGCAGCTTTGCCCAAGAGCGCAGTATATATTACAGAGACTTGCAAATGTAGTGCAGTCTATTACACAGGCCAGCTTTCCCCCTATCAACTCAATCTACACTTCGATCTGCTTCGGGAAGCAGCCAACGTACCATTCCTTCCTCTCCTTTCACCCCGTAAGCAGATAATACAAACGCTCACATACATGTACTACCTGATTCAGGGACAGCTCCATCCTCACTGTCATTAGATTGCTGAAACGGAACCTCAGATTAGGCTGCCATGAAGTGTCATAAAATGTTCTCACGCTTTTCCTCAATACTGGTTTGTCTTAAGGTTGTGAGCTCAGTCCCAAATACACAAAATCTATATATAAACTTCAAGCAATTTTTTCTTTTCAACCCACTCTGTCACCTTATCAATAACTTTTACTTTGTTAAGCAGAATTTGTCTTTAAAAAGTATAAGTAGCTGATATTTCTGTCCCTGATTATTGTTTCTAAAAATAGTTCCCACGGTAGACTCACGAGTCACAAAGTTAAACGCACGGGCCACTACGTTCTTACAACGAGTTTAAAATGTTTCAAATTTTAACCTCAAGAGTACATTTTACTCGTGGAAAAGTACAAACATGTTTGAACTTTTGCAAGAGTTAACAAGTTTCACGTGTACCTCCCATTAGCGCCAAGAGTCGCTAAGTTGCGTCCACGAGTTCCGACGTTCCCGCTACGTTAATTGTACGTGATTACCACGAGTTAAATTTGTTTAAAACTCGGGGTCACTCGTGGGTCAACTCGCACAGTGTGACAGCCCTTTAACCATGCCTCAGCAACGGAAAACAGCAGATCAATGCTTGCACCACCATGGACTTGTTGTTATTACATTTTTGCACCAATGTCTTGTTTTTGCAGACTTTATTTCCACTGTTAAACATAATCTATGTTTTCTGCATTGACTGAGTCTACATGCATATGATTCTGCTGCAAGCAAGATTTTCATTGTACGTGTACCTCATTGTACTTGTGCATATTGTAATGGCCATTTGGCTTAAATGATGGCATTTGCCTTTAATTTTGTCTCCCTGTATTATGTGGGTGGGTTTTATTACATAGTCAGAAGCATGTTTGCTGCTGGGATTCTTGCGCAGAAGCTTGTAGTTTTTTTAATTTAGTTCGAAGGAGGCATGGATGGAGGCATATCTTTCGACCATGCGGAGCTTTCTAACATTGGTCAGAGGTACATGCTGAAGTTTGATTACGTGTAAGATTAAAAAGAACTTAAACGAGAAGAAAGTTGGATGAATATTTCACTGTTTTACTTCAACAATAAAGAAATATTTCACTGTTACTTCGACAATTAATCAAGAGACTGTGTTTTGAAGATTGATCTCGTGAAGAGTCTTGTGAAGAGCTTCTATGCGTAAACGACACTATGTCCTTACCCCGTGTCTTCTCATAGTGGCTAAAGGGAGAAATTCCTTGAACGATATAATAATCTGCCACTATACAGTGGCTTGCAAAAGTATTCATACCCCGTGAACTTTTCCACATTTTGTCACGTTACAGCCATAAACGTAAATGTATTTTATTGGGATTTTATGTGATAGACCAACACAAAGTGGCGCATAATTGTGAAGTGGAAGGAAAATGATACATGGTTTTCAAATTTTTTTACAAATAAAAAACTGAAAAGTGTGGCGTGCAAAAGTATTCAGCCCCCTTTACTCTGATACCCCTAAATATAATCCAGTGCAACCAATTGCCTTCAGAAGTCACCTAATTAGTAAATAGAGTCCACTTGTGTGTAATCTAATCTCAGTATAAATACAGCTGTTCTGTGAAGGCCTCAGAGGTTTGTTAGAGAACATTAGTGAACAAACAGCATCATGAATCCCAAGGAACACACCAGACAGGTCAGGGATAAAGTTGTGGAGAAGTGTAAAGCAGGGTTAGGTTATAAACAAATATCCCAAGCTTTGAACATCTCACGGAGCACTGTTCAATCCATCATCCGAAAATGTAAAGAGTATGGCACAACTGCAAACCTACCAAGACATGGCCGTCCACCTAAACTGACAAGCCAGGCAAGAAGAGCATTGATCAGAGAAGCAGCCAAGAGGCCCATGGTAACTCTGGAGGAGCTGCAGAGATCCACAGCTCAGGTGGGAAAATCTTCCACAGGACAACTATTAGTCGTGCACTCCACAAATCGGGCCTTTATGGAAGAGTGGCAAGAAGAAAGCCATTGTTGAAAAAAAGCCATAAGAAGTCCCGTTTGCAGTTTGCCACAAGCCATGTGGGGGACACAGCAAACATATGGAGGAAGGTGCTCTGGTCAGATGAGACCAAAATTGAAGTTTTTGGCCTAAATGCAAAACGCTATGTGTGGCGGAAACCTAACACTGCACATCACCCTGAACACACCATCCCCACTGTGAAACATGGTGGTGGCAGCATCATGCTGTGGGGATGGTTTTCTTCAGCAGGGACAGGGAAGCTGGTCAGAGTTGATGGGAAGATGGATGGAGCCAAATACAGGGCAATGTTGGAAGAAAACCTGTTGGAGTCTGCAAAAGACTTGAGACTGGGGCAGAGGTTCACCTTCCAGCAGGACAACGACCCTAAACATGCAGCCAGAGCTACAATGGAATGGTTTAGATCAAAGCATATTCATGTGTTAGAATGGTCCAGTCAAAGTCCAGACCTAAATCCAATTGAGAATCTCTGGCAAGACTTGAAAATTGCTGTTCACAGACGCTCTCCATCCAATCTGACTGAGCTTGAGCTATTTTGCAAAGAAGAATGTGCAAAAATTTCAGTCTCTAGATGTGCAAAGCTGGTAGAGACATACCCCAAAAGACTTGCAGCTGTAATTGCAGCGAAAGGTGGTTCTACAAAGTATTGACTCGGGGGGACTGAATACTTTTGCACGCGACACTTTTCAGTTTTTTATTTGTAAAAAGATTTGAACACCATGTATCATTTTCCTTCCACTTCACAATTATGCGCCACTTTGTGTTGGTCTATCACATAAAATCCCAATAAAATACATTTACGTTTGTGGTTGTAACGTGACAAAATGTGGAAAAGTTCAAGGGGTATGAAAACGTTTGGAAGCCACTGTACATATGACTTGACTTGGTTTACCCTTTTTCTATGAGAATTGCTGGAGTTTCAGGTTGGGAAGCCCAGCAGACATTGGACCTGAATCAAGGTGACCAGCACCCAGTGATTCTGTGGGGAACTATCAGTTTATCAGTTGCTTGCTGTTTAGCTTGTTAATTTCTGCACATACTCAAAAATAGTGAAGAGATCCAAAAACTAGTTGGAAGTCCGGTGCTGATGCATCTCTTCTCCAGGTCTGTGGCAGGACTCGTAGAAGTGCTGGGTGTATTTTACATCTAGCCCCTCAGCTTTATAGCAGAACTGGCCACTGTATGTGTGGCGACCCTATCTATTTGAATGAATTTGCTGACCCTGAGGAAGAAATTACTGAATTATTTAACTTTTGTTGAATTTTGTTTATTGATGCACAGTATTCTGTTGAATTTATTCTTTGCTATTTTAGTCTATTTGAATAGTTTTTAAATGTCTGCAAGGAAATTTAAAGCAGTCATAATTCATTGAGTCCAGAAGGTCAAAGAATATGAGAAGGTTAGCCTTGCTGGAAGTGGTAAAGGATGGGTGGACACAATGTTTGTTTGATGAGCAATGAGCTGTGTCTAGCCAGTTAGCAGCAGTCACCAATTTATCCAGATGAATGCTAACTGGAATTGCATGGGTATGTCATTCCTGGATGAAAGAATGAATACTTCAGATCAGCGTTTTTCAGAAATACCACAGACGTATCTCGCCCATGGATCCGGATCTGAACAAACACTGTTAAACTACGACCTATGACTGTATCCTCCTAGACTTACGACAACATCTTGACCAACTGATACAAGTGACAACATTCTGGCAAGCTGTCTTACAGCCAGCAGCAGAGATGGGATCCGGAAAATTGTCATCCTAAGAGATAGCAACTGCTTTGTGATCCACATAACCATTGTTGGTATGCTGGGGTGACACCTCAATGATTCTAGAACTGTTTAGAGGACAATTTACTGGTATGTTATGATGCCTTCAAAGCCCAGTTAGCATTTGTATGCACTTCAAGCAAAGAAATTGCTTTCTTGGTGAGCTGATCTAGTTTGTGCAGCGAGATGTGAATTTGACAAGCAAGCAGCTATTTGGAATATGTGCATTGGTTTATCTATACTACAACTGGCTAGGGTTTTCCAACCCAATGATCTCCAAAAATACCTTGGGACTGCATGTTACTTTTGCTCAATCTCTGAAAGGTTAAAAATGACCCATTGAGAACATGACAAATTATAATTAGGCTGCAATCGGGACAATCCATACAATCTGAAAAGAGGCTAACATTATTATTAGCTCGGCTTTTGCTCAGCATTTACCTCTGGAAGTATAGTATTTTGGAAGGGTTGATGATACTCAGAAATTTCAGTGAATTAACTTTCATTCATACAGTGCCTTTGATCATTAACTAATCTTGGATTTTATTGTGGAAACCAGTCTCTGATCCATAATTCCATATAATTCTTGCATAGCATTGCCAACATGTGGATCTCCTTGTGGCATATTTGAAAAAATTGGAAAGGGAGGCATCATTTTTAATACCTTTCCTCCTCAGTTGTATTGCTGCCAGCTCTGTTCCCAATTCATCTTTATCATTGCACTCTTGTGGGGATCACTTGAGGTGTATTTTCACAGTGCAACAGTATTGCAGTGTTTCTCCATGAACAGAATGTGGAATTTATACAGATTCAAAGTATTTTGAATACATTTCAGAGCATTGCTTTTTGCTTGTGGAAATAAGTGTATATTTAAATTGCAAACCTAGGTTAAATACCACAAGTAGATAGTATACTCAATGTAACCATTAGACAAAGGACTGGGTAGCATTGAACATTCTATATGCACTGTTTGCATACAACTTGTATCGTACCTGTTTTAATAACACCGAGAAAGAAAGGTGGGAATAAAAACAGCATAATATTGACAGTAAAAGATTATTTATAGTTAAAAAATAAAAAGTTAGCAATCTTTTGACAGACAGACAGGTGGGCAGAGAGGGTGGGGTAGCTCTGTTGGTGAGGAATGAAATTCAGTCCCTTGCAAGGGGTGACATAGAATCAGGAGATGTAGTGTCAGTATGGATGGAACTGAGGAATTGAAGGGTAAAAAGACCCTAATGGGAGTTATCTACAGGCCCCCAAACAGTAGCCTGGATATAGGGTGCGTTAAAATTGGCATGTCGTAAAGGCAATGCTATGGTTGTTATGGGAGATTTCAACATGCAGGTAGACTGGGAAAATCAGGTTGGTACTGGACCCCAGGAAAGGGAGTTTGTGGAGTGCCTCCTTGATGGATTCTTAGAGCAGCTTGTACTGGAGCCTACCAGAGAGAAGGCAATTCTGGATTTAGTGTTGTGTACTGAATCAGATTTGATAAAGAAACTTGAGATAAAGGAGCCATTAGGAGGTAGTGATCATAATATGATGTTTCAATCTACAATTTGAGAGGGAGAATGGAAAATTGGAAATGTCATTATTACAATTGAACAAAGGGGACTATGGAGCCATGAGGGAGGAGCTGGCCAAAGTTGACTGGAAAGATACCCTGATGACAGTGGAACAACAATGGCAGGTATTTCTGGGAATAATACAGAAGGTGCAGGATCAATTCATTCCAAAGAGGAAGAAAGATTCCGAGGGGAATAAGGGACGACCGTGGCTGATAAGGGAAGTCAGGGACAGTATAAAAATAAAAGAGAAGAAGTATAACATAGCAAAGATGAACGGGAAACCAGAGGATTGGGAAACATTTAAAGAGCAACAGAAGATAACTGAAAAGGCAATGGAGAAAAGATGAGGTACAAAGGTAAGTTAGCCAAGAATATAAAGGAGGATAGTAAAAGCTTCTTTAGGTATGTGAAAAGGAAACAATTAGTTAAGACCAAAGTTGGACCCTTGAAGACTGAAACAGGTGAATTTATTATGGGGAACAAGGAAATGGCAGACGAGTTGAACAGGTACTTTGGATCCGTTTTTACTAAGGAAGACACAAACAATCTCCCTGATATACTAGTGGCCAGAGGATCTAGGGTGACGGAGGAACTGAAGGAAATTCACATTAGGCAGGAAATGGTGTTGAGTAGACTGATGGGACTGAAGGCTAATAAATCCCTTGGGCCTGATGATCTGCATCCCAGGGTACTTAAGGAAGTGGCTCTAAAAATCGTGGATGCATTGTTGATCATTTTCCAATGTTCTATGGATTCACGATCAGTTCCTGTGGATTGGAGGGTAGCTAATGTTTCCCACTTTTTAAGAAAGGCAGGAGAGAGGAAACGGGGAATTATAGAGCCAGTGGATGTAGTGTACCTGGACTTTCAGAAAGCATTTGATAAGGTCCCACATATGGCCAAATTAGAGCACATGGTATTGGGGGTAGCGTACTGATTTGGATAGAAAATTGGTTGGCAGACAGGAAACAAAGAGTAGGGATAAACGGGTCCCTTTCAGAATGGCAGGCAGTGACTAGTGGGGTACTGCAAGGCTCGGTGCTGGGACCGCAGCTATTCACAATATACATTAATGCTGACACATAAAATCTGGCTTTGAGTGGGTCCCAACTCCTTTTTGTAGGATTATTCAAGGGGATGGAGCTAAATGTAGATTAACAACTACGGAAGTCATTAAATGTGTAACTACCACCATTAGGTGGATAATTGGTTACAGTGTCGTCATTTTTAGACACTAACCTCACTTTTTTGATTTTTTTAAAATGTCACAATAATGTACACTTTTTTGTTTCTTTGCTTAAGGACAATTTTGAGGGGGATGTAACAACTGAATTTAATATTGCAAATGCTCCCCCAACAGCCAGAGACCTAAGGTATTGGTTGCACCACATGTTTAAAAGGTATTAAATAATTTTAAATGCAAGACGATAAACAAAAGAAATTTGGAGGAATCGCATTCTGTAGTTGGAATATTAGGGGTGCTAATGAACCAATTAAAAGGGGTACGATTTTTGCACAATTGAAGTCACTCAATTCGGACATAATATTTCTACAAGAAACTCACTTGAAACTGCAAGCTCAAGCTAGATTGAAGGCAAACTGGATAGGCCAAACATACCAATCTTCATATATTTCCAAAGCTAGAGGCACAGCAATTATTATTCGAAAAGGTATACCATTTAAATCGAAGAATATCATAACAGATAAGGAAGGGAGATACCTTATAGTTACCGGAGAGATTCATGCTACTCCAATTACCTTGGTAAATATTTATGCGCCTAATTTTGATAATCCCCAATTTTTTAATAAAATCCTGAATATAATCACAGTTCAATTATCAAAATGTGATAATTGGGGGAGATTTTAACTGTGTTTTAGATCCATACTTGGATAAATCTTCACAACAGAGCAGGGGCAACACAAAATCTAAAACCAGGGAAATCTTAAATACTTACATAAAAAATACAAATATAACAGATGTCTGGAGGATCGCTAACCCTGTCGGGACGGAATACTCGTTTTATTCAATGGTACACAAAACTTATTCACGTATCGACTATTTCTTAGTGGATACAAAACTAATCCCCTATACACTGAACCCAAAATATCACAATAGTATAATTTCTGATCACTCCCCGTTAACTTTTTTTTAAAATTAGAAGGAATGCCTACTAATAAATCGTTTTGGAGGTTTAATCCTCAAATCCTAAATGACCGACAAGGGGAAATATATTTAAAACAACAGATGGAACTTTTTTTTAAAGAATAATGGTACCCCAGAGACCTCACCAATTTTACTATGGGAATCATTCAAAGCATTTATTAGAGGATCTATAATCTCATACCAAGCTTTTCTAAATAAAAGGAATAAGAAAGAACAAAGGCAGTTAGAAGAACGAATTAGAGAATTGGAATTAGACAATGCTAAAGAGCCTACTATAGATAAACATAATAAAATAACAATAATGAAATTTAAATTAAACAAAATATTATCAGCAAATGTCATTAGATTATTTCAAATTACAAAACAGGAAAATTTTGAATTTGGGGATAAACCACACAAACTTTTGGCTCGACAACTGAAAAAACGGGAAAAGGATCACACGATTTTAAAGATTAAATCAGATAAAGGGGAATTGTTAACACTACCTAAGGATATTAATAAAAGATTCGCTCAATTTTTATCAAAACTTATATACATCTAAAGCGTTAGCAGATAGTACCAAAGTCAGAGAGTTCCTGGATAATTGTAATCTCCCAAAACTCAATTTGAGCGAACAAGAGGAATTGGGTGCACAAATTTCAACTAAGGAAATAGAAGAAACAATAAATACATTAAAGAATGGAAAAACACCAGGACCAGATGGTTTTAGTAATGAATTTTATAAAAGATTTTACGAGATAATTACACCACGACTACACAAAATGTATACATATGCTTTTAAAGAACATACACTTCCAGAAACATTAGCGGAATCAACGATTACACTTATACCTAAAAAAGGTAAAGATTTAGAAGATCCGGGTTCTTATAGAGCTATTGCGCTGTTAAATACAGATAAAAAAATATTAGCGAAAACATTAGCTAGAAGATTAAGTAACTATGTTAGTAAATTAATAAATCCGGATCAAACAGGATTTATACCCAAGAGATACTCATGCAATAACCTGAGACGTCTGTTTAATATAATGCACTCGCATAAAGACTTATCAATTATTTCACTGGATGCAGAAAAAGCATTTGATCAAGTGGAATGGGATTACCTGGTTAAAGTATTGCAAAAATTTCAAATGGGAGAGAATTTTATCGCTTGGGTAAAATTATTATATGATAGGCCTACTGCCAGAATATTAACTAATAATATTTTGTCCTCGAAATTTCAGTTATCAAGGGGAAATAGACAGGGTTGTTCATTATCACCTATGCTATTTGCTCTTGTAATAGAACCGTTAGCGGAAAGTATTAGAATACATCCGAACATTCATGGGTATAATACAAAATACTCAAATAATAAGATATCATTATACGCAGATGATGTACTACTATATATCACAAAATCACAAATTAGTATACCAAATATATTAAATTTAATAGAGGAATTTGGATCCTTTTCAGGATATAGAATAAACTTGAATAAAAGTGAAATTATGACGATTAAATCTCAAGAACCGATTCCCTTTTAAAATTCCCTTTTAAAATCGCTTCAGAAAAATTTAAATATTTGGGAATTGAAATTACTGGAAAATATAAATCTCTATTTAATGCAAACTATATGCCCTTACTCAATAAACGAAACATACTGATTAAATTCTGGAAAACCCTTCCGATGTCTCTTATAGGCCGAATAAATGCTATAAAAATGATCTTTTTACCACAAATTTTATATCTATTCCAGTCAATACCGATATATTTACCAACATTTTTTAATTGGATGCTGATATTATAAACTTTATATGGGATTATAAATCCCACAGAATCCAAAGAAAACATTTGTGTAAACCTAAAGAATCTGGCGGATTATCACTCCCTAATTTTTTATATTATTACTGGGCCACAAATGTCAAAAATATGATTCACCTGTTGGACAATTTGGCCCAGCAGGTGGATTGGATAGTAATGGAGAGAGAGGATTGTTCCCCTTTTAACATAGGAGCGATCCTTCTCTCACCAACAAAAAGGAAGAATACAATATATAGTAAAAATCCAATTATTCATAGTACAATTAGAATTTGGAAACAAATAAAATTAACGTTAAAATTAAGAAATCTATCACTTCTCTCACTTATAATGAATAACCCTTCGTTTAAACCTTCTATGATAGATAAATCTTTTATAAATTGGGAAAGAGTAGGAATTAAAACTTTTGGAGATATGTATGATAATGGAAGTTTTTTAACATTTCACCAACTACAACTTAAATACAACTTGAGTAGTAATCAATATTTCAAATATTTTCAAATACGTGACTATTTGAAAAAGTATACACGAGAATATCAAAATATGTCTCCTGACCTATTAGATGGGATAATGAATATAAAAGCGGAATCAGCTAACTTAATATCATACCTGTATAATTCCATTTTAAACATAGAAATTCCATCATCGGATGGGATTAGAAGAGAATGGGAACAGGAACTAGCTATAAAAATCTCGAAAGAGAGTTGGGATAAACACCTATTATATGTGCATAAAGGCTCGATTAATGTAAGACATACTCTGATTCAATTTAAAATTTTACATAGATTATACTATTCAAAAGCTAAATTAAGTAAATTTTACCCAAATACCTCTGCTATCTGTGATAAATGCCTAATCCAAGAATCAACTATACCACATTCTTTTATTTTTTGTATAAAAATCCAAAAACTTTGGAATGAAATTTTTGAAATTTTCATTAAATTAGTTAAAATAAAACTGAAACCGACTGCAGAATTGATTATTTTTGGAACAATAGAAGCAAGTTTGGAGCTGACTTCGTTTCAAAGGAGTTTTCTTAATTATGGCTTAATAACGGCAAAAAAACTGATACTGAAATTTTGGAAAAACGCTCCCACGCCAACAACAAAAATGTGGACTTCTAATATGTCGGAATTGTTACACCTAGAAGATATGAGATTCCTCCTAGCAGGTAAACAAGACCAATTCCAAAAGATTTGGTCTCCATATATCGACTTATTACAAACATAGGGTGCAACAAAATGTTGATAATAAATGGTTTTAGGACCTGGCGAGGGGTGAGTAAAGATAAGAAGTAGGTACATCCCTTTCATATTGTCCTATCTTACTTTCTTTTTTCTTTTTTCTTTTTCCTCCTTTTGGTTTTTCTCTTTTTAAAATTTAAATAAAACTATTTCTTGTGGTTTAGGTCCATATGGGTGTTCCTGGACCACTCTTTCAATCACTCACTGACTATCTTTACTAACTATCCTTTTTTCCTATTAAAGTTTAAAATAAGAAGTGGTACAAGAAAAGTATAAACTTATGTTATTGCAGATTACTGTAATGTAAAATACTTCTAATAAAATATAAAAAAGACAATATACATTAATGATTTAGACGAAGGGATTAAAAGTAACATTAGCAAATTTGCAGATGACACAAAGCTGGGTGGCAATGTAAACTGTGAGGAGGATGCTATGACTAACCACTAGGGGTGCCGCATTGAAGGTAGCCTCTGCCTACAGTCTGTTTTTTTCTATCTTTTTTTAATTTTAGTTTGTCTTAAAAGTGTGTGTTTGGAGTTTCTTTACTTTTTTTATGTGGGGGAGGGGGGTATGGTAAGGGGGAAACCGCTTTTCAGTCGCTTCCTGGCGAGGACGTGACTATTCTCCGAGTAGCGTCCTCGCCCTCCTCCTTGCGACCTGCCAACTGGATCGGAGCGGCCTTTCCTGCCGGGGACCCGGACCAGAGCTTCAGCAGCGGAGTCGCAGCGCTGGATTCACCGCGGAGCGGAGCGATGTCTACCTGGATCGCCATTTGAAGCTCCGGACTGCTGGGCCCGCTGTTCCAACATCGTGGAGCTGAGGTTTGAAGAGCTCCCAACGCGGGCGGCGCTGACCTCAACATCGCGGAGTCCCTGGGACCCTTTGCCGAGGGCTGCCAGCGTGAATCACCGGCCAGCAAGGCCTGTGGACTCCTGGAGCCGCGGACTCTGGTAGGAAGTGGCCGATTCGGAGGTCCAAGCCGCGGAGGTTGTTCTCCCAGTCCGATGTCGGAGTTCCATCCCGGCGAGCGGGCCTGAATATCAGGCCACCCGTAGCGGCGACTGCGGAGGGCTTGGGAGGCCCCGACCACAGGTGAACATTAAGAACGACAGAGGAAGAGGACTGACTTTGGTGCCTTCCCTCACAGTGGGAAACTTGGATTCAGCTGTGTGGGGATGTTTTATGTTGGACTCTATCGTGTGTTTCTGTACTTTATTTTAATTGTATGGCTGTATGATGAACACACATTTCACTGTGCCAACTGGCACATGTGACAAATAAATGTAGTTTAATGTGGATAAAATTGAGGTTTCCACAAAAACAGGAAGGCAGATTATTATCTGAATGGTGTCAAGTTTGGAAAAGGGGAAGTACAATGAGATCTGGGGGTTCATCAGTCACTGAAAATAAGCATGCAGGTATAGCAGGCAGTAAAGAAAGCGAATGGCATGTTGGCCTTCAATACAAGAGGAATTGAGTATAGGAGCAAAGAGGTCCTTCTGCAGTTGGACAGGGCCCTAGTGAGACCACACCTGGAGTATTGTGTGCAGTTTTGGTCTCTAAATTTGAGGAAGGACATTCTTGCTATTGAGGGAGTGCAGCGTAGGTTCACAAGATTAATTCCTGGGATGACAGGACTGTCATATCTTGATAGAATGGAGCGGCTGGGCTTGTATACTGGAATTTAGAAGGATGAGAGGGGATCTTATTGAAACATATAAGATTATTAAGTGTTTGGACATGCTAGAGGTAGGAAACGTGTTCCCAATGTTGGGGGAGTCCAGAACCAGGGGCCACAGTTGACGAATAAGGGATAAGCCATTTAGAACGGAGATGAGGAAAAACTTTTTCACACAGAGGGTTTTGAATCTTTGGAATTCTCTGCTTCAGAGGGCGGTGGAGGCCAATTCTCTGGATGCTTTCAAGAGAGAGTTAGGTAGAGGTCTTAAAGATAGTGGAGTCAGCGGATATGGTGAGATGGCCATAACGGGGTACTGATTTGGATGATCAGCCATGATCACATTGGCTGGCTCGAAAGACTGAATGGCCTACTCTTACACCTATTGTCTATTGTCTATTTATTGTTAAAGATACTTTTGTGTATTCTGTTCTCTTTCTATCTTTTATTCATCTTTTATTTTTCTTTATTCATTCAAGGCAAATTTTTGTTGCTCTCCAGCAATCGTCCTCCCATGCAGCCTCTGGAATATATACTGCCATTTAATATCATAATAAGAAAAATATTGCAAAATCTACCCTTTTTAATAATCATTTATTTTTGACTGTGATAAAATATTTTAGTTAGAGGTCTTTTTCTTGGCAAAAAATGAAAATTCAAATATTTCTAAGATGTCACTGTTATATTGTGGTGTGCCTAATAAGCAGTAATTATCATGAGCTGCTTAGTGGTGAGATTTTTCTGTCAGATTGTTCCCAAAACCAGCGGTGCAGCACACAAAAGCAGTGAGTAAAAGCTGCCTTTGAATCATTAACCTGATTATGGGCTCAGTGAACTATTCCAACACAGTCATGAAGATGTTATCTCATCTTCCACCTTCCTCCGCCCATGCCTGGCTTATTTTCCACATATTCTTTATTCAATACTCTATCCATCAATCAGATCGGCTACATCCTTCATTGTACCCCATGTAATTGGTAAAGTGACGAATATTGAGCTTTTTCACCATTGAGATCAGTCATTTTACATGAACTTCAATTTGCATTCAATTTTGTCTATTGGATTCTCAGACATTGAACCTTGTGATATTGAATCTGCTTGGGGCAAAAAAAATAGAAAGAAAGCATTTGCGAACATTAATTTTTAGCAAAGAACAATATTAAACTCAACTTTGCCCAGAAACGTAAAGGGGTTATTCTGAAATCTATACGAGTATGCATGGTGAATCGGATCCCACTGCACTTCCCCTTTTCCCAACTTGACGCCATTTAGATAGTAATCTGCCTTCCTGTTTTTGCTACCAAAGTGGATAACCTCACATTTCTCCACATTAAATTTCATCTGCCATGCATCCGCCCACTCCCCAACCTGTCCAAGTCACCCTGCATTCTCATAGCATCCTCCTCACAGTTCACACTGCCACCCAGCATTGTGTCATCTGCAAATTTGCTAATGTTACTTTGAATCCCTTCATCCAAATCATTGATGTATATTGTAAATAGCTGCGGTCCCAGCACCGAGCCTTGCGGTACCCCACTAGTCATTGCCTGCCATTCTGAAAGGGACCCGTTAATCCCCACTCTTTATTTCCTGTCTGCCAACCAATTTTATTTCCATGTCACACTCCACACCCAATACCATGTGCCCTAATTTTGCCCACTAATCTCCCATGTGGGACCTTATCAAATGCTTTCTGAAAGTCCAGGTACACTACATCCACTGGTTCTCCCTTGTCCATTTTCCTAGTTACATCTTCAAAAAATTCCAGAAGATTAGTCGAGCATGATTTCCCCTTCGTAAATCCATGCTGACGCGACCGATCCTGTTACTGCTATCCAAATGTGTGGCTATTTCATCTTTTATAATTGACTCCAGCATCTTCTCCACCACCGATGTCAGGCTAACTGGTCTATAATTCCCTGTTTTCTCTCTCCCGCCTATCCCTCCAATCCACAGGAACTGATCCTGAGTCTATAGAACATTGGAAAATTATCACCAATGCATCCACGATTTCTAGAGCCACTTCCTTAAGTACCCTGGGATGCAGACCATCAGGCCCTGGGGATTTATCAGCCTTCAGTCCCATCAATCTACCCAACACCATTTCCTGCCTAATGTGGATTTCCTTCAGTTCCTCTGTCACCCCAGATCCTCTGGCCACTACTATATCAGGAAGATTGTTTGTGTCCTCCTTAGTGAAGACGGATCCAAAGTACGTGTTCAACTCATCTGCCATTTCCTTGTTCCCAATAATAAATTCACCTTTTTCGGTCTTCAACGGTCTAACTTTGGTCTTAACTAATTTTTTTTCTCTTTCACATACTTAAAGAAGCTTTTACTATCGTGCTTTATATTCTTGGCTAGCTTACCTTCGTACCTCATCTTTTGTCCCCATTTTGTCTTTTTAGTTATCTTCTGTTGCTCTTTAAACATTACCCAATCCTCTTGCTTCCCGCTCATCTTTGCTACATTGTACTTCTTTTATTTTATTTTTATACTGTTCCTGATGTCCCTTGTCAGCCACGGTCATCTCTTACTCCCCTTGGAATCTTTCTTCCTCCTAGGAATGAACTGATCCTGCACCTTCTGTATTATTCCTAGAAATACCTGCCATTTTTGTTCCACTGTCATCCCTGCTAGTGTATCTTTCCAGTCAACTTTGGCCAGCTCCTCCCTCATGGCCCCAGTCCCCTTTATTCAACAGTCATCTGGTATACTGGGACAGTCCATCACATCATCTCCATTCACCCATTGAGACCTCTTCTTGTGCTTCCTCTTCACCCTTGCTCTTCCCCTTCTGCCTTTCTTAAAAGTCTGCTGAAGCAAAAGGGCTACTGCAAACAGCAGTAGTTGTATTTTTACTAACATCCTCCAAACTAGTTCCTTCCTAGCTTGCATGGTTCAGAATGATTAAAAAAAACCTGGGAGGCATTTTTTAGTGAGAACAAAATGCAGACATGATATCATTTTATCAGGTGATCATTTGAGCTGTAGACACTCGTCACTGGTCGTTGTTGGTTTTCGGTGTGGTCCTCTGAGGTCGAAGGGGGTCGTGCTCATTCGCGGACCAATTTGCCAGAGACCATCCTCGAGTAAAACGTACATGGTCAAAGCCAGTCTTCAACATAGTCGAAGGAGGTCTTCTTCATAGTCGAGGGAGGTCTTCAACATAGTCAAAGGAGGTCGTACATATAGTCGAAGAAGGTCGTAGGTCACTGCGACCTTGATTTTTTTTTTAGTCGCGTACGGTCGCCAGAACCCACGGTGGAGGTCTCCCAAGTGGGACAGTGCCCTTAACTAAAGAGTTTAGAATTTGTTTATACTTGTGAACTCATAGCATATAATGTGTATTGAATAGTATTGCATGTACTGTAATGTGTGATTACTGTATTTAGAAATTAAATTTTACGGAGGCATTATATTTTGTCCTTTTAATATTTCTGTGAAAGAACAAAAGTTTGCTAGTTTGTTGTGAAGTTTATTTTAGAAGGTCTTTGTTTTGGTTGAGTTGAACTATGTTGATTAGTTCAGTAGAAGTACAAGATGTAGATACAAAAAGCTGGAGTAATATAGCGGATCAGACAGCATCTCTGGAGAAAAGGAATAGGTGACATTTCAGGTCGAGACCCTTCTTCCCTCGACCCGAAACGTCACAAATTCCTTTTCTCCAGAGATGTTGTCTGACCTGCCAAGTTATTCCAGCTTTTTGTGTCCATCTTCTATTTAAACCAGCATCTGCAGTTCCTTCCTACAGAAGTACAACATGTGATGTATGCTAAGGTCAAGGTGCATGCCACTTGCAGCTTTCTTGCTGTATGGAAAGTATTTATTTAAAAGCAGATATTTTGTATTGCTGATAACTTAAAAGAAAAGTTCAAGAAAATGAAACAGTGACATAATACATACTCAAACTCAATTCCAAATGTTGCTGAATAGCAGAAATAATTTTTGTTGCACTGTTGTATCCATTTTGTGAATGCAAACAGTGCCTTTTATAAAAATTAAATACTTGTCAATGTTGAGAGCATATATTAAAAGCAAATGGAGTAAAAACCAGTCAAAGTCGTATAAAAGTTATGCAAAATTATTCTGGAATGTTTTAGTCTATTTTATAAAAAGATGAAATTACTCTCATGACATTGTCTACTCATTTGGATGTATATTGTACCTCCTACATTGATTTATTTATCTGAGCAGGTGGATTAAGGGAAGAAAACAATGATGACCGTGTGTTGCAGTGTTGCCTGCAATACCAGCAGTTGCACCCTTACACCCACGTAGTTCTTTGCAGGTAAGACGAGCATAATAAATCTAACAAAGTATTTCTGACAAAGGTGAAAGTTTGGCGATGGTGAAAAAATAGTGCAGGTTATTTGATTTTGATGTACCATCGCCCTATGTGCACCCTACTGGATGAATGTAGATTGTGTTTGCTTTTCTCGTGAATTTCTTTTCTACCCTTTGAATGAGCCAATATTGACCAGAATTTTCAACTCACAGAAAACAGAAATATACATTTAGTGTTATTAAAGATCAACATTTCTAAACACTGAATCTAACATTTTGTAGGACTAGTGTAGAGTGGTTAAGAGAGTTTACACGGTAAATTTTTTATGGAATATGAAAATAGGAAAGTAGATTTATTTTCGAACTGTTTAAAATACTACGTGGACCACAGCAAGAGTTAATGCAATGCATCTCTTATGGCGTGTTTAATTTGTCCATTCCCAAAGGAATTGACTTATTTGATGACTTTGAGTGGTCATTTGTTAAATTTGTTGGATTTTTTACTTGCATAGTTAAGCGTATATTGTCTTTGCAAATAACTGCTTTATCTTTTTCGAGTTCTTGCTTATGAAATACACATATTTTAGATTATTGCAAGTTGGTTATAATATTGAAGACTTTATTTCCTCATTTTTGCTCAGCTTTGCATTTACTTCCAAGACTGATCATCTGTTGGAATTCAATTTAAAATAATATGTAATGATATGTCTGTGTGGAAATTTTGTTAGCTATGAATCAATTGGTCTCCATTGAACCAGATTATAGATATGTCACATTCTGGAGAAGAGCACTTTATATAACCTAGGACTTGAAATACTGAGAAAAAGCTCTGCAATTGGAGGTATATTCTTTGGAATGAGGTAATAAACCACTGCCTCATTTGTTTTCACAGTTGGAAACAATTCGAGCCTTTCCAGCTGGAAATGTGTGGACAAATTGACTACAATGTTTGCAATATTACAGCAGTAATTATATTAAAAATAACACAATGTTGCCTTTAAGAAATGGCCTCAGTTACCTCAATATTCTGATAGAAATTAGTAAGTATTATACCAATGCATATCTCTATTTCTAATGAGTGAATTTCTCTCCTGCAGTGATGATAAAAACCTTTGCTGTAAAGCCCTGGTAAGCAATGTCACGGCTGTGAGAAAAGATGATCTCTTGACTGAATTGAATGACTTGAAACCTATCAGAGATGTCACAAGCACTCGAGATCTTAATATCTTCAATCAACCTCAATCAGGCTAGTTAGTGTATTATATTTCACCTAACACATATGGGTATTCTGATAAATAGATAATGAAAGCAGAAGCGTCTCTTTCGTACAGCCCTTGTGGGTTTCTTCCATAAATCGTAACTTGTGCAAAATTTCACCCTTGCTACCTGCTCTCAGTACGTTCTAGTTGTCCATGATTCCAATTATGTTTTAACTTCATTGGCTTACTAAATCCTAATAGTTAGATTTCAATATGTATGTTTTCATCTGGGCATGTCCACATGACTGCCATTTTTCTCTTTTACTATTACTCCATCTTTAGTATTTTGTTCTTCTCACTTTGATTTTCTATCACCCCCTTCCATTTTTTCATCATGACTAAAGTGTCAATTCTATCACATTTATGCTTTCAAACTTCCTCTGTCCAACTTTAAATACCTTCTCTAAACCTAATTTTTAATTATAATTGTTCTATCGGTCATCCTCCCTTACATTTTGATATTCATTCGGCCATTGTTATTCCTCTGGAAAGCACCTTGGGACAAAATATAACAGATGCTGAAAATTCAGAATTTGGACATGACAGAGAACTCTTTGAATGCACAGCATTTGTAAGGGTAGGAAATTAACATTAAGATTTGGATCCTTTATCAGGCGAAATCCAGGAATGGTGCCCAGACCTAATGAAAAATCATACTTGAAATATTAACTTTTTGTTTGTGGATCCTGAAGTAGCTGCTATAGATTTAAAGCACATACTGTTTTAATTTCCTTAGTAACGCTTGTGTTCTCCAATAGTTATCACATGGTCTAAAAATGTATTTGGCTTCCCAAATACAAACTGGATCATAATGAAATTGAAAGATCTAAAGTATTCTTGCTGTTCTCAGTGTATGGAGTATCTTGTGCTAATCAAATAAAACTTCAGCAGGCCGTGTAGATGCCCTTGCATTTTCACTCCTGAGGAAATCATAATAATCATAATCATAATTGTAATTTATTAGCCAAGTATGTTTTGCAACATACGAAGAATTTGGTTTTCCATACAGTTATACCAAAAAAATCAAGAAGCCACACAACTACATAAAAAATTGACATAATCCACCACAGCGGCTCCTCCCCATCTCCCACTGTGATGGAAGGCAATAAAGTCTTATCTTCTTTCCTCCTTATCTCCCGCGGTCGGGGGAGTCGAACCAGCTGCAGTCGGGGCGATCGAAGCTCCCGCGTCGGGGCGGTCGAAGCTCCCGAAGTCGGTCTCTAACAAGGGAACGCGAGCTCCATGATGTTAAAGTACGCAGGCTCCCGCGGTTGGAGCTCCGAGGTCGATCCCTGGCAAAGGGATCGCCAGGTCACGATGTTAAGTCCACAGGCTCCCGTGGTTGGAGCTCGGAGGTCCAAGCAAGGGGCCGCCAACTCCATGATGTTAGGCCGCAGAGCAGATGGAGATACGACACGGGAAAAAGTCGCATCTCCGTCGAGGAAAGAGATTAAAAAAAGTTTCCCCCACCACCCCCCACATAATACAAAACTAAAGATGAACTAAAACACACATTTTACAACAAACTAAAATAACAAAGAAGGAAAAAGATGAGACAGACTGTTGGCGAGGCAGCCATCGTACGGCGCCCCCATACTAAGCTTTCAGATGGATATAAACTAATTGTAACTATGTAGCTCTCTTCCTTGAGTACTGTTATGATGGGGATGACTCGTAGCTAAATATGTTACAACAGCAAGTTTGTCTAACTATTTTGATTAAATGTTACTAATGTTCATTCTTTATTCATTTACAAATGTGAAATCCTTATTGCTTGATTCTATGTTCCAAAGGTATTTAATCACCCTGGTAGTCAAGGAAGAAAACTGCAACCCAAGTTACCCAATACAAAATATTTAATGGAACGGAACAAGAACATTTAAGAATGGCAGTGCAAATGGTGTGCTACAATGGCAGCATTGAGAATTTCTGGAGACAGTTGCAATTTCGGACAATCTTATTTGTAGTGGGTGTTTGCATCTTGAAAAGCTTTACCTCTGAACTGATGATCTGGAATCGGAAAGTCTTACACTGAAATATGTCAGGGAAGAGGAAAGTTTTAAACTGGATGCAGATATAGTTACTTCCATTGAGATGAGCAACAACAATGGTATGTGTCTGGTTAACAGTCAGGAATTTGAGAAATGCAATAACAATTAAAACAAAAAGGGGACTACTGAAGCAATACCAGCTCTTGCCCTTGTTCAACAAATATGTGCCAGTGTAAGTGGGGGGAAAAGGGTACAGGATGGATGAGCAAGCGGACCACGGCACTGCAATACGAGAAGCCGTGCAAAGAGCGAGTGATGTGTTAGGGAATATACTTGTATTGTGGACATTAAAATCAGGGTGATCGTTACTCTTCTCAGCAGCTGACATGGTTGGATCAATGGAAACCTTTGATTATGTTCTATGATGGGTGCTAGGTTAAAAATGTCTCCTTGACACTGAAGAAGAACTTGGAATTGGAATAGAAGAGTCCAGTTATTGTGATCCATGTAGAAACCAATGGCATAGGTAGAGCTAGAAATGACGCTGTGCTGAGAAGGTTTGAGGAGATGGAGTCTAGGTCAAGCAAGACCCTCAAAGTTGAATAATTTAAATGTATGACAGTGGTGTGGGAGGCAGATTTGTGCCGTTCTTGGGGATGAGAGAACTTGCTTGGGATTGGCTCCATTTGGGCTCGAACCAGTGCCTGAGGAAGGCAAAACTGGATCAGTTGACCGGGCTTAAATCAACAATGATTGGGGAAGAGAGGTGGGAAAATTCATGAAAGAGTTAATTTTAAAAGTTGCAAAAAAAATATTAAACCCTTAAAGGAGAACAAAATTTATGGTAAGAAATAGGCTGAGCAGGTCAGGAAGGGTCTCAGCAGGGTTACAAAGTTAATAGGGCATTTGTAATGTTGCAAGATGGTAAGACATAGAAAAAATTGCAATCTAATAGATTCTATTAAGAAAGTAAATGAATTATTTGCAACTAAAGTACATAATTGGAAATTAATAGGTTTAGCTTACAGCCATTGTGGAGAGGTACTTCTGAAGTACAGGTTACCCCACCCCCCCCCCCCCATGTTACGGCCATTCACGTAATGGAAATTCGAAATTTGAAAACAGAATTCATAGATAACGACACAAACATGAGATGCAGAATAAAATTCACTTGCAGAACCTATGTGAAAAAAGGGTAAATAAATAAACATAATTTATTTATTCAACTCTCGTTTTATGACGCGTGCACAAATAGTTAACAGAACATTGCGATAAGGATCATTTTTCAGATCATAACCTCCAATAACACAGGGGTAGCCAATGTTGGGAATTAAATGTTCCATTAGACGTTCAGACGAGAGAGACAAAATGGTCAAGGGGGAGAAAAGGTTTCCCTGATGATAGAGGATTTGCCATGGTTGGATAACCCCCAACATTGATTTCAGTTGTCCGTAGGCATCTAGACAGTAGTGGTAATGCAGGCACAGAATAATTCTAGAAATTAGAGATGTATGTAATAGAAGAGAAATTAATGAAGTATATATGAGATGGTTTCTAGATAAGTACACTGAGAAACCAACTGGGAACAGGATATTTTAGATCGGGTATTGTGCAGTGAGAAAGAGTTAATCAATAATTTTATAATTAAGGGGCCTTTAGAGAAGAAGAATATTAAATGGTGGAATTTTGTATAAAAATTGTAAGTGATTTAGTTCAGTCAACCAGACACGAGTTGGCCATGGTAGATTCAGAAACTACATTGTGATGGTTAACGACTTGCATTGCGTGCATCAGTACACATTTTCAACACTTAAACAAATCAACAAGAAAAATGGGTTGGGAGGTTGTAGTTGTTAGGTTGCTGCAGGAATCAAGAAAAGAATCACTCACTGCAAATGATGTTAAAATTCCAGCTAGTGAATAGTTTGTTCCCTGACTTCCCATTGATTTAAATTTTACTGGTTTGGCCAAACAGCTCTCAGAACAGGGAAAATGGGAGTCATGGAAAGTAAGCCAAACATTGGACAAGTGGAACATCCAGTCCACATCAAGGTGACATAGGCAGACATTCAGTCTGAGCTCACAAGAGCAGAAGTAACTATCTTGATTCCACACTAGGTCAAATGCAATCTTGTCATTAAGTGCAGTGATTCACACCTTGCTTTTTGAATTTAGTTATCATTCATATTTTGAACCCAAATCTAATGTCAGTAAATGATCGAGACCCTTCTTCAGACTGAGAGTCAAGGAAGAGGGGAACTAGAGATATGGATGGGTAAGGTGTGAAAACGACAGATCAAAACAGAAGAAGTACAAGGAAAAATAGAATGGTTCATTGTTGGCTGAGAGGGTGACAACGTGGCATACAAACAGTAACATTGATCAGGAGGACAGTGAAACTAGTCGGAAAACTAGGGCAGGGGAGGAACGGAGAGAGAGGGAAAGCCAGGGTTGCTTAAAGTTAGAGAAATAAATAGTCATACTGCTGGGTTGTACACTGCCCAAGCAAAATATGAGGTGCTGTTCCACAACTTGCAGTTTGTTATTTTTAGTGCGTCCTAATGTATGTATTAGTGTCTCTTGGTGTGTCTTATACCGGGGGGTGCTGGTGAGGGAATGGGGGAAGCTGTTTCCAGTCACCTACCTCGGCGGAGATGCGACTTCTCTCCGTGTCGCATTTTCGCCCCCCTCGCTGCCTATCAACTGGATTGTTGCTGCCTTTGAGACCGGCCCAGAGCCTAGAGCTTCAGCAGCAGGCGCAGCGTGGACTTCAACATCGCGGAGCTCCAGTGTTGGAGCTCTGACCGCGGGGGCCTGCTCTAACATCATGGAGCTTGGTCTGTGGAGCTTCTGGCCGTGGGCGCAGCACGGACTTTACAATCGTGGAGCTGCCTGCGACCTTCGCCGTGGATCACCTGAAGAGGTGCCCCGACCACTGGGCCTGTGGACTTGGCATCGTGAAGCCGCGGTCTCCGTGTACGAAGCGGCCGATTCGGGAATTCTGAGCCACGGGGTGTTCCGATCCGTCCTGACGTCGGAATTTCCATCATCCCGGCGAGAGGACCTGTACATCGGGCTGTCCGTAGTGGTGATTGCGGAGGGTTCATGGCCCCGACCACGGGTCCACAGAACGAGGAAGACTGAACTTTTGTGCCTTCCATCACAGCGGGAAGTGCTGGTCCCACTGTGGTGGATGTTTTATGTTTAATTTCTGTTGTGTATTGTGTTCTTTCTTTCTTGATGGGAGAGCTCTGCTCATCCGTACAGCTTACCCTTGAGCAAAACTGCAAAATGCAGATGGCACCAGTCAACTTCGGTTGGATTGAAAGACACTTAATAATGTTAAACCCTCTATTTAATGGACCCCTTTGTAATTGATTTTGGTTATAGTAGACGGACCTGCCGACGCCTCTCCAGCTAGGTGCACCCCCGGCTTGCAAGGTGCATCAGCGAGCCCTTCTCCACCGACTGCACGGTCTGGATGACGCAGCTGCTGTTGCAGCTCCCGTTGTAGCCCCTGGGGACAGTATTTTCTTCAGACCGCCGCATCCGACAGGACGCGCTCTGTATGGGGCTTCCTCCCTTCCCACCTGCTGCTGCTTTTTCCTGTTGGCCTGTTGCTTTGGCTGCTCCTTGCTCCACTTTCACGCAGACTTTAAGAGATACTGCGTGGAAACAGGCCCGTGTCCACACTGACCAACAATCACCCTGTACATTAACACTCTCCTGTACAATAGGAACAATTTACAATTTTGCCGAAGCTAATTAACCCACAAACCTGTACATCTTTGGAGTGTGGCAGGAAACTGGAGAACCAGGAGAAAACCTGTACGGTCGCAGGGAGAACGTACACCCCCTAGTCAGGATTGAACCTGGGTCTCTGGTGCTGTGTGGCAGCAACTCTACCGCTGCGCCACTGTACCACCCTTCTCCAGCGTTATTTTGCGGTGGTCCATTGCCCACTCTTGCTTCTGTGTTACTCATGATATATTTTATGCCTGCTCTTGCTTTTATGCTGTCTTTGACTACCTTTAGCAGCCACAGTTACCTCATTCTCCCCTTAGTATGTTTCTTTCTCTTTGGGATGTAAAGATGCTATATCTCTCAAATTACTCCCAGAAACGCTTGCCATTGCTGCTCCACTGTCATTACTGCTCGGGCCCCCTTCCAATTAATTTTAGTCAGCTCCTCCCTCATACCTCCATAGTTACCTTTACTCAACAGTGATACCAATATATTTGATTTTGGCTTATCCCTCTCAAACAGCAGGTTGCATTTGTTCATATTATGATCACTGCCTCCTAGAGGTTACTTCATCCTAGCTCCCTAATCGAATCCGGTTCATTACACAACACTCAATCCAGAATTGCCTTTTCCCTAATGGGCTCGGCCATGAGCTGCACTAAAGAGCCATCTCATAGGTATTATACAAATTCCTTCTCTTGGGATCCCGATTTTCCCAGTCTACCTGCTTAGTGAAGTCCCCCATGACCACTGTAACATGGCCTTCTTGCATGCCTTTTATTACTGTACAAGTCAACCCATGGTTTTGCAGAGCAGTTATTTGTAACATTTAAGTGGCAAGAAGTTAAGAGGGTTTTGAGTTTAGTGAACCTGCTCTTAGAATCTTACAAAAATATAAATTTTTGGTCCCATTTCTCCATGGCTCTTCATGTTTTTATTTTAGGAAACTTTTACAAGTGTCTGGGTGCTATTAATTTAAATATGTATCTATTGTGATTTTCCTAACTTGAAATTATGCCTTTATATCTGTCCAAAATATGTTTCAGAGCCGCCTATTTCCTTACTGGAAAATGGAATATATTCCCAGTTTGGGATACAACATTAGCAGTAATGCCTAGAAAACTAGACCCTGTAGGGACTTATTTTTGTGTTCTGTTTATTCAATTACATTGATTATAAGTATCAGAAATTCAGTGTATTATTGTGAATTGCACAGACAACGCGGAAGTATAAACAAGCAACTTAAATTTAGAAAGTAAAAAAATGCAAGACCTGGCACAAAGTGTCATAGATACCCGAAAAGGGTTTGCATGCATTTCATAGTTGCTTGAGCAATGGTGAGAAGTAACATTTGGGGATGGAGGGAATGCTTGGGATTTTGGAATTTGAAAGAGAACAGAAGCGTTGTCAACTAGCTGCTGCTGCTGGAATTGGTTAAGGTGTTGGGTCTGTGATGGTGGAAATCTGCATAGGAGTGTGTTGGAAGTTCACGTGCACGTCCAATCTAGTGTACTGCATTCAATGGTCACAATGTGGCCTCCTCTGCATGGAGAATTCAAACACAGCCCCAGCATCTGCAGTTCCCTCGTACACATCTACGGTGGATTGCGTAAGACCTGTGCTCAGTCTGCAGGAATGACCCTGAGCTTCTCATAGGGTCATAGCGTGATACAGTGTGGAAACAGGCCTTTCAGCCCAACTTGCCCACACCGGCCAACATGTCCCAGCTGCACTAGTCCCACCTGCCTGCCTTTGGTCCATATCCCTCCAAACCTGTCCTATCCATGTACCAGTTTAACTGTTTCTTAAATGTTGGGATAGTCTCTGCCTCAAGTACCTCCTCCGGCAGTTTGTTCCATACATTCACCAAAAAGTTACCCCCCAGATTCCAATTAAATCTTTTCCCCTTCACCTTAAACCTATCTCCTCTGGTCCTCAGTTCACCTACTCTGGGCAAGAGACTCTGTGGATCTACCCGATCTATTCCTCTCATGATCTTATACACTTCTATAAGATCATCCCTCATCATCCTGCACTCCAAGGAATAGAGTCCCAGCATACTTAACCTCTCCCTATAGCTCAGACTCTCTAATCTTCTCTGTACCCTTTCCAGCATGACATCTTTGGTATAACATGGTGCCCAGATCTGAGCACAATACTCGGTTTGTCTTAATTTTAATTGGCTGCCCCTTTCCTCCTCTGACTTCTGGGCCACGGCCTCCTACACTGTTAGCCAATTAAGCCTAATCTAAGTATCTCTGGAAGGAAAAAACTTTTAAATTTCAGGTTGAAAAACCTTCCTCTGAGCAAAGAAAGAGAATGCAAGTTGGTACAAATGATAGAGAAGGTGCAGGAGGGCAAGGGTGAGTGATGTTGTCCAGTCAGGCTTACTGGGATATGCTGAACAGACCAGAATGTGCAAATGAAAGAGCAAACATAAAAGAGAAAAGTAAATACAGGTACAGAAGTCAAAGGTAATGGGGAGAAGGCAGTGAAATGGGGTTGAAAGGAAAATATAGATCTTTTGTCAAATGTCGGTGTGGATTTGATGGGCTGAATGGCCTAATTCTGCCCCCATGTCATGCTCTTATGAAATTATGAATCCTGATGCAATTAGAAAGAAAGAGCAAACTATCTGAAGCTTCAGAAGTTGGTGTTGAGTACTGCATACTATAACATGCCCTGACAAAAAGATGGGATGGTGTCAGCTTGAGGATGGAAAAACGGCATTAATTACAGGCAAGTAAAATCCGAGAAAACCCGTAGCAAGACACCGACTGCAGAAACCTGCAGATGCTGATCTAGTTTTGAGATTTTGTATCTATCCTAGCAAAATGACAATATAGATGTTGATGAAGAGGAGCAAAATGAAATATGGCCAGAGGAAATTGAAAGGGTTAAGCATTTTTGAAACAGTGAGTCACAGATGAAATGTATCCCAAGTTTTTTACGGAAATCGTAGAAAGAAATTCCATCAGCAAGCCAATTCTCTCTGCCTTCAGGTGTGATATTAGACAATGAGATGAGAAGAGAAGAAAGTCTCTTCATTCAGGGATGCTGCAAATCAGGAATTCGCTAGGTGTAAAGGTTGGAAGACAGAAGCTATTATTGTATCTAAGAGATACTCACATGCATTTAATGTGCTGTAAAGGACATACAGTGAAACAAATGAATCGGTTGGATAGCTCTTTTTCAGCCAATATGTATTCAGTGGCTAATTGGCTTCCTTGTATTTTATAAATCTCTTTGATTCAAATGCAGGAAAAATGTTGGATTATTTAGTTTAATGCCAAAAAATGTGTAAAAGGTAAAGGGAGACAGAATTAAGACAGATAGATAACGAAGAAAGAAAAAGCGAAGACAATTCTTTTTGGTTTTTATTTGTAATAATCTCCAACAACATGTAAAAACTAAACAGATGAGGTTTCACACATGTCAAATTAACTTAAGGTTTTGGTGATGATTATGGTTAAAACTGCACCTATATTTGAATGAACATATCTGACAGCTTCCTACTTCATTTGGGGATAGGTGCTGCAGCTTTGTATGTTCATGGGTTTCACTGCACCTGTTTTCCATATGAGCTACTGTTAGGTTAAAATTTCTGGAGGATAAGAGGAAATTGGAAGTGGCTTCCATTATTTCTGACACACAATTCATAATTGTATTTACCTAGCAAGTACAGCGAGTACAAGTATAACTTGAGCAGTTTTTTGATTTTAAATTACAATAATTTGCTGCCTAATATTTATAATGTCTGAACCCAGTGCTTGTTGACAATTTAACTAACTGTTAATACATTGAATGATGTATGCTTGGTTACGTAGTGAAATAGATTATTGTGATTTATTTTGGGGAAACCCTAACCTGAGATATTTAGTACTCCTGATTTGGAATTTCTGTTATTTGATAAAGGAAGTGATATTGAGTGAACTGTCTTGCAGGGAAAACATAAAAATTAACGAGCAAAACACAGTGCTGGAGGAACTCAGCGGGTCAGGCAGTATTTGTGGAGGAAATGGACAGACAATGTTTTGGGTCGGGGCACTTCTTCAGACTGCCCATTCCCTCCACAGATGCTGCCTGACCTGCTAAGTTCCTCAGGTTCTTTGTATTTTGCTCAAGGTTCCAGCATCTGCAGTTCCTGTGTGTCCAGAATAATTGAAGAACTTGGCCTGTGTCCACTTGTCCCTCTTCATCTGTACTCTAAGGATGTCCTATTTCTCTCACCATCCTGTACTAAGCTGGTTTCCTCTTAAAAGCACCATTATATTTGGCTTAAATATTCTGAAATAGCCAGTTCCAGGTTCTAACTGCTCTCTATGAATACAGCAGTATTTTTTCTAAATTCCCTTTTGCAATTATCAGTGATCTTTCTTATTTATTTCCACCAGTTGTGAAATCATCACCTGATCAATGCATAGACACAGAGTATGCTTCCACAGAATACAACATTCACAGAATATGAAGCTCAAGATTGTAATCGGGAGAAGAGATATTGTTCTGGAAGTTAACTCACTAAGTAGAAATAGAGAGATGGCAGTTCAACTCAAAACTGTGAAATTGATTTGGTGTGGAACAAGAGAACTCCAGGATGCCTTCTGTGAACTTGACATCACATGTGCATGAATTAATTCAAGCTGAATGAATTTAAATTCTGAGTTTGGAGCTTGACCAATCCCAGGTTTCATTACAGTCCATTTATGAGATTAAGTATTTTGTTGATGACATGTTTTTGGAGGTGCTGTTTGTGTGGAGTTTGCACATTCTTTCTGTGACTGGGTTTTCCCTGTGTCCTCTTGTTTCCGCACACATTCAAAGATTTGCTGATTAATTGTCCACTGTAAATTATCCCGAATGTAGGTGATTGCTAGGCGATTATAGGGTTGTGTTAATTGTAATTCATGTGATGGAGAATAGGTTGCAGGAAACAAGTGGGGGAATAAAATTGATGGAATTGATCTAAGATTTAGTAGAGACTCCAAGGGCAGAACAGTGGCCTCATTCATGTAGCAGTATAATAAAAATACTTTCAAATGGTAAACTGCGGGAGCAGTGCTCACATTCCATAAAATAAATTGGTTATTCTTCTCCACCAATCTGAGCTTGCAGACTTTGGCATAGGAAGGGGAAAATTTGGATTATACCAATAGATCCTCAGGAGATAGCATTTACACATTTTACAGTTGCTGAAAATCATGGCTCAAATTCTGCAGCTATTAATTGATTACTGCCTCTCATCTATCACCGCCTTTCTGAAATGGGTTGCCGAACAGCTAAATATCAAGATGAACAGAGTGGCATTTTCCCCCATTTCTAATGACAATATGAAGAATGGAATAATTGATCGCAGAATGGTGCCATGAGTGAACTGATGATAAGGCAAAATGGGAGAGAATTTTGGTAATGTAAAATCCAAATGTCCCTTTCCATATATTAGAAGAGAAAATAGTTTATTAAATATAAAGCTGTGTAAATTTTAAATGTAAATACTCAAAAGTTTTCTAGAAGTACATATCTCTGAGATGCCCAGAAAACTGAAAATTTACTTTCAGTTCCTGTTTTAAAGGTTTGAATTTTGCCCATTTAGGCTTTCATTTATTTTCTCTGGGTAAAGTGAATAAACTTTTGGCATATACACAAGAGAAAATACAGCTTGACTACAATTTAATTCTCTCCACCCTTTACTTTGGCTCTGCACATACTTCCTTTCCTGTCACCCCCCCCCCCATTCGGAACACCCACACACATTTCCATAAATACTTTTTAATGCAGTATTGTGGCTAAAATAAAAAGGTGGTTTTGAAGTCCGGAGATGACTTGGAAAGTTACTAGCCAATCTAACGAACTTGAGAAAGGCTATTTGTCTTTTGAAGCCTGCATTGTTTTGTGATATCAACGGCACGATACATGAAAATTAATATTTGAACTTTGATTTTGTTTAATTGCAAGCATATCTAATTCTACTGAGGACTATCATCCTAAACTATTTGAATCTTCACCATTTTGTACCTATTCTTAGCAATTGGGGGGCAGAAAGAAATTACAATTTCAATAAGTAGGAATAAACATGAAAACTGTATAATTTAGAAGTCTGTTTTTCAGAATGTTCTTTTTCCCCTGTTCATGCTTTATCATCAGGTATGCTTGTGCTGAATCTTAAGTGAGAATATATGCAGAATTAAAGCACATTTCATATTGTGGGCGTAATTTCTTATTCTATTCCCCATGTGGTAGGCCTTTTTCCAAATCTGGAACAGTGATTCAGTGTTGCACTATAATATTATGGCTGGTGGCAGCAGCTTCCAATTTTTCCACTTTGTTCAGAAGCTGTGTACTCAAGTGAAATAACATATCAAGAGTGTGCTATTCTGTCCATCCTGTACAATAACATTACTAGCTTACTGTTGAAAGGGATTATTCAGTCTTACAAAGGATTTGCAAGCAAATGGCCATCAAGAAATGGGCATAGTTTCAAAATGAAGGGTCCTCCAAATGTGAAGAGGAGTTTCCTTCTCTGGAGCTTGGGAGTCTTTGGAATTCTGTACTTTATGAAGTTGCAGAGAATAACTCAATGAATATATTCAAGGCTGTGATATACAGAATTTGGTGGAATGGGTATGAAAGTGGAACGTGGGGACAATCCGATCATCCATGACATTTTTGAATGGCAAAGGCTTGAGGAGCCACATGGTCTCATTCGACTCTTATGTTTCAAGTACAATAACATTTCTGACAATCTTGCTTGCTTTCTACCTAATCATGTAAAATAAAGACCTTTTGATGTGATTAGCTGCTTTAAAATATTAAAGACCTTTTGATGTGATTAGTTGCTTTAAAATATTATGACTTTTACCGTTTGATAATCGCGACCACCATCTTCACTAAGTGATTTTGTATGTGTTTCATTATGTTTTAAGGGCTAACTTCTTATTTTAAAAGGGCTGTGTATGTGTAAGCTGTTATTTGTATTAATCACATTGCTAACTGTTTCATTAAATGTGTTATTGTTCTATTTTGTAGTGATTGATGTAAAAAATCTAAATGGAACTGGTAATCGGCTCTTGTCAGCACAACTGTCAGCTTTGGATGTTACTGGCATTATCTCTCAGCTGGAGAAGTTGCTAGGCTGTGCTCTGTCAACTATCCTAGAAACAGAGATGAGAAAAGTATATGATGACCTCTGGACAGAGGTAAAATAGATTTATCAACTGGCTTGCCTAGACTTTTTCTCTGCATTCCTAAAAATTACAGATTAACAAACAAACAATATCATTTTTACGTTCCTTTGTAAACCTAGCTAGTTCATGTACCATCAGAAATATTTTCTACAATTTGTCAAAAATATCAGTTTTATTTTCTATTGCTGAATTATTGAAGTAGTTAATTTGGAAACTGTAAAGTGTGTTTAAATCGGGTAAAAGTAATTGCACGAAGTCACGAGAGACTGCTAATTGCACCATATATTTTCTACCGACTTTGAGTCCTGAAAAGCGCTATATAAATAAAATGTATTATTATTATTATTATTACCCAGAATGGTTGGGAGGAGAAATCTAAGGGCAGTTTAAAATAAAAATGGATTGAGGACTAAACTTCCACAAGGTACCGTTGGAAGACAGTAGAAATTGCTTGTTTTCGAAGATCAGAAAGTACTATTTTCTAATCTCTAGCCCAGAATGATTTAATAAATAATAATAATAATGGCACATGTGTGGCAAAATATTTAAGAGCTAAATGTCAACACATTATGCTTGCAGTAAAAAAAACATCAGAAGAAAGTTTCTGGTTATGCTGTTCATTCATTAAAGAGGCACTGTGCTTTTGCTGTTGGGGCAATGTTCACAGCATGAATTGCGTGTTTGACTTGGGACACTTACATTGTTTTATTCTATTTGACGATGTTCCTTGGATCAGGATGAGATTCTCAGGTGGAGGTCAAATATTCCCAGAATAGGGATTGAGAATTTAGTTGACAGTGAGGCATTGTTGAGAGATACAGAGTCCTTGGGCAAGAAAATATGTAAACACCACTACATTGTGCATGTCTCTTTGGAAAGCTGTTCAAATATTTGCCAAAGGAGTAGCCATAGGAATTGGTTTGGGTTCAGCATTTCTGTTATGATGCATCTTGTTCTTCCTTGTATGAGTTGCCAGGCGAATTTTTATTGTACTACTCTACTGCAGATTTGTCCAGTTAAATAGTCAGCTTGAACAACATCAGCTCAGGTAGTCCAGATAATTCTGTAGGTTTCTCTTTCAAGGAAACACTTGATTTGATCTTGGTGTAATCTGTATGTTGTGGCATTTGAAAGTCATGTGTACTTTCTTCAAATAGCATCTTAATCCACTCAGCTGTTACAAAGTGTCCATCAAGGGTGGGTTAATAGTTTGGATAGAAAATACTAGCAGTTTCTTCAGGTGGATTTGTTTAGTTTAGCCAGTGAAGGAAGCATGCATCCATTTGGTAACAAAATTGTTAAATAATAATTGTACTTGTAACAAACCTTGCAGCAGACTAATGTTCATATCTTGCAGCTCTGGTGACTAACTAGGTATTAACTTGACAGTAGAGTTGGTGTAGGTGCAAGAGCACAGTGGTCTTGCATCTACACAGGTGGAAGTTGGTAGCATTCTTAGCCAATTTCTTACATATTTACTATAAACTAATACCATCACATCAGGAAAGGCATAGAAATAAGCTAGCATCATCGAGATCAAAAACCTTCAAGCTATTACAACATTTCAGGTATCTGTTTTAATCAGTATGCCTGTAAATGTCTAATGACTACCATTACAAATATAAACCATCATGTAAAATACCCTATGTTTATAGTATTTTCATGGAATCATTTGAAATGGGCAGCATGGTAGCGCAGCAGTTAGCACTGCTGCTGCGTGCCTCCAGGGGCCTGGGAACAATCATAACCTTGGGTGCTTTTTGTTTGAACTTTGCATATTCTACTTGTGATCACTTTGGTTTATGTTGGTTCCTTCCACATCCCAAAGGTGTGCTAGTGGGTAATTGGCATCTGTAAATTAACTCTTAGTGACAAAATAATTAAAGGGGAATTAATGGGCATGTGAGAGAGAATAAATTACAAGGAAAACGTGCTCTGGAAGGTATTGGAAAAACTCAGAGCCTTGCATTGGGAGCACACAGGCCTTATTTTGGGAAGAAAGGAGCAGATCACCTCAAACTTCCTCTAGCATAGCCATTAGGTCACCACATGCCCCATCTTTGAATAAGTCTGGGGTTTCATATTGGCCTCATCAACCACCTCAGAACCCACAAAATCGGTGTAGAAGTAAGTCATCCTCAACTCTGAAGGGCAATAACAAAGATGCATTGTATATTCCCTTGCTTTGTGGCACCTCTCGAAATCCACTTTCTACTTTTCTGCACAATTGAGCAAACCAAAGTAACTTCTTTAAAGTTTAATATTTAAGCCCATATTACAAAATACATTGCCACTATTACCAGCAGAATTCCATTGATGTCAGCTTGCCACGTGGGACCTTGATAAAAGCCTTGCTATGTTCAGATAGACCATATCATATACACTATCCTCTGACTCTGTTACTTCCTCAAAAACCAGTCCAGTTTGCTATTTGCCAAATTAATTAGCTTCAATGTATATTGGAAGTATTGCGGCTGAACTATTAACAAAGTGATTTAAAATGATTAGGTATAATAGGTCGAATTATTAAAGTTATTGCGGTAATTTGTTCTGATCTTGATACTAGATTTTAATTGTGAAGCCTCCTTGGTCATTGGAAGACATATTACAGTGCATGAAGAAACACTGGATGGCTGTGTTTGGATTCATTGTGAAAAGAAATTTGCAATCATCTGTGAGAAGTTTGAGTGATTATCTTCAAGTGGGTATGTATAGAGCTAGAGATTTCAGATGCCAAATTCCCAAGGGATAGAGTTGTAGTTAATGACATAAACACAGGATATATGCCATTATTTTACAAAACAAAAGCAAAATTGAGTACTACATTAGGATTATGCTGTATCCTTCAGACCAACTACTCAAAGCACATTACTGTATTTATTTTAATGCAACATATGGGCCCACATTAAAACAGACTGTACACTGAAAACAATTGAAATATTTAAGTTACCTTTTATATTTTTTTTAAATTATGTGTCTACTCTTCATTGATCAATGTCATGAAAAGGCTGTTTTATGTGGATCAAGAATTATGATCGTCAGGAAAGGCCCATACAATAGATATTTACTTGCTTAAAAACTGATCATTTTACGGACTATATCTTGGTCTTAAACTTTTAGTTTAGAGATACAGCATAAAAACAGGCACTTCAGCCCACTGAGCCCATGTCAACCATCGATTATCCATTCCCACTAGTTTTAGGTTATCCCACTTTTGCAACTACTCCCTACACACAGGGATAATTTACATAGGCAAATTAATCTACAAACCTGCACGTCTTTGGTATATGGGAGGAAACCAGATTACCCAGAGGAAACCCAAGTGGTTACAGGAAGAATGTGTAAACTCCACATAGACAGCACCAAAGGTCAAGATCTAATTCGGGTATAGACACAAAATGCTGGAGTAACTCAGCGGGACAGGCAGCATCTCTGGATGAAGAAATGGGTGACGTTTTGGGTCGATACCATTCTTCCAGGTCTCCAGCACTGTGAAGCAGCTGCCCTACCAGATGTGCCACTTAATCATTCCTTACAATATGATGAATTTTGAGTTATCTGTGCCATTTAAAAAATATATATATAATTATATTGGGGAAAAATGTAGAAATCGTACCCATCCCAACTTTTATTTTAGAATTATGAAATGCAATTGGCTGCATATTATGAATGGCGCTATCATTTCATAATTAGTTTTCGTATCTCATTTCTTCTAACATGTTTCCAAAGTAAACACTATAAATTATAAATAAATAAAAGAAGCAGTTGAGCCAAAGAGCCTGTAGTTGGGCTGAAGGGCTTGGTTCCATACAGTATGACTGAAGAAATTTGCACACCTACATGGATAGGAGAGGTTTGGAGGGATATGGGACAAATGCGGGTAGGTGGGACTAGTGTAGATTGGGCATCTTGGTCGGCATTGGGAAGTTGGGCTGAAGTGATCTGTGTAATTCACTTGCGCTACCTCCAGGCTCTGACTGTTTCACCAATGATAGCCAGCACTCTAAACCTTGCAGGGGTTTTGTCCTTGGCGCTGTACTTATACTTGCCAGTTTGCTACTGCTGCTGGGGTCAATTGTGAACCATTTTCTCATGCAAAGATAAAGGAACTGAAGTGCATTGCCTTTAAGTAACTGACTCTGACGTTGATGTTGTTCTGAACATCATCACATTGCTTTTGACCTTGACCAAGTCTGTGTCCTTGTGCCTTGATTGCTCATATGAGTGTTGTTTGCTTATCCTTTCACTGCAGCTTAACAATGGGCCTAGAAGACTTTCTGGGCTCAATTTGGTAAATGATCTCTCTTCTCTGCAACATCTTTTTCATGAAGGGCTCTGGAGCCTTTTTTGGAAATTCAACGTGCATTATTTTGCCTGTGCTTTGCTATCTCCTTCATAAAGCCCCAACAGCGGTGACAGTAGGGTTTCCCGCCAGGTTCCTGACATCCAGATTTCTGACACCGCAGCACGCAGACTGAGTGGATATTATTTTTTAAATGGGAGGCATCCACACTGGAAGACTATCACAAATCAGTGCCTGTGAGATATCCATGCTATGTGAGATACCCATGCAGTTTTTATTTTGTGTGATCCAGTCCCTAAAAGTGCCAGTAGGTGAGCAGAATATCAGCAATATTTTTCAGAATGTCATGCCAACCACCAAGAACTACTTTCATTCAGTCTGCATAGAGTAACAGTCACAACCTTGGTTGTGGAAAATTTAAGTTCAGCAGTGCACAGCAGCAACCCTGTTCTTCCTTCAGTTGGTTTCCACTGCTAATTATTTTTGTTGAACATGCATCTGTTTTACTGTCAAATATCTAATTTGTCTTTTAAAATCTTCTAGGTAAGAGGCCAGAGTATAATCGCTTCACTCTTACCTGGATGTTGACAGAATCGCAAAAACTGTTGCAAGCCTTCAACGCAAGATCAGGTTATGGCGGTGTACTCCCCCACACTTTGGCTGCCCTGGAGGAATTATACAGAGAGGTTTCTGAGGTACCTTACCTAATTGCATTTTAAAGATTTTTAATGTAATTATGGCACAGCTGTTATAGAAGGTAAACATTGATATTATTTTGAAAAAAAAACAATGAGATGAACGAATAACAGTGCTAAAATTTGGTGAAATATTTGAGGCTATATAAATTGCAGGATATTAATTCTGAATTACATTTCTGAATTTCTCATCAGAATCAGGCATCTTCGGTACCTGATTTGCACATTTTAATAGATTTGCATGGTTGGGAAAGAGAAGGGATTGTTGTTGACAAGTTCACTATGTGGTATGTGACAGGCCCAACTTGCCTTTTGTTTTCCCTTGTTGGTTACAACTGCCTTCCGCAGTTTTTCGAAAGAATATAATGGTGTATGCAAATTTCAGATGGAGTAGTTTTAGAAACATAGAAACATAGAAAATAGGTGCAGGAGGAGGCCATTCGGCCCTTCAAGCCAAGCACCGCCATTCATTGTGATCATGGCTGATCGTCCCCTATCAATAACCCGTGCCTGCCTTCTCCCCATATCCCTCGACTGCATTAGCCCCTAGAGCTCTATTTAGCTCTCTCTTAAATCCATCCAGTGACTTGGCCTCCACTGCCCTCTGTGGCAGGGAATTCCATAAATTCACAACTCTCTGGGTGAAAAAGTTTTTTCTCACCTCAGTCTTAAATGACCTCCCCTTTATTCTAAGACTGTGGCCCCTGGTTCTGGACTCGCCCAACATTGGGAACATTTTTCCTGCATCTAGCTTGTCCAGTCCTTTTATAATTTTATATGTTTCTATAAGATACCCCCCCCTCATCCTTCTAAACTCCAGTGAATACAAGCCTAGCCTTTTCAATCTTTCCTCATATGACAGTCCCGCCATCCCAGGGATCAATCTCGTGAACCTATGCTGCACTGCTTCAATCACAAGGATGTCCTTCCTCAAATTAGGTGTGCCATAATTTTGCATTCATGAAACACCTAGTGCAGAATGTATTGAATCCCTGTGCAAAATGGAGTGAAATAGTTATCTGTGGTTAGAGCATGTACCCATTGAACATGAATGAATAAAGGCAGAAAGGTGCCTTTGAACAAGGTTAGCAGTAAGTAGAATGTGGACTTGGGCATGAGGTTGGAAAAGAACGTATTGGAGAGATGATTGGTATTATTGATACAAAATAATATCTCAAATGGGAGAGAAGAGTGCTCAAGCGACTGGATGGGTGAAGTTTATCTGTACAAAGTGGATTAGGTAAGGTAGTGGGAAAGGTAGGAGGAGAATGAAGGGAGGCAATTGTCTGAGAAGAATTAAGAATGATCTGAGGAAGGTCATCTGAGGAAGACCAAAAAGGTCATCCATTCCTTCTCTCCAGAGATGTTGCCTGGTCTACTAAGTTACTCCAGTATTTTGTGTCTATCTAAGAATGATCTCTCCATTGTACTCTGCCTTTACAATTGTTGAAAGTTTGAATTAACTGGTAATTAATTGCTTTCTCTCAATTCACTTAAATATTGCTTTGCTGGCAAAGATGTACAGTAATTGATTTGAGAGTTTAATGTGTTGGTTTGGGAGAAGTTTCCAAAGGCGAAAAGATGAATTTAATGCATGATTTCTGTGAAATGATCTGAATGGTTCAAGATATTTAAGTATGCAGAAGAGACTTTTATCCAATGAACAGGAAGCATTTGAGGAATGGGAAACTGAATTACAAATGAGACAAAATCATGAAGGAATCTGCATTTTTATTTTGACCTACTGGGAGGTTAATGCCAGTACAGAATAGCATGTATAGGGGTTTATCATTTGACATGACTTTTAAAACAATGTTTTGGTTAAACTGAACTTTATTGAAACTAAGGAATGGAAGGCCAAGAAGACAATTAAAAATGTCAAAGCAAGAAGCTACAGATGCTGAGTGCTAACTCAGCGGGTCAGGCAGCATCTCTGGAAAACATGGATAGGTAATGTTTTGGGTTAGGATCCTTCTTCAAACTGATTATGGAGGGAGGGAAGGGAGGGGCTGTGTGACAAATGAAAGCTAGAATAGAGGAGGAGCAGGGCAATGCCTGGGAACTTATAGGTGGGTACAGATGAGGGAGGTTTTGATAGTTGGATGGTTGGATATAGGCCATAGATGGTGTGTCAAAATGATTGGAATTGCGAATTGTGAACTAGAGGAAGGATTGTAGGTGGAAATGTGGGGGGATGGGAGGGGGGAAGGGGAGAATCAGGTGCGAGTCCAGGTGTGGCACAGGGGGAAAGTGTGGGGGTGGATGAAACTTGGAGAGGAGGCCCACGGCAGACAGGTTTGTATGGGAATAGGAAGAGGAGTTCAAATGGTTAGCAACTGGGAGATCCAGTATGTCTTGGCAGAGCGAGCCACTTGGCCTGGCACCTATTTCTCTCTTCCCCTCCCCTCCTACCTACATTCCTTCCTTCCTCTAGTTCCCAATTCGCAACTCTTCAATCCTTTTGTCTTGCACCTTCTGTCGTTTCATCTCTGGCTTTTGTCCAACCATCTGCCTATCAAAACCCCCCTCTCCTGTATCCACCTATTAATTGCCAGGCTTTGTCCGACTCCTCCTCTCATCCAGCTTTCTTACCCCTCCCACCACAATCGGTCTGAAGAAGGATCCCAACCAGAAACATCACCTATCCATGTTCTCCAGAGATGCTTCCTGACCCACTTAGTTATTACTCCAGCACTTGTTTTTAATTTGATTTTTGCTTACAGTCACCAAGTTCTAATAAATAAACATTTTTTTTGGTTTTGCATTTAAAAATACATTAGTAAGAAATATAGTTTGAAGATATCAGCCATAGCTCACTAATAATCTGCCTCATTTGACTTGGATGTTGGTAGGTTCAAACTTTACCCGAGTGCATATTTCAAGTTTGGTGCAATGCAGTGCATTACCACCAGAGGGATCCACAGGTCAGATGTTGAACCTGACCCTCCCTGACCTGTCAAGTGTACATAACGATTATACGGCACTATTCAAAGTAGCCCTTTTATCTACTATTTGAATCCAGTATTTATCTTTCAACTAATACCACCACAAACAGATTTTCTAGTTGTTAATGCTAATTTGTAAGATTTTTCTCTGAACTAATTAACTACTGTATTTCCATGCATTACAAATATGATGTCATTACGATTTGAATAATAGAACTATTTAAACCTGAGATAAATATTGGCTGCACAATGGGACCTTTATTAGAACTGCTGCCTCACAGCTGCAGCAACCCAGGCTATTTTTTTTATTTCCTGTGCTGTCTGCATGAAGCTTGCACATTCTCTCTTAGCCCATTGATTTTGCCCAGGTGCCCTGGTTTCCTCCCACATTTCAAGTCAAGTCAAGTCACATTTATTTATATAGCACATTTAAAAAACAACTCTCGTTGGCCAAAGTGCTTTACATTTGTTATAAGAATAGTATAAACAAACAAATTACATACATATATACATATAGCCCTCGCTCAGAGGATGTCAAGAAAAGGCTTGGGAGTATAGATACATTTTTAGTCTTGACTTAAAGGAGTCGATGGAGGGGGCAGTTCTGATGGGAAGGGGGATGCTGTTCCACAGTCTAGGAGCTGCAACCGCAAAGGCGCGGTCGCCCCAGAGCTTATACCTAGACCGTGGGATATTCAGCAACCCCAAGTCGGACGATCTGAGGGACCTGGAGGTGGAGTGGTGGGTAAGAAGACTTTTGATGTAGGTGGGGGCAAGCCCATTGAGGGCTTTGTAGACATAGAGGAGGATCTTGAAATGTATACGGAACCGCACAGGGAGCCAGTGGAGAGAGGCCAGGATCGGGGTGATGTGGTCCCTTTTTTGGGTGCCCGTCAGGAGTCTCGCTGCGGCGTTTTGGACCAGTTGCAGGCGGGACAGGGAAGATTGGCTGATGCCAGTGTAATGGGAGTTGCAGTAATCTAGGCGGGAGGAAATAAATGTGTGGATGATCTTTTCAAGGTCATCAAAGTGGAGGAATTGTTTTATTTTAGCTATCCTGTATCCACCTTCCGAAGCTGAAAGAAGCTAGCTTTTACCACGGCATTGACTTGTTTGTCAAATTTCAGTGCTGAGTCAAATATCACGCCAAGGTTTTTGACGTGAGGTTTGAGTAGTGGGGTAAGGCTTCCAAGGCTGCCTGCTATCATTTTGATTGAGTCCGAGGGGCCGAGAAGGATGACCTCAGACTCACTCTCGTTCAGTTGGAGGAAGTTCTGGGCCATCCAACACTTTATATCCTCGAGGCAGTGGGTAAGGTTAAGTCACTGTAATTGTTCCTAGTGTACGAGTGAGTGGTAGAATCTGAGAATGTAAGGAGTTGACAGGAATGTAAGGAGAATAAAATGGAATTGATGTAAGTGAGCTGGGCACTGAGGATTATGTGGGGCAAAGGGCCTGTTCCAATGCCGTATTTATCTGACTAATCCTTTTCTAGCCAATACGCATGGATCCACACCTAGACAAAAGTGTCAGTGGCCTTCCAAAAGTGGGAATAGAAAAGCAAATATATGATTCATAATCTTTATTCTTCTCATTAAGGATGTCATGAAAACTGAAGGGAAGTCAAAAGAGTCCCTTGAAAACGTGAACATATCAGTGCAGTCACTATTGCATCGTGAACTTGAGAGAAATATAACTCTGCTCCCAGTCAACTCTGGGTATCCAATGTCAGCGATGGAAAATTCTCAAGTGGAGAACAAAAGACAACAAATCTGGGCTACTTTTGAGAATGTCTGGAATATAATATACAAATACAGGTATAAATGTAGATTTTGTATTAATATATGGTTAATATAATACAGTCCTCCACCGATTTTTCCGGCACCCTGGGTACCATTGCCTTTCTGGATTATTCGTTTTACCGGACCAACAGAGATCACAACCTCTGAGAGAAAGTGAATGGTACCAGAACAGTCCACCTAGACTGCCGGGGGGGGGGGGGGGGTGAGATACAGGCCCCACAATGTCAGCCGCAGAAGTCTGCTATGGGAATGGATCTGCCGGCCACGACCACGCCGGAGTTCCAGAGCTCCAGCTGCAGGGGGCAAATGCGACCCGCCAATTGGCCACGGCATTCCTAAGGAGGTTGCGATCAGCCGGCCTAGTGGGCGCATTTTCGGGGGGACTTAGGGGGGGGTTTCAAGCGCACCCTCGTGATTATATCCGGATTAAAGGAAGCACCGGGCCACACCTGTTGCCGGAAAATTGGTTGTGGACCTGAATATACTTTTATTATACTAAACACCTATCACAATACTATAGTTGTTGACTGGCTTAGATAAACTGGAAAAAAAATACCTAATTTGATCTTGGAGGTGGAAAAGACTGTGTTATATCATTGATAAAGCTGAGGTTGCTGTGACTTTTTTGAATGTGTGAAATAATGACCAGGCATTAACGGTTAACAACTAAATGACTGGCACAAACTCGCATGGGCTATCAAACCACAACATCAAGAACCAAAAAAGACTACTGTTTGCTCAAGTTAAACTGAAGAGTATTTATTTATCAGGTGAATGAGAAATTCTGTAAATATTTGTAATAAAGAAACACGTTTGTGCACGATAAAGAATGTTTTTTTTTTACCTTGCATGACAGCATATGAGATTGTGAGATTTTTTTTTTTCTCTCCCTAGCTCGCTAATTTTTGCAACCTTTAACCTTCCTCACAACTCATTAGCTGTCGTAATGGACAGCAAGCTGCCACTTCCTGAGGAAGCATTTCAGAGCCTGCAGAAGCTGGTGCCTGCTGTAAAGGAACTGCTCGCAGGAATTCAAAGGTGAGCATTTAATGGCATTTACAAAAACATTTTTCCAGTGCAAGACGTTGCATGATTCCATGGCCACTGACTACATGCAGAAGCCCATGTTTTATGATGAGCAGTTTGCATCAGCATCCTTTCAAAACTCCCAGAATATTACATAAAGTGCCCTCCATAATGTTTGGGACAAAGTTTGCCTCTACTCCACAATTTGAGATTTGTTATAGAAAAAAATCATGTGGTTAAGGTGCACGTTGTCAGATTTTATTAAAGGCCATTTTTATATATTTTGGTTCCACCATGTAGAAATTACAGCTGTGTTTATACATAGTCCCCCCATTACAGGGCACCATAATGTTTGGGACACATGGCTTCACAGGCATTTGTAATTGCTCAGGTGTGTTTAATTGCCTCCTTAATGCAGGTAGAAAAGAGCTCTCAGCACCTAGTCTTTCCTCCATTCTTTCCATCACCTTTGGAGACTTTTATTGCTGTTTATCAACATGAGGACCAAAGTTGTGCCAATGAAAGTCAAAGAAGCCATTATGAGACTGAGAAACAAGAATAACACTTTTAGGGACATCAGCCAAACCTTAGGCTTACCAAAATCAACTGTTTGGAACATCATTAAGAAGAAGAGAGCACTGGTGAGCTTAGTAATCGCAAAGGTACTGGCAGGCCAAGGAAGACCTCCACAGCTGATGACAGAAGAATTCTATTCTATCTATAATAAAGAAAAATCCCCAAACACCTGTCCGACAGATCTGAAACACTCTTCAGGAGTGGATTTGTCAATGACCACTGTCTGCAGAAGACTTCATGAACAGAAATACAGAGGCTACTCTGCAAGATGCAAACCACTGGTTAGCCAGAAAAATAGGATGGCCAGGTTATAGTTTGCCAAGAAGTACTTAAAAGAGCAACCAGAGTTCTGGAAAAAGGTCTTGTGGACAGATGAGATGAAGATTAACTTATATCAGAGTGATGGCAAGAGTAAAGTATGGAGGAGAGAAGGAACTCCCCAAGATCCAAAGCCTACCACCTCATCTGTGAAACACAGTGGTGGGGGTGTTATGGCCTGGGCATGAAGATAAGTGAGCTCACTTATCTTCATTGATGATACAATTGCTGATGGTAGCAGCAGAATGAATTCTGAAGTGTATAGACACATCCTATCTGCTCAAGTTCAAACAAATGCCTCAAAACTCATTGACTGGCGGTTCATCCGGGTGGGCGAGGGGGACCAGAAGGGCAGTGGCTGGAATTGGTGATGCGATGGGGACTCACAGCGGGCGCTGGTCGTTCTCCGCCGGTATCGGAGTCTCCGCTTTCCGTTTGGCGACATCGGCAACATCTCTGACTCTGGGCTGGGTGTCCTGGGCTGGGCAGGGTCTCCGACGCTGGGCTGGGTCGGGTCTCCGATGCTGGGCTGGGTCTCCGGCGCTGAGTCTCCGATGCTGGGCTGCTTGAGGCTGGACTGCTTCGGGTCACTCCGAAAATTGTGTCTGGTTGGAAACCTCCGCCGGCCATCCTCAGCTCCAGTAAAGACGTGATTGGCGCAGGAAGGGGCGGACCATCCCGGTGAGTGACAGGGGAAGAGACTAATCTGCGCGGCGCTGAACGGCAGGTTTTAAAGATTTTTTTAAACATCGCTAACTTTTACGACATTCAACCGACATTCAACCGATCGGAATGAAACTTGGTGCTGTCGCAGCATAGGAGAACGGTGAGTGAACTGGTGAAAAATCGTAGCGCTATCACAAACCGTTTTTGTGCAAATAGAAAAACCGGAAGATAACAAGATCAGAGTTTTAGTTATGTACTAGACCAAGTGCAGACCCGTTGGGTCTGGTCCCCGAAAGTGCTTGACACCCCGGGGTGTTGTTCCCGAACGTGCTTCAGACCCCGGGATGAAAATCTGCTGAAAAAAAGATGGCGTCATTTTCGGAAAAAATCGGAGAAAATCGGCGAACAAAAGATGGCGTCGTTTTCGGAGAAAATCGGAGAAAAAAAGATGGCGTCGTTTTCGGAGAAAATCGGAGACAATCGGGGAAAATCACATGGGGGTGGGGGGGGGGGGGGATGGATTTTATTTAAAAATGTATACATAAACAGGACCGAATTTAATCAGGAGTGGCTATTCGTAAAGATAAATGTCATCTCTTTGGAAATGGTAAAAAATATGGGCCTTTCCGCGCGCGCGCTGTGTGGGCCAGGGGCGGTATCAAAGGCAACGTACAGACGTACAGACGTACAGATGGACGACAGCCAGAGAATTTTAAAAGTATATAGATAGATAGATAGATAGAGATAGAGATATATATGCACCACCTGTCTTAATGCAGACATTTCTTCTCCAGCCACTTAAATCTTTTTCCTCTTGCCTTAAACGTATGTCCTCTAATTCTGAACTGTTCTCCTCTTCCTTCCTCTGGCTTCACAATTTGCAACTCTTCTATCCTTGTCTCACAAGTTTCTGTCCTTTCATCTCTGGCCTTTGTCCAACCATCTGCCTATCAAAAAAACCCTTCATGCTGTAAGATGGGTAACGTGTTTCTCAATCATTTTGCAGCCATACATTATATACACCCTTCTTGCTGATGGTTATGTTTGTGGGAGCCCAGGTATGCAACTGCAGCTTTTTTTCCAAGTGCTACATACAGCAGCCACAGATTGCTGGTAGTTTCATGGAAATAATGTTTATGGTGGTGGATGGAGTGCCAATCAAGTGTGCTGTTTTGTCCAGAGTAATGTTTACCTCCTAGAGTGTTGCTGGCCTTGCATTCATCCAGGTAATTGGAGAATGCTTCACCATGCTTGTACTTTATTAATGCAGAAAGACAGATGAGTTACTTGCCACAAGATACCAGCCTTGTACCTGTCCTTATGGTCACTGTATTTATATAGCTGATCCAGTTGAGTTTCTGATTGGTGGTGAACCTCAGGATGTTGTTGCTCTGAGGCTTGCTTTTGATAATGCCATTGAATAATAAACTTAGATCATTATATTTTATCTTGTTGGAGATTTTCCCATGTCAAAGCATTAGCTTGATATTTTTACATCCAGACATGGACTGGCTCAGCTGCAAAAGAGTTGTGAATGTAATTGAATGTTTAGGCATCAATCCACATCCCCATTTTAGACTTCAGAATGGAAGGAAAACCATTGATGAAGCAACTGAAATTGATGTCAAGGCTATTTACTTTTACATTGACTCTTGGGTTGGTGGTTGGGTTAGGGTCAGATTGTTCTTGCAACTCAAATTAGCATTTGTTATTTGCCATTAGCCGATTGTTGCTGAGCAAGTGTCGTTTGATATAATTATTGATGATGACATCTGTCATTTTGCTGATGATTTTGAATAGACCGACGGGTGATACTTTGCCTCCTTAGAATTGCCATGCTTTTTATGAATAGTATATATCAAGGCAATTTTCCTTGGCTGTGTTGGGTAGATGTCAGTGTAGCAGCTGTAGTGAAGCAACTGAAAGTGGACCAGCAGCTTTCTGTATCTTCAGTTTGGCAAATTATACAAACCTTTTTCTTTCAGTCTAAATGGGCTCATCTTTTTTATTTAATTCATTGCAAATTCCAAAGTCAGATGGGTTTTCTTATCTGATATGAAATACTAGCAAAAAGATTGAAAGATGTTTCTGGAAGAATGTAATCACCTGAACTAGTCCTAGTCCAAGGAATTAACCATATCTGGAAGTTGATTAACAATATTGTGCAGTACCTTGGGCAGCCAAGAATGATAGCTGGTATTCGGTCTTGTCCATTCCCATGGTGGCTCTATTGTTTCAGAGTAAACTTACATTTAAAATGGAGACATACAAAATAAGTTTATTCTCCAGCACTTGAACACAAAATATTTTTTGCAAATGAATGCCATGCCATTTGGTGTTGACTTATCTTAATAATTCATTTAAATTATTTTTACACATGACAGATTTTTGGTGCAACTTGAGTCAACTTTATAATGATGAACATGAAGCGGTCTTGCGTGCTCAGAAATTCTTCAAATGGATCTGACTTGAAGATTGGAATTACCTGGTCACAAATGGCATGAATTGCCTTTATAATAAAGGAAAGGGAAAGTTAGCAGCTTGGGGATTTAAGTTCCTTTCCAGATATGTAATTAAATAGTTTTGCCTGAGCTTCCAGTCCAGTAGTGAGGGAGGAATGCAGAATTGGGTGTAGTTTTTATATTCAATGTTGATTCAAGGCCCCACCTGTCCTTGTGGATAAATATAAATGGCTCCATATTATCAGCATTTTCCATTTTTAATTTTAGACTCCTAGCATCTGTGTTTTCATTGATTGCTTCAGTTTTATCCCTCAACTTATTTACTAAAACTTGTTAGCTACTTAATTTATTATATTACAACTGAGAATGCCCTTCATTAGATTTAGATTTAGATTTAGATTTTACTTATTGCCACATGTACCAATTAAGGTACCGTGAAATTCGAGTTATCATACAGCCATACTAAGTGGGGAAAAAATAGCAACAACACACACAGCCACATAAAATAAAATTCAACATAATGATCCATCACAGCGGCTCCCCACATTCTTCACTGTGATGGAAGGTAATAAAAGTCTAATCTTCTCCCTCTTTCTTCTCCGCGGTCGGGGCTGTCGAACCATCTGCATTCGGGACTATCAAAGCTCCCGCAGCCGGCGATCCAAGGCCCTCGTGTCGGGGTGATGAAACTCCCACGTCTAGTCAGTTGAAAGGCACCATGACTTGGAGCCCCGACTCAGTCTCTAACCATATATATTTCTATCAGGTCACCCTGCAAGCTGCGGCCCATCCATGTACCTGTCAAATGTTTCTTAAATGTTGTGATAGTACTTGTCTCGACTACCTCCTTCGGCACCTCATTCCATACACCCATCGCCCTTTGTGTGAAAAAGTTACCCCTTAGGTTTAAGGTGAGTGGGGAAAGATTTAATAGGAACCTATGTTGACTAGTTCTCGATTCTACAACCCAATGGATTCAATGGTGCTTTATTTGTCACATGCCACTGCACAGTGAAATTCTTTTTGCATATGTTACAGATGCAGGCGCTGCCATTATTGGCACCTTTACTCATAGTCCAAAGTCTGGTTGGCCTGCGCGCTTGATGTACTGGAGCAGTTCCTGCAAACCGGCGTCCCTCTTCTCTCCTAGTCTGGCCATTTTTGTGTCCTAGGGGCATCTCCTGCAGCCTACCTTCAAGGTGCTGGAGGCATTACCTCAGTTCACCTCCTACTGGCCCACTCCTAGTGCCCGACGTCTCCAGCTCCCTCCCGGTCCCGCCATCCAACAAGCCTTTGGGCGGGTTCCCGGACCTGCCGACCAACGTGTCTTTGGGCAGACTGCGACAAGCCTTCGGGCGGGTTCCTGATCCTGCTGAGCCTTTGGGTGGGCTCTGACAAGCCTTTGAGTGTGTTCCCAGTTCCACTGACCGATGAGCCATCCGACAAGCCTTCATGCGGGCTCCCGGTCCTGCCTACTGATGAGCCTTCGTACAGGTTCCGAACTTCCAGATGAGCCTTCGGGTGAGTTCTTGCCAACCGACGAGCCTTCAGGCGAGGTCCTGCCGACCAAAAAACCTTTGGGTGGGCACCGTGGCCTCAGGAAGGCCTCCGCCGCTCTCTAGTTGGTGATAGGATGGTTCAATTGCCTGATAACAGCATGATCACCTAAGCCAGGGCCTCACCGGGTGACTCCGGCCGCAAGAGCCACTTCACCGATCAGCGGGAAGCCAGCTCACAAACATCCCGAATTTCCTCTGCAGGAAACAGATGAAAATGTGCCATATTTGCTCGCACTTTTGTTCCTTTTTCATCAGAGAGCGACCGTGAGGCTCTGTGCAAGTGACTGTGCGACTACCCAATCTATTCCTCTCATATCCACTTCTCTCAGATCATCGGGTTTAAGAAGGAACTGCAGATGCTGGAAAATCAAAGGTAGACAAAAGTGCTGGAGAAACTCAGCGGGTGCAGCAGCATCTATGGAGCGAAGGAAATAGGCAACGTTGCCTATTTCCTTCACTCCATAGATGCTGCTGCACCCACTGAGTTTCTCCAGCACTTCTCTCTCAGATCATCCCTCATCCTCCTGTGCTCCAAGGAATAGAGTCCTAGCCTGCATAACCTCTCCCTATAACTCAGGCCCTCGAATCCTGGCAACATCCTCATGAATATTCTCTGCACCCTTTCTAGCTTGACAACATTTCCTATAACATGGTGCTTGGAACAGAACATAATACTCTAAATGTGACCTCACCAATGTCTTGTATAACTGCAACATGACAACTTCTATACTCAATACTCTGGTCAATATGCCAAAAGCCTTTTGTCCACCCTATCTACCTGTGGTGCCCCTTTCAAGGAAATATGTACCTGCACTTCTAAATCCCTCTGCTTTACAGCACTCACCAGAGCCCTACCATTCACGCTGTAGGTCCTGCCCGTGTTAGACTTTCCAAAATGCAACACCTCACATTTCTCTGTACTAAACTCCATCAACCATTCCTCAGGCCACCTGCCCAACCGATCAAGATCCTGCTGCAATTTTTGACAACCATCTTCACTATCCACAATACCACCCAGTTTAGTGTCATCCGCAAACTTGATAACCATGCCATGTACTTTCTTATCCAAATCATTGGTCTGGATGACAAACAGCATTGAGGCCAGCACCGAACCCTGAGGCACACCACTGGTCACAGGCCTCTCGTCTGAAAAGCAACCTTCAACCATCACCTTCTGCTTCCTTCTATGAAACCAATTTTCTATCCATTCATCTATCTCTCCTTTGATCCCATGGGATCAAACCTCCAGAGTAACTTACCATGCTGAACCTTGCTGAATGCCTTGCTGAAATCCATTTATACAATGTCTACAGCTCTGCCTTCATCAACCTCTTTGGTCACATCATCAAAAAACTCAATCAGATTCTTGAGACATGACCTCCCTCATACAAAACCATGCTGACTCTCCCTAAACAGTCCATATATATCCTATCCCTCATAATACTCTCTGGTAACTTTCCGACCACAGATGTTAAGCTCACTGGCCTGTAGTTCCCAGCCTTTTCCCTGCAGCCCTTCTTGAATAGATGCACGACATTTGGCACCCCCCCCCCCCCCCAGACCTCTGGCACCTCTCCTGTATTTAATTACGACTCGTATATCTCAGCAAGGGCTCCTGCAATCTCCTCGCTAGCTTCCCACAGTGTCCTCGGATATATCTGATCAGGCCTTCTAGTCAAGGCCTTTTGGATTAATGGTGTTACAATGCAATAAGGTTGTTCCTCTAGCCGGGAACCCTGCGGCCCAATACAGTAAAATAAAAGGCGTTTGAAAAGTAAACTCATAAATCATGACACTGTAGCTTTAACAAATAAATGCAGTCAGCTGACAAGAAGAATGACTGACTTATCATGCAAAATCAGTTAGAGGATTGTTAAAAGCATTAAACAGTGGTATTGAAATTTAATGATAGGCACTAGTAGATATATCCTGTTATTTCTAATTTCCAGAAGCATGTTTAACTCATCAATATACTTTTGTGAACAGTTCTAATACACAGTGCATTCTAGAGTTGAATATTTACATTTTTACAAGATTAATATTATTCATTGATTGTCTGTAAAAATATTTCCTGTGTATTCTGGTGTATCTATACTCCAGAAACAGACACAATTTGTAGAGTAATTTTACCGTTCACTAGCCCTGGGAATTGCATGCTTTTAATTACAAGAAATTATGACAGGAAATGTAATAGTATATTATACAATCTCTGTGACTTACTGACATTATTCTTAATGAGGCTAAAAGGTAACCTTATTGAGGTTTATAAAATCATGAGGGCAATAGATAAGATGGAAGGTCACATTATTTTTCCCCAGTGTCGATGAGTTTAAAATTAGAGGACATAGGTTTCCGGTGAAGGGGAAAGATTTAAAGAGGACTTGAGGGGTAGTCTTGTAACACTGTGAGTTGTGGATATATGGAACAAAGTGGCAGAGGAAGCTGTGCAGGCAGTTTACAACATTTAAAAGACATTTGAAAAGTTCATGGATCAGAAACCTTTAGTCGAATATGGGCCAAATGCAGACAAATAGGACTAGCTCATCTAACCAACGTGGTTGGCGTGCACAGGTTGGGTCAAAGGGCCTGATTCTGTGCCATATATATCTGACTATGATCTTTGGACTCAATCCTCAGTATAGACTAGTGTCTGTGACGTGGCCAGTATTATATTACAAATACAATTATCCTGTGAGCTCTGTTTCTTTGAACACACGTTCAGTTAGTCTAGGCTCTCAACCCCTCCTCCCCCCCCCCCCTCTTTCTTGACCTCCGACGTACACCTATTATACCGTCCAATGTCCCCTTCCACTCTATCCCTCCCACTGGCTTTACATTTCACTGCTCTTTTGAACATCTTTATCAACATCCTTTTGTCTTGTCTTTAGTCCTCTTTTGTCACCTTTTTGTCTCCTTTCCTTCTCTAGACTTTGATCGCCCATCTGCCAATCAAAAAATTATTCACCTATATCCAATATGACTTCCCAGGCTTTGTCCTGCCCTCACCTCTTTTCCAGCTTTCTCTCCCCACTACAATCTGTCTGAAGAAGGTTCCAACCCGAAAACATTGTGCATCCATGTCCTCCAGTAATACTGCTTTACCTGCTGAGTTACTCCCGCACTTTGTGTTAGAAGTAAAAAGGAGTCGCATATTTGACACAGTTTAACACTTTGAAAGGTAACTTTGGCCCTAATTGTTTTTTTTCTGGTTTGGACAGAGCAGCCAAGGCTGCAGATAAACCAGCATATGTAGTTCATTCCCACACAGATAACCTTGTGGAGTTGGTGCAAAAACTGTAGAGCCAGGGCGTTCGATAAAAGATCAAATGATCTTTTGTGGAATTCCCTGCCATTTGTGGAATTCCCTGCCACAGAAGGCAGTGGAGGCCGTCACTGGATGGATTTAAGAGAGAGTTAGATAGAGCTCTAGGGGCTAGTGGAATCGAGGGATATGGGGAGAAGGCAGGCACGGGTTATTGATTGGGCACGATCAGCCATGATCACAATGAATGGCGGTGCTGGATCGAAGGGCCGAATGGCCTCCTGCACCTATTTTCTATGTTTCTATGATCAAAGTGAACACATTACTAACCTAAGATGGTTGGAGATAAACAGAAGATATGGTTGGAGATAAACAGAAAATAATGAAAGCAAAAAAAAAGGCACTTATTGCAGGCGTAAAATTTTGAAATAATTGCTGGCTGATTCAGTGAGCATCGATTAGGCTTGAGCGTTCAAGAGAGGTTGGGCAAATTTCAAGAGTGGAAAAATACTCTAAATATATTGTTAAAGAAGGAACTGCAGATGCTGGAAAATCAAAGGTAGACAAAAATGCTGGAGAAACTCAGCGGGTGAGGCAGCATCCATGGAGTGAAGGAAATAGGCAACGTTTCGGGTTCAAAACCCTTCAGACTGAAGAAGGGTTTTGACCCTAAACTTTGCCTATTTCCTTCACTCCATAGATGCTGCCTCACCCGCTGAGTTTCTCCAGCATTTTTGTCTACCTACTCTAATATATGTTAGGGAACTCATTTGTTTATGTTACAATAGTTTGCTCCACTATTTTCAAGAGTTGGTGAAGAATATTTAAAACCTTTTCTCATTCTGTAGGTAATTGCATGACAGAGGCACTTCACAGGGTTAGGACAGGCTGAAGAGATAACTTGGTCTTTGGTATTCTCTTTAGAATGTTCTTAATTAAAATTCTGAAATTCCTTCATTAAATTCAAATTGAATTCTTGTTGTAATCTAGTTACCATAATGGACAAATTCTCATTAGTTGCTAAATACAGGGAGATTAGATTCCAATTGAATATTTCTATCCTGTCTAGTATTATTTCAAAGGAGCATTGGTTGCGAAATCCATCGTATGGCAATTTATATTTGGATATAAAGCGCATTTAGCGGCAATAAAGAATACTTGAAATAGCACTCTTGTTTAGTTTTCATGAATGGGTGGTAAAATGAAGCAAACGGTAGCTTCAATGAAGAACAAGGGAACTTTGTCCACAATATTGCCTCCATAATTATGATGCATGTTTGGTTGCTGCTACAAGTCAGTGCTGTATGGATTTATTGTGTTCCCAAACCACAGCTGTGGCCGCTTACTCCTAAAATGCTCACAGGAAAGAAAATAAATTAGATTATTTTATAGTGTAAGAAGGAACTGCAGATGCTGGTTTAAACTGAAGATAGACACAAAAAGCTGGAGTAACTCAGTGGGACAGACAGCATCACTGGAGAGAAGGAATGGGTGATGTTTCGGGTCGAGACCCTTCTTCAGACTGGTTAGGGACAAGGGAAACGAGAGATATAGACAGTGATGTGGATCGATAAAGAACAATGAATGAAAGATATGCAAAAATGTAACGATGATAAAGGAAACAGGCCATTGTAAGCTGTTTGTAGGGTGAAGATGAGATGTTAGTGTGACTTGGATGGGGGAGGGATATAGAGAGAGAGAGAGAGAGAGGGAATGCCAGGGCAACCTGAAGTGAGAGAAATCAATATTCATACCATTGGGCTGTAAGCTGCCCTAGCGAAATATGAGATGCTGTTCCTCCAATTTGACGTTAGCCTCGCGCTAAGAATAGAGGAGACCGAGGACAGAAAGGTCTGTGTGGGAAATTAAAGTGTCCAGCAACCGCTTATCCCAGAGCTAGACTTGTACACCAATAAATATCATTCAATTTTACAGTAGATGATTATGGGGATGGTTTTTCCAGTCTATATTCAAATACAATTGGCAAAGTAGGTTTGAGGAAAAATTCATATAATGTATGTTAAGTAGTTTCCTAGAAAATACATTGTGGAACCAACCAGGAACCAGTTCATTTTAGATTTCTTGCCCCACTCCTCCCTCTCATCTCTTTGCACTGGCATCCTCTGCTCTACTCTTTCAATCTTGATAAAGAGTTCTGACCCGAAACGTCGACAGCCTATTTCTCTCCACGTATAGGATTGTTTTGGAAATGTCCTTGACAAATGCCAGCCACTGTTATTTGAAAATCACAAGATGATTTAGCTAGTCAGTGTAATCTTATGAAGGGATAATCACATTTAACTATTCCTGTGGCAGGATAAAGGCATTAGTCAATGTAGTCCAGCCGATGTTTCAAAAGGCATGTTGCCATTAAAAGACTCTAGATTCGGGGTAATCTCTAGTAGCAGATCATTTCAAGGATGGGAAACGGTAGGAAAATAATGACATTTTCAGTATTGCCAGTAAACAGGGATCAGGTCTGAATCTCAAATATTTCCAATCTATATTACCACCTGCTCTTGGTTGGACATGCTGTACTCATAATAATTCCCACAGGGCAACAATGACTAGATTTCAAAAGCATTTAATTTCTTGTAAAGTACTTTGTGATGTCCTGAGGTCGAGAATGATAAATGTGTGTTTCTTTCCATAATACTTTCTACAACTGATCAGGATTTTCATAATTACAAACATTGATGATATGGTAATTAACAGAGAACTACATAATTTGTGAATTACTTCAGCAACTCAACAGCACAAATTTGAGATGAAACAATTGAAAGAATTTTTGTTAGTTCAGTGGATGAAAATATGGGGTGCAAAAAGCACAATAGGATCAAAATTCTTGAACAGACTTCATATTTAATACTTTGTCTTTATCTAATGATCTAATACAGTATTATATATTGTAATTTCAGAATTTTGTCATCTGATAACAATGTTCAAGACTTTGAGAAGCTCATGGAAATTCTGCACCTCTTTCTAACAAATGAGGTATGACATTTTTCACAAAAATAGCTATCGATATTACTAAAAGTAAGATCTTGACCACTTCCTGTTTTTCTGTTTCATGATTTTTGAAAAAAACGCTGCCACTTACGGCTGCGATTTTTGGCCATCTTACTCAGTCCCCCTCCGCTGCTCATGACAAGAGGATTTTTCCCATCGATGAAAAATAAAAGTTATTAATGTTTTAAAAATGTTGACATTCTCTCTGCTGCCCCTGCTGGTGGGAGGGGGGAGGGACTATAAAACCCGGAAGTGTTGTGCCTCACTCCGTCTCTGCAAGATGCAGGAAGCGAGAGGGTCATGTCTCTCTGAGCTGTGAATAACACTGAACACATGTCTACTCAACTGTGAGTGCCCTTAATGTGGTTTGAAAATGAAAATGTGGTTGCTTTGAAATGTTGCACTGCAAATGGTTGTTGGTGGTGGTAACTGCTTTGAAATGCTGCACCGCAAATGGTTGGTGGTGGTGGCAACAGCTTTGAAATGCTGCACCGCAAATGGTTGGTGGTGGTGGTAACTGCTTTGAAATGCTGCACCGCAAATGGTTTTTGGTGGTGGCAACTGCTTTGAAATGCTGCACCGTAAATGGTTGTTGGTGGTGGCAACAGCTTTGAAATGCTGCACTGCAAATGGTTGTTGGTGGTGGCAACTGCTTTGAAATGCTGCACCGCAAATGGTTGTTGGTGGTGGCAACTGCTTTGAAATGCTGCACAGCAAATGGTTGTTGGTAGTGGCAACTGCTTTGAAATGCTGCACCGCAAGTGGTTGTTGGTGGTGGCAACTGCTTTGAAATGCTGCACAGCAAATGGTTGTTGGTGGTGGCAACTGCTTTGAAATGCTGCACCGCAAATGGTTGTTGATGGTGGCAACTGCTTTGAAATGCTGCACCGCAAATGGTTGTTGGTGGTAGCAACTGCTTTGAAATGCTGCATCGCAAATGGTTGTTGGTGGTGGCAACTGCATATGGTTGTTGGTGGTGGCAACTGCTTTGAAATGCTGCACTGCAAATGGTTGTTGGTGGTGGCAACTGCTTTGAAATGCTGCACTGCAAATGGTTGTTGGTGGTGGTAACTGCTTTGAAATGCTGCACTGCAAATGGTTGTTGGTGGTGATAACTGCTTTGAAATGCTGCACTGCAAATGGTTGTTGGTGGTGGCAACTGCTTTGAAATGCTGCACCGCAAATGGTTGTTGGTGGTGGCAACTGCTTTGAAATGCTGCACAGCAAATGGTTGTTGGTAGTGGCAACTGCTTTGAAATGCTGCACCGCAAATGGTTGTTGGTGGTAGCAACTGCTTTGAAATGCTGCATCGCAAATGGTTGTTGGTGGTGGCAACTGCATATGGTTGTTGGTGGTGGCAACTGCTTTGAAATGCTGCACTGCAAATGGTTGTTGGTGGTGGCAACTGCTTTGAAATGCTGCACTGCAAATGGTTGTTGGTGGTGGTAACTGCTTTGAAATGCTGCACTGCAAATGGTTGTTGGTGGTGATAACTGCTTTGAAATGCTGCACTGCAAATGGTTGTTGGTGGTGGCAACTGCTTTGAAATGCTGCACCGCAAATGGTTGTTGGTGGTGGCAACTGCTTTGAAATGCTGCACAGCAAATGGTTGTTGGTAGTGGCAACTGCTTTGAAATGCTGCACCGCAAGTGGTTGTTGGTGGTGGCAACTGCTTTGAAATGCTGCACAGCAAATGGTTGTTGGTGGTGGCAACTGCTTTGAAATGCTGCACCGCAAATGGTTGTTGATGGTGGCAACTGCTTTGAAATGCTGCACCGCAAATGGTTGTTGGTGGTAGCAACTGCTTTGAAATGCTGCATCGCAAATGGTTGTTGGTGGTGGCAACTGCATATGGTTGTTGGTGGTGGCAACTGCTTTGAAATGCTGCACTGCAAATGGTTGTTGGTGGTGGCAACTGCTTTGAAATGCTGCACTGCAAATGGTTGTTGGTGGTGGTAACTGCTTTGAAATGCTGCACTGCAAATGGTTGTTGGTGGTGATAACTGCTTTGAAATGCTGCACTGCAAATGGTTGTTGGTGGTGGTAACTGCTTTGAAATGCTGCACCGCAAATGGTTGGTGGTGGTGGCAACAGCTTTGAAATGCTGCACCGCAAATGGTTGTTGGTGGTGGTAACTGCTTTGAAATGCTGCACTGCAAATGGTTTTTGGTGGTGGCAACTGCTTTGAAATGCTGCACCGTAAATGGTTGTTGGTGGTGGCAACAGCTTTGAAAAGCTGCACTGCAAATGGTTGTTGGTGGTGGCAACTGCTTTGAAATGCTGCACCGCAAATGGTTGTTGGTGGTGGCAACTGCTTTGAAATGCTGCACAGCAAATGGTTGTTGGTAGTGGCAACTGCTTTGAAATGCTGCACCGCAAGTGGTTGTTGGTGGTGGCAACTGCTTTGAAATGCTGCACAGCAAATGGTTGTTGGTGGTGGCAACTGCTTTGAAATGCTGCACCGCAAATGGTTGTTGGTGGTGGCAACTGCTTTGAAATGCTGCACCGCCAATGGTTAATGGTTGTTGGTGGTAGCAACTGCTTTGAAATGCTGCATCGCAAATGGTTGTTGGTGGTGGCAACTGCATATGGTTGTTGGTGGTGGCAACTGCTTTGAAATGCTGCACTGCAAATGGTTGTTGGTGGTGGCAACTGCTTTGAAATGCTGCACTGCAAATGGTTGTTGGTGGTGGTAACTGCTTTGAAATGCTGCACTGCAAATGGTTGTTGGTGGTGATAACTGCTTTGAAATGCTGCACTGCAAATGGTTGTTGGTGGTGGCAACTGCTTTGAAATGCTGCACCGCAAATGGTTGTTGGTGGTGGCAACTGCTTTGAAATGCTGCACCGCAAATGGTTGTTGGTGGTGGCAACTGCTTTGAAATGCTGCACAGCAAATGGTTGTTGGTAGTGGCAACTGCTTTGAAATGCTGCACTGCAAGTGGTTGTTGGTGGTGGCAACTGCTTTGAAATGCTGCACAGCAAATGGTTGTTGGTGGTGGCAACTGCTTTGAAATGCTGCACCGCAAATGATTGTTGATGGTGGCAACTGTTTTGAAATGCTGCACCGCAAATGGTTGTTGGTGGTAGCAACTGCTTTGAAATGCTGCACCGCAAATGGTTGTTGGTGGTGGCAACTGCATATGGTTGTTGGTGGTGGCAACTGCTTTGAAATGCTGCACTGCAAATGGTTGTTGGTGGTGGCAACTGCTTTGAAATGCTGCACTGCAAATGGTTGTTGGTGGTGGTAACTGCTTTGAAATGCTGCACTGCAAATGGTTGTTGGTGGTGATAACTGCTTTGAAATGCTGCACTGCAAATGGTTATTGGTGGTGGTAACTGCTTTGAAATGCTGCACTGCAAATGGTTGTTGGTGGTGGTAACTTGACAACTTCCTGTTTGCACTGGATATTGATTTTAGATAAAACGCTACTACTTACGGCTGTGATTTTTGGCCATCTTACTCAGTCCCCCTCCGCTCATCAGGTGCAGAGGATTCCTCCCATCAATGAAAAATAAAAGTGTTATTAGTGTTTAAAAAAATGTTGAGAATCTCTCTCCTTTCAATCACGCCACGAAGGCCAAGCCTCTTCCAGTGGAAGGGGGGAGGGATTATAAAACCCGGAAGTGTGGGTGTGGCTCGGTCTCTGCAAGATGGGGGAGGGAGAGGTCACGGCTCTGTCTGAGCTGTGAATCAACGGAACACACAATGTCTACTGAAATGTGAGTGTGGTGTTTTGTGTGGTTTTATGGTGGTTTTATGGTGGTTTCACCCTGCTTATGGTATGAAACTGCATTTGAATGTGGTTGCCTTGCACCCTGCATGAAATGGTATGAAACTGCACTTGAGTTTGGTGGCCCTGCACCCTGCTTGAAGTGATAGGAAACTGCACTTGAATTCAGTGGCCTTGCACCCTGTTTGAAGTGGTCGGAAACTGCACTTGAATTCGGTGGCCTTGCACCCTGCTTAAAGTGATAGGAAACTGCACTTGAATTCGGCAGCCTTGCACCCTGCTTGAAGTGGTAGGAAACTGCACCTGAATTTGGTGGCCTTGCACCCTGTTTGAAGAGGTAAGAAACTCCACTTGAATTTGGTGGCCTTGCACCCTGCTTGAAAGGGTAGGAAACTGCATTTGAATTTGGTGGCCTTGCACCCTGTTTGAAATGGAATTTCAAGGAATAGCTGTGAGTCAACTGCTCGCCCACCAGCCGTGAGTGAGCTGCCAGCACATCAGGCTTGAGTGACTGAGCTGTCACCCCAAGAATCCATTTGGCCAACAATGTCCATACTAGCCTTCTGGAAACCAGTCCCTTCAGCCCACAATACCCATACTAGCGCTCCAGAAATCCCCCCCCCCCCCCCACTGGCCACCAATATTGGAATTGGCGGAGAGGTGGAATATTGTGTTGGGGGACCAGCCCTCCTGTGTGAACATGGGACCCAACGGGTCCCACTTGGTCTAGTCTGTATCTATAAATTACTAAAACTCTCATCTTGTTTGTTTGTGTGCGTGCATGGATGTGATTTCCCAAAACCCCCCCAAAACGGTACACGATAGCGCTACAATTGTTGGCCACCTTACTCGCCATTGTCCTGGGATGTATATGAAACAAGTTTTGTTCGGATTGATGGTATATTTTATAAGTTATTGACATTTTAAACTTTACAAAAATCACTTTTCAAACCACTATTCCACTTGCCCTGCCCGTCAGCCACGTTACAAGATGTCACAATGACAAGGGAGGGGAAAATGGGGGAGGGGAGAGGGAGGGGAAGTGAGGTGGGGAAGGGGGGAATAGAGGGAGAGGAGGGGGAAGTGGAGATAGAGGGCGAGGAGGGCAGTGGGGGGGGTGAGGAGAGAGAGTGGAGGAATGGGGGTGGTGAGGAGTGGGGGAGCAGGGGGATAGAGGAGAGTGGTTATGTAGGGAGGGAGTGACTGAGGGTAGGGGAAAGGAGAGGGAGGGGTGGAGGAGATGGGAAAGAAGACTGAGGGTGAAGAGAAGGGGAGGGAGTGCTGGGGATGAGGGGGAATGGAGGAGGATAGGGGTAGGAAGAGGGATGGCGAGGCGCAGTTAGGGGAGGGTTGCCGTGACTCGCGTCACAAAGGGGATCTCTGGTGTCACAACGGGAACCCCTCGGCCTGCGCAGTTGGGGGCTATGGAACAGCGGTGGAATATTGCTTTGGGGGACTCTCATCTTGTTTGTTTGCATGGATATGTGTGATATTCCAAAACCCCGGCAAAATGGTACATGATAACGCTACAAGTTTTGGCCCACCTTTCTCACCATTGTCCTGGGATGTAAAATAAACAAGTTTTGTTCGGATTGATGTTATATTTTACAAGTTATTAACATTTTAAACTTTACAAAAAATACTTTTCAAACCACTTTTCCACTTGCCCTGCCTGTCAGCCACGTTCAACGTTACAATGGGATCCCGAATCTCATTTTCATAACGATTTTCAAAAAAACTTTTAAATCAAGTTCTTCCATTTTCATTAACAGCTAACATTGTGTTTAGGTTATTTTAAATAAAATTCGCGATTTTCATTATGGGGG
>CM075995.1:5550585-5684263 GCA_038087875.1 Malacoraja senta
ATACAATACAATAATACTTTATTAGCCAAGTATGTTTTGCAACATATGAGGAATTTCATTTGCCAAGTCAGTCATACAAATAAAAAAGCAACAGAACGCACAAAATACATTTTAACATAAACATCCACCACAGTGACTCCTCCACCACATTCCTCACTGTGATGGAAGGCGAAAAAAAAGTTCAAATCTCTTCCCTTCTTTGTCCTCATGCATTCGGGGGCCTCGAGGCTTCCGTTGACACGACGATCTTGGCTCCTGTAGCCGGCGGCGTTCGGGCCCTCGGCATCGGGGCGATCACTCCTGCATTGGGTGGGGGGGGGGGGGTAATCTCAGCTCCCCCGCGGCGAGCGATTGGATCCCGGGTCGGGGCTTGTCGAGCCTTCTGCGTTGTTGGAGCTCCCGACATCCACGGTCTCTCTCTCGATGGTAAAGTCCGCAGGCCGCGGTTGGAGCGATCCCAGGCAAGGGATCGGCTCCGATGGTAAGTCCACACCCTGCGGTGGGGCTCAAAGTCAGTCCCGAGCAAGGCCTCCAGCTCGAAGATGTTAGGCTGCAGAGCGACCGGAGATACGACCCAGAAAGTAATCGCATCTCCGGCAAGGTAAGAGAATGAAAAACAAGTTTACACCCACCCCCTCCCCCTCATAAAACAAACCAGAGAACATCAAAACACACTCAAAATAACAAAAAAAGACAAAGAAACAGACAGACTGTTGGCGAGGCTGCCAATCATATGGCGCCCCCTGGTGGTATTTCTCCTCATAAACCCTTGCCTTCTAAGTTCTTGATTCCCCTACCCTGAGAAAAATAGTCTGAGCATTAACCTATCTGTTCCAATCATGGGTCCCTTTAAAAATAACTATTTTAGGCCACCAAGTATATTACAATATCTAGTTGATGTGCATGATGGACAAGTAATTCAATGTATTAATTCAAGTAATAATGAACAATTAATTCCACAGATATGGAAACTGTGCAGAGACCATCCAGAATGCATTACTAAGAACAGGTAGATATTTTGGGGAAACCAGGAACTGCAGAAGATGTTTTTTACACAAAGGCCACAAAGTGCTGGAGTAACTCACAGGGTCAGGCAGCACCCATAGTCAGAACATGGATAGGTGATGTTTCGGTTGGGACCCATCTTGATTGCAGCCCATTCGGCTAGTCAATGCAAGAGTTGATGCAGGTGGTTCAGATGTCCCCAAGCTCATTTCAGCTGGGAGAACATGGATAGGTGACTTTTCGGGTCAGGATCCTTCTTCAGACTGATTGGGGGGCGGGGCAAGAAAGCTTGAGAGGAAGGGAAGGACAACCCCCCCCCTCCCTCATCTGTATCAACCTATAATCTTGTACTGCCCCTCACCTCTTCTATCCTTCTTCTCCACTCCTCCTCCCCCCAGTCAGTCTGAAGAAGGGTCCCGATTCATAACGTCATAAGAAATAGGAGGAGAATTAGACTATTCGGCCCATCAAGTCTACTCGGCCATTCAATAGACAATAGGTGCAGGAGTAGGCCATTCGGCCCTTTGAGCCAGCACCGCCATTTAATGTGATCATGGCTGATCATCCCCAATCAGTACCCCGTTCCTGCCTTCTCCCCATATCCCCCGACTCCGCTACCTTTAAGAACCCTATCTAGCTCTCTCTTGAAAGTATCCAGAGAACCGGCCTCCACCGCCCTCTGAGGCAGAGAATTCCACAGACTCACAACTCTCTGTAAGAAAAAGTGTTTCCTCGTCTCCATTCTAAATGGCTTACCCCTTATTCTTAAATCATTGAATCATGGCTGATCTATCACTCCCTCCTAACCCCACTCTCCTGCCTTCTCCCCATAACCTCTGACATCTGCATTAATCAAGAATCTATCTATCTCTGCCTTAAAAATATCCACCAAACTCAAAAGTCAAAAATTCTAAACTAAAATATTCATTGACTCAAAGCGTCACCTAGCCATGTTCTCCAGCGATGCTGTCTGACCCACTAATTTTCTCCCATACTTTGGTCCAATGTAGATATTTTGTGACCCCCCCCACGCACATTTACCAATAAGCCTTTTCAATTTAGAGAAAGAACATTGGAACAGCAAATAGCTAATGAGCAAGAGAACACAAATCAAGATGTGAACACGGCAGAATCAGAAACGATAATTAAATAGCAGGAAATAACATCATGACAGAGATGGTATTCCATGTTAAATTCCTCTCAATACAAAATAACAACTTGTCATGTGCAATTCTACAAGTATTAGAAACCATGATTTCAACACAAATGCCTTAAAGCTACCTGCACAGAGATTCTGATACAGAGTGAAATGAGTGCCACATGGAATCAGTTTCAAGGCTCTCAGTAAGCTGTGCGGACAGGAATCTGAGAAAATCTGAGAAAAAAGAACCTCGGTAACTGAGCAATGTTCATAATCATCTGTCATCTCAAGTGGGACATTATGTTAAAAGTGACACAAAAGCACGCCTTGATGTGGAAATTTAAAGCCCTGATTTTGTGCTGACCAGATGACACCATTAGATTTCAGTGCATCTCCTGCAATTTGAAGTAATGCCCACCGTTTGTATTGTATTGGCACAGTGCATAGAAGGCTCGAGGAATAAAATACTGTATTTCTAAAAAGAGAGTAGACACAAAAAGCTGGAGTAACTCAGCAGGTCAGACCAGAGAAAAAGAATAGGTGTCGTTTTGAGTCGAGACCCTTCTCCTTCCTTCTCTCCAGAGATGCGGCCTGATCCGCTGAGTTAAGCCCCTGTCCCACTTTCACGACCTAATTCACGACCTCTGCCGAGTTTGCCATTGACTCGTACTCGCAGCATGGTCGTCATGAGGTCGTAGGTAGGTCGTAGGTAGGTCTCAGGAGGCCGTAGGTAGGTCGTAGGTACTCGTGGCATCAAGTAGGTCGGGGCGTTTTTTCTAGCACAATGAAAAATGTCCACGAGTTAAAAAAGGTGGTGAATTAGGTTGTGAAAGTGAGACAGGGGCTTTTTGTGTCTATCTTCGGTTCAAACCACTACCTACAGTTCCTTCCTACCCATTTCCTACACCGAATGGCCTAATTCTACTCCTATCACTTATGAGCTTATGACTTATTTTGTCTAAAAAGAGAGTAACTGGAGGGAAAGAGTAGTAAGAGGAACATATAAACAAGAGCAGAGGATTTCGCTTATCAGATTGACATTATTCAATTAGGTCGTGGCTGACCATAACTCCATAACACAGATGGCTTGTATTAATTCCATTGTCGTTTAATCCCCTTAACAAATAAAACTCCAGCTGGCGAACAATGAAACCTTCGTAGATCATGTGCACTGTGACTAGCCAACATTCGATGTTGAGATCCACTCCAACCACAGTTGTTCCAAAGATCTCACCACCACACCTCAGCTAAAGCTCCAAAGAGGTAATCAGAGAATGCTGCAGTGACTTTTAGAAGACTCAACAAATCAGTTCAGTTCAGTTCAGTTTATTGTCACGCGTACCGAGGTACAGCAAAAAGCTTTTTTTTGCGTAGGAAGGAACTGTTGATGCTGGTTTACACCGAAGATAGACACAAAATGCTGGAGTAACTCAGCGGGACTGAGACTGAAGAAGGGTCTCGACCCGATTACTTCTATCCAGGGATGCTGCTTGTCCCACTGAGTTACTCCAGCCTTTTGTGAAAAGCTTTTTTTGGTGCGTACTAACCAGTCAGCGGAAAGACAATACATGATTACAATCCAGCCATTCGCAGTGTACAGATACGATACGATAGAACTTTATTTATCCCAGGAGATAAAAATGTAATATGTGATTGTAGATCTGCTTCTGTGGCTAGCAAGCAAATAGTCACATGGGTTGGGCGGGCGTCATCTTGGAATACAAGGTTTGAAACCAATTATTAACCAGGCACAAAAGTTATATTTTGTTAAGGGACAAAATGGTAGTTGACAATTGGTCATTGGTAGTGGACAAGTTCCCAGCTGCAATAATATACCTGCCTGGGTCATGGGTCTGAGGTCACCACCTTCAGCTTTTCAGAACTTTATGTATGAGTCGGAGATGCTGTTCCACCATCCTGCTCTTAATGACCACTGTTCATCATTCCCAGAAGCACAATATTTCCATTTTGGCTGGAAAGCATTGCTACCTTAAGAGGAAAGTCACAAAATGCTGGAGTAACTCAGTGGGTCAGGCAGCATTAGGCGACGTTTCGGGTCGGGACTCTTCTTCAGGCTGGTTTCTTTGTTTCTACTTGTTTCTATTGCTCCTTAAAGCTCTACTCTTCTAAGTTCTGTAGGCTGCTGCTCAAAACGCAGATACACTTGGCGGCAGGGTGGGCAGGGGCAGACCTACTGCCTTACAGCGCCAGAGACCCGGGTTCGATTCTGGCTAGGGGTGTTGACTGTACGGAGTTTGTACGTTCTCCATCTATTTTCGTATCATCCGCAAACTTGGCCACAAACTCTTCAATCCCCACACTAGCCTTCAAGCCAGCAGTCCTGTGACAACTGGTGGAAAGTGCACGTGCAGTTGCCAATCAACGACCTGTCTGCCGGTGATGCTATCTGGTGTTTTATGGTGCATCAATGCACACCATCTTCGCTCCCATATCCACAAAGATGTTTCAAATGCAAAAGTTTTTCTGAGTTATGCAACAGCTCCACCAGGCATTGCACCTGAAAAATGCACCCTCACATAAGTTCAGAAGTTCTTGGAGCAGAATTAGGTCGTCTACTCCACCATTCAATCATGGCTGATCTATCCTTCCCTCTCAACCCCATTCTCCTGCCTTCTCCCCATAACCCTGACACCCATACTCCACGTTAGTGTAGAGTTATCCCAAGTCAGGTCGCATGCAACATTTATCCAAAGGCAAGGGTGGAATAAAAAGTAATTTGTAGAATCAGTTCATGTATTACAATATCCTCCTTTGAAAAATGTCAAAATAGAGACAACTTTCAGACATGGATCATTCATAAACTCTAATGTTGGCTGAACACAAAATGCTGGAGTAACTCAACAGGTCAGGCAGCATCTCTGGAGAAAATGGATAGGTGATGTTTCGAGTCAAGTCCCAACACCTATCCATTTTCGGACTCAACCTGTAACGTCACCTAACCATTTCTCCAGAGATGCTGCCTGTCTCGCTAAGTTACTCAAGCATTTAGTTTAGTTTAGTTTAGAGATACAGGGTGGAAACATGCCCTTCGGCCCACCGAGTCCGCGCTGACCAGCGATCACCCCGTACACTAGCACTATTCTACACACACTAGGGACAATTTATAATTTTACTCAGCAAATGTGTTGATATTTTTGATTGCTGGGTTTTCAGTCGAAAGCTGAGAGTTACAAGTTTGATAATTTACAATCAGTACAAATAACGGCAATCAAAAAGCAAAAAAAAAACTGCAGTTAGAGTCTGAAGAAGGGTTTCAGCCCAAAACGTAGCCTATTCCTTTTTTCCAGAGATGCGGCCAGTCCCACTGAATTAATCCAGTATTTTATATCTATCTTCGGTGTAAACCAGCATCTGCAGTTCCTTCCTGCACAAATAACTGCAGTTTAGTTTAGTTTAGTTTAGTTTAGTTTAGTTTAGAGGTACAGCTCGGAAACAGGCCCTTCGGCCCACCGAGTCCATACCGACCAGCGATCTTCCACCCAGTTCCCTGGGCGGCGCGACTTTTCGTTGCAGCGGCCTCTGCAGTCCGTCTGTCTTTTTATTATTTTTGTCTCGTTTTTATGTAGTTTTTATTATTTTTTTTGTCGGGGTATGTGTGTGGGGGGGTGGGGGTGGGGGTGGGGGGGGGGAAACTTTAAAATCTTTCCGCTGCACGGGAGACCCGACCTTTTCTTTGTCGGGTCTCCGTTGTCGTTGGGGCTGGGCAACGTGGAGCGGCCTCCAGCAGGAACGACCTGGGGCTCCCGTGGAGCTGCGGACTGCTCGCCGTCGCGGGGCTGGCCGAGTCCGGAGCGGGTGGAGCTGTGGTGGAGACAATCGCTGCTGCGACCCGACCGCCGGAGATTCGGAGGCTACAACCGCGGGTCTGGCGGACGGCAACACTGGAAGCCCGCGGGTCCCCTGGTGGGAGACTGCTTTTCGGGGCTTCCGCAGCGGCGACTTCTCCCGCCCGAGTTGCGGGGGTTGAGGAGCACCTGGAGCGGGGCTTTATCCCCCCGCGCGGCTTGGAATGGCCGCCGGACTTTGCGGGCGAGCGCCGGGGCTCTAACACCAAGACCCGGTGCGCGACCTTGCATCACCCGGCGTGGCTTTAATGGCTGCGGGATAATCACCATCGCCCGCCGGGGGCTTTGACTTTGACTCTGACATCGGGGGGGGGGGGAGTGCAGTGGAGAGATTACGTTATTTTTGCCTTCCATCACAGCGTTGTGATGGATGTATGTGTAAATTGTGTTGTGTCTCGGGTCTTCTTTGTTTTGTATTGTATGGCTGCAGAAACGACATTTCGTTTGGACCTCAAGGGGTCCAAATGACAAATTTGTCCTCAAAAGACAAATAAATTGAATTGGATTGGAGTTGTTGGAAATCTGAATAGTAACAGAAAATACCTGAAACACTCAGCAGATCAGGTGGCTCTGATGAGGAGAGAAACTAGGTTTAGTTTTTTTAATTTAGAGATACAGTGTGGAAACAGGCCCATCAGCCCATTTCAGTACCTCTGTACTTTCAATGTTAACTTTGTTTCTATCTCTACACACACTGGCTGATCTGCTGAGCACTGTTCGCATTTTCTGACTTTACTTGAGAAGCATCTATTTGGAGGGCTTTGTAAATCATCAGCCAACAGGCCCTTGTCAGACCCTGTTTTAAGCAAGCAACCTTATTTTTAAGCAAGCAACTCTACCAAGATAGCTTGCTCCCGGGGGTAATCTTGCTGCTTTGGAGTTATTTCTATGCGGAAATTGGCTGCAGTGTTTACAGCTTTAGTAGAAACCAAGAACTGCAGACGCTGGTTTATACTAAAGATAGACGCAACGTGCTGGTGTAGCTCAGCAGGTCAGGCAGCATCTCTGGAGAAAAAGGATGGGTGGCATTTTGGGTTGGGACCCATCTTCAGATTGAAAGTAGAGGGTGGGGGAGGGTTGAAGAGCTGGAGGTGAGAAAAGCCCAGGACAAAATAGGGCCGGCCTCAGACAATAGACAATAGACAATAAGCGCAGGGAGTAGGCCATTTGGCCCTTCGAGCCAGCACCGCAGGCAGGCCGATGTCCTGGTAGGCCCATTGTTCCTCCTTCAGACTGAAAGTAGGGGGTGGGCAACAATGGGCTTACCCTGCACGGCCTGCCTGAGGTCATTTGTGGCCGGCCCTGATTGCTCTTGGACTTTTCTCGCCTGCAGCTCTTCACCCGAACCCCTACTTTCGGTCTGAAGAACGGCCCCGACCCGAAACGTCGCCCAACTTTTTTGTCCAGAGATGTATGCCTGACCCATTGGGTTACGCCAGCAATTTGTGTCTTTGGTGTTAACAGCTTCGATGGCTCTAAAATACCCTGGAGTGCCCCTGAGGTAGTAAAGGGAGACGTATCAACAAAGGTAGATGTGCTCACACATGTACATTAATGTCTTTTGAAAATCTTCAGATTGACCAACACTGATACAGTGATCTCAGCCACTGCAAAGTGAAATAGCATCACAATCAAAATGGGTACAAATGACATCAAATCTGCCTTCCCATGACAGACTGTTTAAGAAAGAACTGCAGATGCTGGAAAAATCGAAGGTAGACAAAAATGCTGGAGAAACTCAGCATTTTTGTGTACCTCCCATGACAGACTGATCGGCTTATACACAGTTCAATTAAAAAGTACTCAACACTCAGAAGTTAAGTTTAGTTTAGAGATACAACGCGGAAACAAGCCCTTTGGCCCACCAAGTCTGCGCTAATTTACATTTATACCAAGTCAATTAGCCTACAAACCTGTACCTCTTTGGGAGGAAACTGGAGATCCCGAAGAAAACCCATGTCGGTCATGGGGAGAACGTGCAAACTCTGTAGTCAGGATTGAACCCAGGTGTCTGGTGCTGTAATGCAGCAGCTCTACCGCTGTGCCTGTGTTTTTTAAATTTTCAAATCAGCTCAAACTTCACCCCATTCCCAATGCTTTCAATGTTTTGATGCGTATGCAAGTGTATAAAAGTGGACGATATCTCAAAAAATTATGTTTCAACTCTCCTTTGAAGGAGTTTTGTCGGTTTTCCTGCCTTTAATTCATTCTCATCTTACAACCCCCATTGATGCAGCAATCAGAGTTTGATTACACCAGCGGGATCTGACTACAATCAAAGATTCAGGTCGCTGCTCTCACTGAGAAATGGCAACTGGGATTTGTCTGCACATTCCCATCCCAGTTTTTCATCATGTGTAAGAAAGAACTGCAGATGCTGGTTTAAGACGCAGTCCGTCTTAACCTACCTGATCTCCCGGTGACTCAGCACTTCAACCTCCCCTCCCATTCCCAATCTGACCTTTCTGTCGTGGGCCTCCTCCACGGTCAGTGAAGCCCGGTGTAAATTGGAGGAACAGCACCTCATATTTTGCTTGGGTAGCGTACACCCCTGCGGTATGAACATTGACTTCTCTAACTTCAGATAGCCCTTGCTTTCTCTCTCCATCCCCTTCCCAGTTCTCCCACTAGTCTTTTGTCTCCGACTACATTCTATCTTTGTCCCTCCCCCTCCCCTGACATCAGTCTGAAGAAGGGTCTCGACCTGAAACGTCGCCCATTCCTTCTCTCCAGAGATGCTGCCTCACCCGCTGAGTTACTCCAGCATTTTGTGTCTACCTTCGAGTTTTTCATCAGTCAGGCACTGTGGTTAAATATCCCCAGCCTAAAGATTTCTACTCAACAAAACAAAACAAAAAAACTCCACAAAATTATTTAAAACTAGATTTACATAATGTATTCAGAGACGTTAAAAGTTAAATGACACATCTAAGTTCCAACGAATAATTTTTCTTCAGCAAAGTGGTAAGATGGACAGACGGCTCAGAGAACTAGCAAGTGTTTGATAGCATTACATTCCCACAGGAAAAGGGGACTGAGTGGTAAAGTTATTTAAATGAAATGGAACAATATTGAGAGCTGATCCTCGCAAAGGAGCAGTTTATGGTTTGCAACTTTTGGAGCAGGTGTAACACTTTATTGAAAATCACAACCAATACTTTTTCAGTCACTTTTTCAATTCTATCTTGCCTTCTCCAAGGCGCTGTTCTGATTTGTACAAATAAGGGATCACTGAAGAACTCCTATGTTGAAGTGTCTGAAGCTTGGGGTGAAATCTTTAGATTTTAGAGATGCAGCGTGGTAAAAGGCCCTTCGGCCCGCCGAGTCCATGCAGACCCTGCCATCACCACGTACACTAGCACTATCCTACACACACTTGGGACAAGTTACAATTTACAGAAGCTGATTAACCTACAAACCTGTATGTCTTTGGAGCGTGGGAGGAAATCGGAGCACCCGGGGAAATCCCATGCGGTCGCGGGGAGAACATACAGACAGCACCCGTAGCCAGGATCGAACCCGGGTCTCTGGCGTTGTAAGGCATCAGCTCTGCCAATGTGCCACTGTGCCATTGTGCCGCCCTCCAAGTCGTCCATGATATATTAGCCCAACCCATCCCTTTCCATCCTGTCGTGAAGGAGGGACTAATGACTGTGAAATGCCCCTAATTCGGGACAGGTTCCCCCTGATTCACTGCTTTATATTTTTCGCTGTGTCTTGTGCTATATCCTTCCCGTCATTTCGTGATTTCTCGCACTTGTCAGTTTAGATGTTGACCACAACATTGGTTTCAGTCCTATTCTTACCCCCTATTTCTCCTCCGTCCCAGCTACCTCAATGGGACACAGAACCGCCTGAGCTACAGCTGTTGACACATCTCATTTTAATCCATTTTAAGCACAGTTCATGTCCAATTTAAAGGAATTCTGCCGTGATAGCATTTGTGTGGGAAGGAACTGCAGATGGTAGTTTAAACCAACGGTAGAGGCAAAAAGCTGGGGTAACTCTGCGGGTCAGGCAGCATCACCGGAGAAAAGGAATAGGTGACGTTTCGGGTCGAGATCCTTCGGATGTTATCTCGTAGCCGTCTTTCTCACTTGACAAAATCGAAGGATTTGCGAAGTTTGGATGTCACTCATTCCTTTTCTCCAGAGATGCTGCCTGACCCGCTGAGTTACTCCAGCTTTTTGCGTCTATCTTTTGCCGTTAAAGAATTGTCTGGGTCACCCCAATATGAATCTGCAAACAGCTCAAAGTTACTTCAGAGAATTCAATGAAAGTGAGCCAAAAATTAACCACACTTAGCAAGCTACTTATTCACATTCTCTTCCAAACTGGATTCCCAAATACAAAGTTAAATGTTATTTTCATGGGTGGATATCTCAGATGATGAAGTCTCTACAGCAAAACAAATATAGCTTTAAATTTCAGTTGATAACAGTTATTGTTAACATTTTATTCTTGGAATTGCTTCCCACCATGGATTTGGCAATATTACTAACAGTTAATAAAATATTTTTGCACACTTAATGAACTATTAACACGACTTGCTTTATACACTGGGCATTGCGAGCAGTAGAACTATGAAGTGACGATTATTATCAATGCAGTTCAAAAATCTGCTGATTATCCCTGTTAGCTAATATGCACATGGGGATAAATCCGATGGGAAAATTAGGATCCCACAACAGAGAGAAAAAGAGAGAGAGGAAAAAAAGAAAACCTGAGAAACCTGAAAATCTCAAAGCAACAGTTCTACTTATGCCAGGTTATACAAACAGAGACATAACATGCAAATCAATTTTAAAAAAAACCTTCTGCATACAAGGAATAGCTCCAATTCTGTGCAGAGAACGTAACAGCTACTCACACATATGCTGCTGGTCCATAGTGGCAGGCTGCAAATCTGTATTTACGGAGCTCTGAAGGAACAGGGAAGGGTGTGGGGCGGGGGTTGGAGAGATGGACGGCTGCCGGAGAAGAAACTATCTTTCTCCAAGACTACCGGCGCACGCTTATGAGCAGACGGCCTCTCAACGGAGCTCTTGCGATGCAGAATGCTTCAAAAGAAAACACTTTCAGTCCGCCCAAGGCAGTCGAGCTGGAATCAATTTCAAGCGGCAAAGCCCCAAGTCTGAGGGGGAGTGAGCGGCGTTGCATGTGTTTATAGAATAACCTCTACCTGCCGGTGTGCGGATAGGCCAGTGTCGTCGCGCTAACTTCCAATCGCGGGAGGTGGCTAAAGATGTCGAGAGGATGTCCTGCCCACTCCTCCAGCTTCCCTCGGTGCTACGAACATCATGCACTCACTAACAGCCCGGTCTCACGTCTCGCAGCCTGTCAGGCAGGAGATATAGGGGCAGGACAATGCAACAGCGACAGAGAGGGAGAGTGAGAGAGAGATCAAATTCATTACAATCACCAATATGTCATGGAGTGCAGGGAGAAAAAGAGCCTAGGTTCAGTAATTACCATTTCCCATTACCATGGAAACAGACTCCGGTAGCAAGTCAAGATCTGTTGTGAACAGCTGCTGTCAGCTTCATTAGAGGCACCGACCCATCCTTTTATACTTGTTCCTTAATTATAACCTCCAGGCCGACAGAATCTTTCTTCCAACCGCCGGCCGGACTATTACGTTCTTCCGTTTTTACCCTCAGTCCAAGTTCCTCGCAGCGAAAAAAAACCAAGCAAAGAACTGGAAATTGCTTAATATAACAAATAGTTCAATTGAGAAATCGGACTACCTGAAAAATTTGACTTCGCCGATAAAGCAAGTCGAGATCCTCCCCCCAGTGTTATAAAACGGGGCTTTTTTTTTTGCAGCTGATTTTTCAAGCATCATAATGTCACATCGAGATTAATGGGCAATAAATTTAATTGCCGTCACGAGGATTATATTGGTGGTTTGGAAATGTTGCCGTTCACGCTGCCTTATTAACTATTCGATGAAAGTTGCAATGAGGGAAGATCTGTCATCTGTAATTTATTCAAGTGCTTATACTTTACTCCCAGAATGATTGAGAATGACATGGGCTTAGTTTTTGACTGCCAGCTTCTGAACAATAGGCCGGAGGTGTATTCTGCTCTTGAACATTACAAACACCAAATATACTACAACCTGCCTTGGATGCACCAGAGATCACGAGCTTTTGTTTGCACTAACATTAGTTTTTTTTAAAAATGTTATTGAACTTTCTTTTGTTTATTGTGTTATCTGTAATTACTGTGATTAGATCATAAGATCATAAGTGATAGGAGTAGAATTAGGCCATTGGGCCCATCAAGTCTACTCCGCCATTCAATCATGGCTGATCTATCTCTCCCTCCTAACCCCATTCTCCTGCTTTCTCCCCATAACCTCTGACACCCGTATTAATCAATTAGAGATCTGTTATGCTGCTGCAAGTAAGAATTTCATTGTTCCATTTTTGGTACATATGACAATTAAACACTCTTGACTGGAGGACACAAAGTGCTGGAGCAACACAGTGGGTCAGGCAGCATCTCCAGAGAACATGGACAGGTGTCATTTTGGGTCAGGCCCTTGTTTCTACAAGCATTCTTGATGTTGAAGTGGACACTGTTCTCTCTACCCACTCAAGCTCAAGAGTGTACACATTGAGGGGAGGCGAAATATTGCCATGTATTCTGAAAAGGTCAGCCTATTCCAACATAAGGACCGACTCCCCCCCAATGCAGTCATGAGTCTACGTTGCAGTGATAGAAATGAGTAACTCTGTCCAATGAGATGTTAAATTTAGGCTTGGTCAGACTCTAAAGATGAATGCACGCATCCCAGGATATCATCTGAAGAGCAGCAGTGGAGTCCTTATCTGGTTGATATCTAAACCTGTCCTATCCATGCATCTCTCTAAATGTTTCTTAAACGTTTGCAATAGTCCCTGTCTCAACTATCTCCTCTGGCAGCTCATTCCATACACCCACCACCCTTTGTGTCCTGATAATTAACTCAATTAAAAGAGAAATATTCCTTTAAACTTCTCCATCTCTCGTAAACATCTAAGAAGATTCCAGGTGCTTTGGCCCAAAGTTCAGCCTGATATCAGCCTGATATACAGTGTTGAGGTGCTATCTTTCCAACGCGATGGTGGACATGAATGATTCCAAGGCAATGTTTGAAAAAAATCATTCAAGAATTCCCTGGGTCCCTGATAAATAATTCTCTCTTCAGCAGTGTCTAAATCAGATTTACTGCTCATATATTTCATTGTGTTTCAGAAAGAACTGCAGATGCTGGTTTAAACCGAAGATAGACACAAAAAGCTTGAGTAACTCAGCGGGACAGGCAGCATCTCTGGAGAGAAGGAATGGGTGACGTTTCGGGTCCCGCTGCCTGCCCCGCTGAGTTACTCCAGCTTTTTGTGTCTATCTTCATATATTTCATTGCTGTTTGTGGATTGGGGTGGTGGGAAAATGGCTACTGCATGGAGGAGCAGCACCTCATATTCCGCGGGCCGTCTGCACCCCAGCGGCTTGAATATTGATTTCTCCAATTTCCGGTAGCCCTTGCTGTCTCCTCCCCTTCTCAGCTCTCCCTCAGCCCTCTGGCTTCTCCTCTTCCTTTCTTCTTCCTGCCCCGCCCCATCCTACATCAGTCTGAAGATGGGTTTTGGCCTGAAACGTTGCCTATTTCCTCGCTCCATAGATGCTGCCTCACCCGCTGAGTTTCTCCAGCACTTTTGTCTACCACTGCTTTTAACATTCCAGCATTGCATTTAACGAGATACTTTCGTAGTGTTAAAATACTTTGGGGCATCTTTAATGAAGAAAGATGCTACATCAATTCAAATCACTCCCTTTTTCTGGAGAGTCCACCTCTGTACTCTCACAAAAGCTACGTGACTGGTGACGTTCAGAAATGCAGAATGTCTTCTTTTACCCGACGTAGCAACAGTACAATAACTTTCAATGTGAATTCTTCCGCTCTGTTAATTCAATTCAAAACATTATTTGGCACTTTTCGCAGCAAGGTATAATGCTTCTACTTTAACCAATTCATAATCTTTGTATTGTTCCTCGATTATCTCCATGCTGCAGTTTGGCACACTCCAGATTCCCCAATGATAAGTGGAATATACAGAGACTTGAAGGCACAGTTTAAATTAAACAGATCATTAGTGTGAGAGGCAGTGAAAGGGATACCAAGGAATACTAACTGCATCAAATGCCTTGTAGTTGACCCGAAATGTCAGCTGTCCGTGTTCTCCAGAGATGCTGCCTGACCTGCTGATTTACTCCAGCACTTTGATATAAGATTCCAAGCATCTGCAGTTCCATAAGTCTCTCTCTGTATTTTTGATACAGGGGTAATTTAGTCGCGAAATTAAAATTTGTAGCTGAACCACCAAATTGATAATAAAGCAAGGATGAGCTACTTGGCTGCACGTTATTTGGTCTTTCACATGATAAATATCCATATAATGGCTTATCTGCCTTTAAAATTCAACATACTAAACGAATAAAATAGTTAAATTAGAGTAGTTATCAAACATCAGCGAGAAGAAATCCTGTAACCTCTCTAAACAATAATTAGATCCTTGGGGAAATGAACAAACAAGCAGTGGATTTAAACCTAATTGTTTGTGATTTTATACCTTTCAGTGTCATGTTTTCATGAGGATATACCATCTTGCATTAAAGAAGAGCAATCTCTGGGAGCACAGAATACAAAAATCTGGGGTGGCACAGTGGCACAACTGGTAGAACTGCAGCCCCACTGTGCCAGAGGGCTGGGTTCTACCCTGACCTTTGGGAGTGTGGAGTTTGCACGTGCTCTCTGTGGCCGCGTGAGTTTCCTCCGGGAGATCTAGTTAACCCCCATGTCTCAAAGACATGTGGGTTTGTCAATTAACTGGCCATTGTAAATTGCTCCCAGTGTGTGGGGAGTGGAGGCGAAAATGGGATAACAAAGGACTATTAGCTTAGTTTAGTTTAGTGTAGAGATTCAGCATGGAAACAGACACTTCGGCCCGCTGGGTCCACGCCAACCAACAATCACCTGTACACTACACACTAGGGGCAATTTTTACATAGGCCTATTATCCTAGAAACCTGCACATGTTTGGAGTGTGGGAAGAAACCGGAGCAAACCCACGCGGTCACAGGGAGAACGTGCAAACTCCATACAGATTGAGCGCGTAGTCAGGACCGAACCTGGGTCTCTGGCGCTGTAAGGCAGCAACTCTACCGCTGCGCCACTGTGCCGCCCACATTGAAAACGGGTGATCGCTGGCCGCCGTTAACTTGGTGGGTTGAAGGACCTGTTTCCGTGCTGTATCTTTCAATCCAGTTTAAAAAGCATCTTCCTCCACAAACTGATTTGTGTCAATTAAAGGTCCGTTCAACACCTGATTGAAACTGCCTCGTCTCACATCTACGTGTTTTCACATAATCTCGAGAAAAGGTGTTTTAGGTAATTCCTCGCAACTTCCCTGAATTCCACCACAATTGATTACACCCCATTTGCACTTTTAAAAATCAAGAGCATTGTTTCTTATTTCACACCAACTGTTCTTTTTACTATGGAAACCATTAGCTCCTGTGATACTAAAGCTCAGACTTAACGGGCTGGTGAATGCTGCTCTAAACTGTTAGCAGATATCTTTGGAGTGATGAATTCAGAAAGCAGATTTCTTTGGCGTAAGTAACAATAAACCCTAAAAATGGCAGGAAGCAGCAAACTATCTGAGAATGCCATTACGCATATGTGACTGTTATATGCTCGTTATATTTCTCTATAACCAAGAATTTTCCTACACCAATGATTTTCGTTTGTGTTTTATTTTTAGCATCTCTGCTCAAGTTCATGTTTATTGTCATATGAATGAGCACGGTGAGGCGCAGATACAATGAAATATCTTGCTTTCTGCATCATCACAGGCAAACACACAAAAAACAAATCATACATAAATGGCACAAAATTCTAAATGAAAGAAGACTACGCAAAAAAAAGCAAAAATGCCCTTCCCTCTCTTCCCAGAATCAGAAGAACATTTCCCTTGTGCCTACCTCCCCCTTCCAATATCTCTACATTCACTGATCACCTCCACAATTTGCAGACTGGGCAGGCTTTCACTTCGGGTTGATCTGGTTCACTCCTCCACCTCCACCAAAATTTACTCTTCTTCCACATTAGGACGGCACGCTGTAGAGTTGAGTTGCTGCCTCACAGCGCCAGAGACCCGGGTTCGATCCTGACTACCGGTGCTGTGTGTACGGAGTTTGTACATTCTCCCCGTGACCGCATGAGTTTTCTCTGGGTGCTCCGGTTTCCTCCCACTCCTCAAAGACATGCAGGTTTGTAAGCTAATTGGCTTGGCATAATTGTAAAATTGTCCCTAGTGTGAGTAGGATAGTGCTGGTCCGCGTGGACTCGGTGGGTTGATGTGCATGTTTCCGTGCTGCATCTCTAAACTAAACTAAAGAAATTCCTCATAGACACAAAATGCTGGAGCAACTCAGCGGGACAGGCAGCATCCCTGGAGAGAAGGAATGGGTGACGTTTCAGGTCGAGACCCTTCTTCAGACTCAAACCGAAACGTCACCCATTCCTTGTCTCTAGAGATGTTGCCTATCCCGTTGAGTTATAGGTGCAAGAGTAGGCCATTCGGCCCTTCGAGCCAGCACTGCCATTCACTGTGATCATGGCTGATCATCCCCAATCAGTACCCTGTTCCTGCCTTCTCCCCATATCCACCGACTCCGCTATCTTTAAGAGCCCTATCTAGCTCTCTCTTGAAAGTATCCAGAGAACCGACCTCCACCGCCCTCTGAGGCAGAGAATGCCACAGACTCACAACTCTGTGTGAAAAAGTGTGTCCTCATCTCCGTTCTAAATGGCTTACCCCTTATTCTTAAACTGTGGCCCCCGGTTCTGGACTCGCCCAACATCGGGAACATGTTTCCTGCCTCTAGCGTGTCCAAACCCTTAATAATCCTATATGTTTCAATAAGATCCCCTCTCATCCATCTAAACTCCAGAGTATACAAGCCCAGCCGCTCCTTTCTCTCAGCATATGGCAGTCCCGCCATCCCGGGAATGAACCTTGTAAACTTATGCTGCACTCCCTCAATAGCAAGAATGTCCTTCCTCAAATTAGGGGACCAAAACTGCACACAATACACCAGGTGTGGTCTCACTCGGGCCCTGTACAACTGCAGAAGGATCTCTTTGCTCTTATACTCAACTCCTCTGGTTATGAAGGCCAACATGCCATTCGCTTTCTTCACTGCCTGCTGTACCTATCTTGTGTCTATCTTCGATTTAAACCAGCATCTGCAGTTCTTTACTATATAAATTCCTCCTCAGATAGACACCTCTCTCAATAGTCAATTCCTCATCATCTCCATTCTAAGGGTACGTCCTTTTATTCTGAGGCTGTGGCCCTCTGGGCCTAGACTCTTCCACTACTGGAAACATCTACTCCACATCTACTTAATGTCGGGCTTTCAATCAATGCCATTCAATGGGTGAGTAATGGGTGCTTTTATCATTTTACATTTGTAGCTTGTTCTTTGCTCAGCAGCATGCACTTTCTGACTCATGGCCTCTTTAACACCTGCCAGATGGTAGGCTATCAGATGTGATGATTCCACAGATGGACAGGCTGCTAAGAGTGGAAATCATGAGCAATAATTTCTTGCTCTCCTCCATCATCCCTCAAACAGGATCTGCCCAACCAGCTGTTCCCTCCCAGTCCATGCTGTCCCACAGAAGTAACCTCATGTTGCTGTAGTCCATTTGAAAACAGGAGTATTTCTTCTATCTGTAAATACTTGACATTATTTTTTAATGGATTCTTTTCTTTGGGTGATGGTAAACTGTTTTTTTTTCCCGGTGGAAAAATTACCTTGGAAGTTGAAACTATGAGATTGTGATCAAACAATGTTATGCTAACTTTCTTGAAATTAGTTAAAGTAATTCCATATAGTTTCAGGCAGCATTTCTGGACCCTTCTTTAGACTGATTGAGCATAGGTCTGATCAGTCAGAAGACGGGTCCCAACCAAAAACGTCACCTATCCACGATCTCCAGGGATGCTCTCTGACCCGCTGAGTTAGTCCATCACTTTGTGTCTTTTCTTTGTGTCTTTGTGTCATTCAGTTTGTTTGGGAAACACTTGGAGGATATTGGCGATGATCCAACTTTGGATATGATGACCGTTTGTCTGCACTGGGCCTGTACTAGCTGGAGTTTAGAAGGATGAGGGGGTACCTCATTGAAACTTACCGAAAAGTGAAAGGCCCAGAGAGGATGTTTCTAATAGTGGGAGAGTCTACTAGGCAATAGCATCGGAATAAAAGAACATACCTTTAGAAAGGAGATGAAGAGGAATTTCTTTAGTCAGAGGATGGTGAATCTGTGGAATTCATTGCCGCAGTCGGCTGTGGAGGCCAAGTCATTAGGTATTTTTAAGGCGCAGATTTACAGATTCATGATTAGTAAGGGTGTCAGGAGTTATGGGGAGAAGGCAAGAAAATGAGGTTAAGATGGAAAGATAGATCAGCCAAGATTGAATGGTGGAGTGGACTTGATGCGTCGAATGGCCTAATTCTACTCCTATAACTTATGAAACTGGGGGAGACGAAGCAGTGTCAGATCCTGGGAAGAATTTGGGACATAAAGGTAGGAAGAGTCGCGAACAATGTATGTGTGTGCAGGAAGGAACTGTGTGTAGGAAGAAACAGGCGACAACCTACGTCATCCTGGCGACAACCTACGACAGCACCTACGTCAGGAGAAGTCAAGCTACGCTCATTGGCGTCAATCCCACTGTCGCCGAAAAATTGTCAACATGTTGAAAATTTAGCGGCGACCAGAAATACAATACGACTTTTTGCGCGACTGAGGAGACTACTCCCGGCGACCACTGGTGAATGTGTGGCGACAAACTAGTCGCCTGTGGTTGCCTAAAAAATCGCCTAAGTGGGACAGGCCCATTAAGGAGTTTGTTTCCTTCGTAGCGAAAAGGGATTACTCATCAATTGTGTACTATATATTTTTTGAAATGATTTGCAATGATTAGTTGTTAAATATGTTGGCACTGTTTAAATCTTTCATAAATTTGGTCTAATTTCCAATATGTGGATTTTTACATGCCCAATACCCATGAGATTCTCAGAAAGCCCTGTTTGTTGACAGCACAAGGTAAATCAGCAACAACATTTTAGTGAAGTAGATACAAGGAAAAAGGAAGATGCTGGTTTACAAAAAAAAAACAAAATGCTAGAGTAACTCAGCTGGTCTGAGAGCATCTCTATAGAACATGGGCAGGTGAAGTTTTGGGTCGGGAGCCTTCTTTAGACTGATTGTAGTGGGGTGGGGAAGAAAGCTGGAAATCTTTATAATCCCTTAATAATAATAATAATAATAATAATATATTTTATAGTCATTGCACGTCAGTGCAACGAGATTTAGTATGCAGCTCCACCGTTGTACAAGAAAAGTAAAATAAATAAATAAGCAAGCAAGCTGAGTGACGTGACCATCCGAGGGAGACTGTCCAGGGGGGGTGGGTGGGGGGGCACTCAGCAGGGCCGGTTCAGAGCCGCTATAGCTCTTGGAATAAAGCTGTTTCTGAGTCTGGAGGTTCGGGCGTAGAAGGCCTTGTAACGTCTGCCGGAGGGAAGTAGTTCAAGCAGTCCATTACAAGGGTGTGATGAGTCCTTATGGATGCTGACGGCCTTCCTGAGGCACCGTGTGTGGTAGATGCCCTCCAAGACTGGTAGCTCTGTCCCAATGATCCTCTGCGCTCTGTGGACGACGCGCTGAAGAGCTCTCCTCTCTGCCTCCGTGCAGCTGATATACCACACAGAGATGCCATACGTTAATATGCTCGCTGTGGTGCAGCGGTAGAACGTTGTCAGCAGCTGTTGGGGCAGACCAGTCTTTTTTAATGTCCTCAGGAAGAACAGTCGTTGCTGTGCCTTCTTGACCAGCGCAGCGGTGTTGGTGGACCATGTGAGGTCCTCTGAAATGTGAGTGCCAAAAACTTAAAGCTGGACACTCTCTCCACACTTTCCCCGTAAATGGAGATTGGGGGGTATTCTCCATTATGGGACCTCCTGAAGTCAATAATCAGCTCCTTGGTCTTGGAGGTGTTTAGTGACAAGTTGTTATGGTAAGAGAGAGGGAGAGGGTTTTGCAGTTACCTAAAATTGGAATTATTGCTACATTGTAAATTAAATTTCGTTGTTGCAGACTTTTTAGATAGAAATATCTATATCTATATACTTTTTAAACTGTGTGTTTGTGTGTGTGGGTGTATGTCATTTTGATTTTGCCTTTGATTTTTTTGATTTTGCATTTGATTCGTTACTCCGCGAAAACCAATCGCAAAAACGCCGAGATTTTTAGCATTTCGCTAGCGATTTTACTTTTACATCGCACATCCACTCCTTGCTCAATTAATTCCCCAGATTTTGAGTTAAATTGATCACAAAACTCAAACAAGACTCAATTTTTAAAATCTAAACGGCTCTTACCAGCTGCTGACGTCACAATGCCCAAATGCCGACCAATCCAAGCTGCTTCTCTCTCTCTCTTCATTTGGCAGCCCAGCTCTCCTCCACTCCCCCCCCCCCCCCCCCCCGGCTTCAAGTACACTCGCACCATGCCTCCCCCATCTGGACTCCTACGCCCGCTCAAAACCCCCGCTCGCTCAGAGCCGCCCACGCGCTCAGCTGCTGCCCGGCTCTCCTCCACTTCCCTACCCCCCCGGCCCGACTCTGTCACGCTGGTGGAAGCCACAGATCGGCTGTTCCCCAGCTGCTTTTCGCCGTCCTCGCTGGCGGCCCGCAGGCTCACTCGGGATCACGCCCGCCCGCCCACTCCACCCTCCCCCCCTCCTCCCCCGTACTCGGGGTTTGAAGCGCCGAGGATGCCCTACCCCTCTCCTCCCTCCCTTCTTAATATATCAATGGGGGTGGTTAGTGTGTGTGTGTGTGAGGGGTTGGTCGTGTGTGTGTGTGTGTCTGAGTGTGTGTGAGAGGTTGGTTAGTGTGTGTGACGCCTCAGGCCGCCCCCTCCCCTCGCAACCGCGCGTTGCGGGAACAGACGGGTCTGCACTTGGTCTAGTATATTACTAAAACTCTCATCTTGTTTGTTTCTATGTGTGTGTGTGTGTGTGTGTGTGTGTGTGTGTGTGTGTGTGTGTGTGTGTGTGTGTGTGTGTGTGTGTGTGTGTGCATGTCTACCCATGTGATCCCGGAACTACGCCAAAACGGTACACGATAGCGCTACACTTTTTGGACCATCTTACTCACAATTATCCTGTGGTCTGGTGTATCAAGTTTTGTTTCAGATTGATGTTATAGTTTACAAGTTATTCACATTTTTAACTAAAAAAAACAGCGCCCCCACCACTTGCCCCGCCCCCACTTGCCCTCCTTACTTGACTGGCGTCACAAAGGACACTCTACAGGAACTCAGCGCAGCCGTCGCACAATTTCAGACCACCATCTTTGTTTCCTCGCCTCAGGGATACAACGGCTCCACGGGTACGTTTCCTTCCATTTTACTGCTGCTCCGGGCCGCGGGGATCCAGGGCCTTGGTGCTGAGGCTGGGCGTGGATCTGCGGGCGGCGGCGCTGCTGCAGCTCCGGGCCCGCAATGAGGGAGAGGAGCGGGACCCTCGAGATCCTGGGGAGGTGAGGAGGGAGAGTGGGGGGATTGAGGGAGAGGGAGGGAGAGAGGTGAGGGAGGGAGTGGGGAGGGGAGGAGGAATATTGCCTTGGGGAACGGGTTGCTTTGGGGGACCAGGCCTCCCGTGGGGGCTATGGGTGAGTGGTGGTATATTGCGTTGGGGAACGGGTTGCGTTGGGGGATCAGGCCTCCCATGTGACACTTGATCTAATAAAACGTAAATGTCTACATCTTGTTTATGTCTGTTGAATCACATGACAAAACTATTAGCAGCAGCAATTGATTAAGTAGAAGCCAATCAATCTCTCATTGAACAAGTACAAACTAATTAATGTGCCATGATTTATTATTGCTTCACCAAAGCAATCATTCACAAACCAGCAAATAATATGAATCTGACCAAAAGGTCTCTCAAGCTGAAGATAGACACAAAATGCTGGAGTAACTCAGCGAGACATGTAGCATCTCTGGAGAGAAGGAATGGGTGACGTTTCGGTCAATTGAAACGTCACCCATTCCTTCTTTCCAGAGATGCTACCTGTCCCGCTGAGTTACTCCAGCATTTTGTGTCTACCTTCGATTTAAACCAGCATCTGCAGTTCTTTCCTACACAGTCTCTCAAGCTGTATTATTAATTCCTATGATTGGCCTTATGTCAATAACTACCACAAATATATCACTGCAAAGGATGGTGGGTGTATAGAACGAGCTGTCAGAGGAGGTAGTTGAGGCAGGGACAATCCCAACGTTTAAGAACCAGTTAGACAGGTACATGGATAGGGCAGGTTTAGAGCGATATCAATCAAATGCAGGCAGGTGGGACTAGTGTAGATGGGACATGTTGGCCAGTGTGGGAAAGTTGGGCCGAAGGGCCTGTTTCCATGTTGTAAGACTATGACTAATAATTAAACATGTTCATTAAAATATCTCAGGTCTTCCCCTTTCTCTGATACTGTGGATGGGAGTTAGATCTTTGAACCTACACCTGACTAAGATGGGTCTGTCATGTTGTTCGGATGGAAGACGAGTGTCTACCAAAGCAAACCTTCTACTCCCAGCTTAAAGAAGGCAAACGTTAAAGAGGCGGACAAAAGAAGAGATTCAAAGATGCCTTAAAAGCCAGCATGAAGAAATGTGAAATCGACATCGACAATTGGGAAACCAATGCCAAGGACAGGAAACTCTGGCGAACCATCATCCAAGAAGGAACAGCGACCTTTGAAGCCAAGAGATGCGCAGAATTAGAAGAAAAGAGAAGAAAACGGAAAGAGAGGCAGCAACAACCAAAGCCTGATCTGCCATCTGGAATTACCTGTCCTGAATGTCGAAGAACTTTCAAAGCCAAGATTGGACTCATAAGCCACCTGAGAGTCCATAAAAACAACAGAACGTACACCATCGTCCTCGACCTCGAGGCATAGTCACGACGAATTACAGCGTGAAAAGTTATGTCATTTTTTGCCAGCTGAACTATAACAACATTGCAGGAACCTCTACCACACGACAACCATACTGAAAGAGCAGCAACAACTAAATCAGGAGGAATCGATGGAATTTGCTTTACTCATCCCATTTTGCTTTCAAAGTACAAAAACAATGAGATGTGTTGTGGAAAGGATGCTCGTGTTAGATGGGATGATGAGGATGAGCTGCAATTCACTTCAGTTTAGTTAAATGTCACGTGTACCAAGGTACAGTGAAAAGCTTTTGTTGCGTGCTATCCAGTCAGCAGAAAGACAATACATGATTAAAATCAAGCCATTTACAGCGCACAGATACATGATAAGGAAATAATGTTTAGTTCAAGGTAAAGCCAGTAAAGTCTGATCAAAGATAGTCCAAGTGTCACCAATGAGGTAGACAGTAGTTCAAGACTACTTTCTAGTTGTGATAGGATGATCCAGTTGCCTGATAACAGCTGGGAAGAAACCATCGTTTTTATCATTTAAAAATAAATTGGATAGTTATATGGACGGGAAAGGAATGGAGGGTTATGGTCTGAGCGCAGGTATATGGGACTAGAGGAGAATACGTGTTCGGCACAGACTAGAAGGATCGAGATGGCCTGTTTTCGTGCTGTAATTGTTATATGGTTATATGGTTATAATCCGGAGGTGTGCGTTTTCCCACTTCTATACCTTTTGCCTGATGGGTGAGGCAGCGTGAGGTGTAAATGGAGTCAATGAAAGGGAAGTTGGTTTGTGTGATGGAAGTGTGCATTGAAGCTGAATTTGAATTCCAGTTTTGCTGTGGGCTGCATTTTGGAGTATTGTCATAGTCAGAGAGTCACACAGAATGAAAACAGGCCCGTTGGCTCAACTTGTTCAAGCGGACAAAATGCCCCATCTATTCACCGTTCTATTTGCCATGTTTGGCCCCTATCCCTCTAAGCCTTTCCTAGTTATGTACCTGTCAAAATGTATTTTAAATGTTGTTATTGTACTCAACCACCTCTTCTGATGGATCGTTCTGTCTACCCATAACCACCTGTGAAAAATTTGCCCCTCAGGTTCCTATTAGATCTTTCCTGTCTCACATTAAACCTATGTCCTCCGGGTCTTGATTCCTCTACCCTGGGAAAAAAGGCAGTGCATTCACCCTATCTATAACCGCTCATGAATTTATACACCTCTATGAGATCTCCCCTCAGTCTTCTACACTCCAAGGAATAAAGGAATCGAGTCCTAGCCTGCCTAATCTCTCCCTATAAGCTCAGGCTCTCGAGTCGTTGCAACATTCGTGTAAATCTATGCACCCTTTCCAACTTAATGACATCTCACCCTTCCCTATAGCAGGGGACCAACACTTAATACAATACCATATCACTGGCCACATAAAGGTCTTGTGCAACTATAACATACATCTCAACAGTTATACTCAATTCCCTGACCAATGAAGGCCGGGTTGGTAAAGGTCGATCTGTTTGCTATTGTAACATAGAAACACTGGTTTCTGTTTGGTATGGTATAACATGTTCCCGATGTTGGGGGAGTCCAGAACCAGGGGCCACAGTTTAAGAATAAGGGGTAAGCCATTTAGAACGGAGACGATGAAACACTTTTTCTCACAGAGAGTGGTGAGTCTGTGGAATTCTCTGCCTCAGAGGGCGGTGGAGGCAGGTTCTCTGGATGCTTTCAAGAGAGAGCTAGATAGGGCTCTTAAAAATAGCGGAGTCAGGGGATATGGGGAGAAGGCAGGAACGGGGTACTAATTAGGGATGATCAGCCATGATCACATGGAATGGCGGTGCTGGCTCGAAGAGCCGAATGGCCTATTCCTGCATATGTTGCCTATCTGATCTGATTGGATAGCATGGAAAACAAAGCTTTTCACTGTACCTTGGTACATAAACGGTAATAAACCTAAACCTAAACTCCAAAGACGTAAAGGTTTGTAGGTAAATTGGCTTGGTGTAAAATGTAAAATTGTCGCTGGTGTGTGTGGGGTAGTGTGAATGAGCGGGGATCGCTGGTCGGCACGGACTCGGTGGACCGAAGGGCCTGTTTCCGCACTGTAGCTCTAAACTAGACTAAACACTGTGGATTTAGTGGTGAGTGGGCTCTCCTTTCAAATCATTATAACAAATAGCAGCTTGAGCCAAGGACACAAGCCCCTCTGGGAGAAGTTATTGCAAGAAAATAAATGTCTTCTGTAACTTCATAAAATGACAGAATAAAACTACTACCTTTAAATAAACCATGTCAACAAATACATTTTACAATCTAAATAACTGAACAGGTATTTTAAGAGGAAATGTTAATGGATATTATTTAGATGGACTGACTACCAGAGAGAATTCTATGAAATCCCCCAGAGCTTTGATAGTCAAAGTCAAACTAAAGTAATCTGTTAAATTATTAACTTGAATAAGCAACAAGAAGACACTGTATGAGTAATGGGCACATAATTTATCTGGCAGTTTGGGACTAGATATGTCCTATGTGGCTCCATGTTAGACTTGCAACTACTTCACAGTACATAAAAGTAACTTGGATAATGAAATGGAGAACCACATCTCCAAGTCTGTCAATGATGAGCGATGCGCAAGAAAGAACTGCAGATGCTGGTTTAAATCGAAGGTAGACACCAAATGCTGGAGTAACTCAACGGGTCAGGCAGCATCTCTGGAGAGAAGGATTGGGTGACGTTTTCGGGTCGAGACACTTCTTCAGAATGAAGCGATGTCGGCCACGAAGGCAGGCACATGGAGTCGGGGCATAGATCAGCTACTGTTTCATTGAATAGTGGTCAGGCTTGGATGATTACACAGCTTACACCTGTTCACAAGAGTCATACAGCACGTAAACAGGCCCTTTGGCCCAACTTGCCCATACCGGCCAAGATGCCCCATCTACACTAGTCCCATTTAGCTACATTTGGCCAATATCCCTCTGAACCTTTCTTATCCAACTAGAGAGCAGTCCTGAACTACTAACTACCTCATTGGTGACCCATGGACTATCCTTGATCGGATTCTGCTGGCTTTAACTTGTACTAAATGTTATTCCCTCATCCTGTATCTGTACACAGTAAATATCTCGATTGTAATCATTTATATTGTCTTTCTGCTGATTAGATAGCTCGCAACAAAAGCTTTTCACTGTACCTCGGTATACGTGACAACAAACTAAACTGATAACTGATAACTTTTAAAAGTTGTTATGGTACCTGCCTCAACTACCTCCCACCTGTTGCTATTTATCTCAATCTAAAGTGAAGTCCCTACACAAATGGGCGGCACAGTGGCGCAGTGGTAGAGTTGCTGCCTTACAGTGGCAGAGACCCAGGTTCGATCCTGACTATGGGTGCTGCATGTACGGAGTATGTACATTCTTCCTATGACCGTGTGGGTTTTCTCCGGTTACTCTAGTTTCCTCCAAAGACGTACAGGTTTGTAGGTTAATTAGCTTTGGTAAAAAAAAATTGTAAATTGTCCCTATTGTGTTGGATAGTGCTAGTGGTCGGCGCAGACTCGGTGGGCCGAAGGGCCTGTTTCCACGCTATATCTCTAAAGTCTAAAATGGTCAAGAGCCACCTGCAAGCAAAGAACTTTTCAGTGTTGGAGAGATATTAATGCGGAGGTTAAGCAATGAGGCCGGATCCTCTTTATTTGTCAAATGGTCTCTGAATATTAGAGAATGATGTTTTGATTGGTGGGAAGCAAAACAAGGCATGTAATCTGAAAACGGAAGTGAAGGGATTCAGAAGTAAAATCAGAAATGCCCTGTGATAAAGGATGGTTCAAGTCTGGAACTTATTACACAAATCAAGGACCAGTCTCACCCTGGTCAGTCACTCCCTCTTCTCCCCTCTCCCATCAGGCAAGAGGTACAGAAGCTTGAAAACACACACCTCCAGATTCAGGGACAGTTTCTTCCCAGCTGTTATCAGGCAACTGAACTATCCTACTACAACTAGAGAGCAGTCCTGAACTACTTTCTAACAGAACTCATCGGAGATCCTCAGACTATCTTTGATCGGACTTTACTGGCTTTACCTTGCACTAACCGTTATTTCCTTTATCATTTATCTGTACACTGTGAATGACTCAATTGTAATCAAGTACTGTCTTTCTGCTGACTGGTTAGCACGTAACAAAAGCTTTTCACTGTACCTCGGTAGGTACACGTGACAATAAACTAAACTCAAAATGTTGTCTGCATTCTTTCCAGCTTAAAACTCTAAGGAACCATCGAGTCTCCAAAATCAGGATGCATTTATTTTAAATTGCTGGAAAGTGACTGAAGTTGTAAATAATTCGCAAACATAACGTGGGATTGAACTTCAAATTGGTTGCTGTGATTCATATGCACGTTAATATTATTAATACAGTGCCAATTGTGAGGGTACTCTCAGTCCAGATGTTCCACCATCTCTTTTGAATGACCCAGTCCTTCTCCATTATGATTTACCAAGACATCTCATTCCACAATTCAACACTGCAGGCCATTTGCTAGGAGTGGGTGAAAGGAACTTCACTGGAAATAAGCTCAAATATATTTTGGCTCACACAGAGACAGATTCATGGCCTGAATGATCAAGTTGAGCAAAAATAACGCTGGTCAGCCAGCAAATATATCACTTGACTATGCTCAAAGAGAAAGGTACTTTGGAAAGTGTCCACAAAATTACATTAGTCAGGAAACACAATGGAATTCTCGTCAAAAAAATTAGAGGCACAAAATCACCTCTGGATCATGAACAGGACGTTGAGGAAAAATTTAAGTGAGAGTTTTGCTTAAATCTTTACATTAGAGCACATTGCTCAATTAGTGGCAAATGCAAAGCATAACATGGCAATGTTCAATTTAGATGATTCTCTATGCTGGCAATAACCTGACAATAATTTGTCCCTTATTGGGACAAATAGCTTGCTCCAGTATAGCAAATCTATGCATGGTGATGGCACAATGTTTAAGATTACCAACTAGTAATCTCGAGATCTGAATTCAAATCCCACCATTCCAGTTGAACCATCTTTAATCGGACCCATCCTTTTTCACTACCTGATCCACTGAGTTACTCCAGCATTTTATGTCTATCTTCAGTATATACCAACATTTGCAATTCCTTTATACATATCTTTAATCAGATTTTACTGGACTTTCTCTTGTCCTAAACAATATTCCATTTCTCCTGTATCTGTACACTGAGGATGGCTTGATTGTAATCATATATAGTCTTCTCGTTGATTAGCTAGCATGCAACAAAAAGCTCTTCTCTGTGACAATAATAACAATAAACTAAATTTAAATTTGCTTGAATAAGCAGGAATTAAAAACAAAATGATTAGTGGTAACGATGACCACAAAACTGGGAAATTATTATTTAAATTTCATCTGGTAAAGATCTGCCATCCTGACCCAGTCCGGCTGATATATGACTCCAGACCAAAGAATAGGGCTGACTCCTATATACCCTCTAAAATGGCAGAGAAAACCACGCAGATCAAGGGCAATTAAGGATAGGCAATAAATATCCACAGATAAACACATAATGTTGGAATAACTCACCGGGTCAGGTAGCATCTCTGGAGAAAATAGATCGGGACCTTTCTTTCAAGGGGGGGCGGAGTGGTAACTGGAAATAAGATCAGTTCCTTGCTTCCAGTTCACCTCCCCCATCCCCCCCCCACACACGCACGCAATCAGTCTGAAGAAGGGTCCCAACCCAAAACATCACCTATCCATGTTCTCCAGAGATGCTGCCTGACCCGCTGAGTTACTCAAGCATTTTGTGTCTCTCTTTGGTATAAACCAGCATCTGCAGGTCCTTTTTGTTACATATAATAAATATACACATTGCCAGTCCCCAAACAAATAAGAAAAGCAATAATAGCACATATAACCCACTGTGCTATGTATCATTTTATTCTGAGGCTGTGCCCTCTAGGCCTGGAATCTCCCATTAGTGGAAACATCCACTCTATCCAAGCCTTACATTAATTGGTAACTTTCAATGAGACCTTCTCCAACACCAGCACATCCCTGTGTCACTTTGCCACATTGCTGATTGGATGGCACGCATGCTGACTGGATTGCACGCAGCAAAAACTTTTCACTGTACCTCGGTACACGTGACAATAAACTAAACTAAACCCTCCTCAGATAAGGGTCCCAAAACTGCTCACAGTACTTCAAATGAGGGCTGACCAGTGCCTTTCAAAGCTTCAGCATTTTTGTTCTAGTTCTCGCGAAATGGATTCGACCAAAGTAGCCACAAAATGCTGGAGTAACTCAGCGGGTCAGGCAGCATCTCTGGACAACATGGATAGGTGATGTTTTGGGTTGGGACCCTTCTTCAGACTGATTGCGTGTGTGTGTGGGGGGGGATGGGGGAGGTGAACTGGAAGCAAGGAACTGATCTTATTTCCAGTTACCACTCCGCCCCCCCTTGAAAGAAAGGTCCCGATCTATTTTCTCCAGAGATGCTGACACGGGACAGGCAGCATCTCTGGAGATAAGGAATGGGTGACGTTTCGGGTCGAGACCCTTCTTCAGACTGATGTGAGGGGAGTGGGCGGGACAAAGATAGAATGTAGTCGGAGACAGTATGTGGTGGGAGAACTGGGAAGGGGAAGGGATAGAGAGGGAAAGCAAGGGCTATTTGAAGTAGCATTGGGTAAGAAATCAGCCCTGATCTAAATTGATGGTCAAATGACTTTCACCTGCTTCTATATCTTATGTATAGGAAGGAACTGTAGATGCTGGTTTAAACCGAAGATAGACACAAAATGCTGGAGTAACTCAGTAGGACGGGCAGCATCTCTGGAGAGAAGGAATGGATAACGTTTCGGGTCAAGACTCTTCTTCAGACTGACGAAGGGTCTCAACATGAAACGTACCCATTCCTTCTCTCCAGAGATGCTGCCTGTCCCATTAAGTTACTCCAGCATTTTGTGTCTATCTGTATCTTATGTACTTAGGTCCTCTCTTTAGAGGTATAATGTCATGAAGGGCATATCATTTTCATTTTGGCTATATTACTGCATCTCACTGAAAGCACCCACTATGAAAAGCTTTGTTTTGCATGCTCGGCAAACAGATCATATATACCACACAATCATTTACAACTCAAGTACAATAGATAGAGCAACGGGAAAGCCACAGAATTCAGAATTTAGTCTCAGCATTGTAGCGCAACGGGTCCACAGACAGAGTCCAATATCCGCAATGGGGTAGAGGTGTATCGACCATTACCCCAGCTTATGGAAGGACCGTTCAGAAGCCTGATAACAGTAGGGAGGAAGCTGTTCCTGAGGCTGGTGCTGTGCGCTTTCAAGCTCCTATACTTTCTGCCGGATGGGAGAAGGGAAAAGAAGGAATAAGCAGGGTGGAACGAGTCTTTGATTATGTTGACAGCTTTTCGGAGGCAGCGTGAAGTGAAGGTACGTACAGTGACACGCTTACCAGGAACAAGTAATTTTTCTCATTATTTCCGAATGTCTACTGATGTGCATTGTACGACTGATTCCTCGCTCAATCTTCAGTATATTTTCTCCCAGTTGAGTTCCCTGATGTGACCCAAAGATCAGTACTTTTAATTTAATGCCGCTCCAGGGAGCCGATTATCAACCACGCATCAGCCACCAAACAGCTAGCTGTAATCACTACATCAAAATCACATCTTAAAATGATGTGGCACATATAAAATATCCTAAACTGCTTTATAAGTGCAATGCAAGGCTGAGCTTGTCTCCAAAACCCATTAAGTAGGTGGCAGAAATAAAAAAAGAGAAAATGCAGGAAACATTAAGCAGGTCAGGTAGCATGTGTGGAAAGAGAAAGTGAATTAATCTTTCCAATAAAGGCTCTCAAGCCTGAAATGTTAACCCTGTTTCTCTTTCACAGAATCTGTCTCACTTGGGTGTTTCAAGCATTTTTCATTATTACTTCAGATTTTTACGGCATCTGCAATTTTTTGATTCTAACAAGCAGATAGCAGAACAGTGGATTACAGATGATAAGGAGTGTTGTATAGAAGTCAGAAGAGATTTATTTTTTTCCCCCAGAGCTTAGGGCTATAGACATCACTGGTAGGTTTAGCAAAATTCAGGAATTAGAAATGAGATTTGGAACACTGCAGAATGTGACAGGACTTCATGGCTACAGGAGGTAGAGTGAGATGAAGCATGGGAAGAATTAAAGACTAGATGAGGCCTTTTAAATCACATTCCTTTTGGTTCCATAAGTATCTGTCACCCAAGCAACACAGGCACAATCAAGTTCCTGTCATTGTTAAAAATACCATTGAAAAGGAAAGGGCAATCAACCAGGAGTGACAGGCAGATTTGAGTGCATAAGTAAAGATGCCTTGCTACAATTATTCAGGATTTTTTTGTGAGTATGATATATACAATTTTGGGCTCTTTACCTAAGAAGGAATATACTTGGTATTGAGGGAGAGCAGCAAAAATTCACAAGACTGGTTAATGGCAGGACTCATAGGCTCATAAATGATAGGAGCAGAATTAGGCCATTTGGCCCATCGTCTACTCTGCCATTCAATCTTGTCTGATCTATCTTTCCCACTGAACTGCATTCTCCTGCCTTCTCCCCGTAACCCCTGACACCCGTATTAAACAAGAATCGGACTCACCGCCTTAATAATATCCATTGACTTGGCCTCCACAGCCTTCTGTGGCAATGAATTCCCCAGATTCACCACCCCCTGTCGAAAGAAATTCACCCTCATCTTCCTTCTAAAGGTTTGTCCTTTTATTCTCAGGCCATGGCCTCTGGTCCTAGACTCTCCCACTAGTGGGAACATCCTCTCCACATCCAGAAGATGAGAGATCAAGTAGGTTAGGCCCTTGTTCTCATAGAGATAACTGCATTAAAATGCACAAAATTAGTTTAATTTAGATATACAGCACGGAAACAGGCCTTTCTGCCACCGAGGCCATGCCAACCATCACCCATTCACACTAGTTCTATGTTACCCCACTCTCTATACACTAGGGGCAATTTACAGAGGCCACAAACCCCCTATTTCATCTCCCGCGCCCATCCTCAGTGCCCCAGCTGGACTCCCACCTATGTTTCCCCTCTCCTCATCTCATCCTGCTACTTTCCTCCCTCTAGCTTCACAATTTTGCAACCTTGTCTCGCACCTTCTGCTTTTATTTCTGGCCTTTGTTCCAACCATCTGCCTATCCAAAACACCCCTCGCCTGCGTCCACTAATTACCTGCCACGCTTTGTCCTGCCACTCCTCTCTTCAACCTTTCTTCTCCCCCCCCCCCCTCACAAACAGTGTGAAGAAGGGGCTCAACCCGAAATGTCAATGTTCCCCAGAGCTACTGCCTGATACCCTGAGTTACTCCAGCACTTTGTGGCTATCTTTGGTATAAACCAGCATCTACCGTTCTTTGTTTCTACAACCTGCAAGCCCGCAAGCCTTTATGTGGAAGGAAATCAAACCTACGCGCTCACTGGGTGAACATACAAACTCTATGCAGGCAGCACCCGAGTTCAGGATCGAAACTGGGCCTCTGGTCCCAGCAAGCAGTACCAGCTGCACCACGGTGCTGTTTTTAGGAGGCTTGGCAGACCAACAACAAGGCGCGCATTTCTAAAGGCCATCAAGTCCAGAAGTAGGGAGCAACTCTCAAAATGGGGTGGGGGTGAGGGGGCCTGGGTGAAATAAGGAGGCAATTCTTCACTCAAAATGTGTTAATCTTTGGACCTTGACCACAGGGAGTTGTGCATTAGGACGTTCTTTTAGGAAGGCGATGAGAAGGAATTTATTTAGTCAGAAATTGGTGAATCTGTGGAATTTTTTGCCACAGAAGGCTGTGGAGGCCAAGTCAGCGGATATATTTAAGACCGAGATAGTGCAGGTGTCAGAGGTTATGGGGAGAAGGTAGGAGAATGGGGTTAGGAGGGAGAGATAGATTGAATGACGGAGTAGATTTGATGGGTCGAATGGCCTTATTCTGCTCCTATCACTTATGATCATTATCTTATGAATTATAATCAAAGTAGAGAACGATAAATATTTTTTTTGATACTATAGGAATAAAAAGGGTATGTGAAGTAAATTCCCCCTTTCCACCTCTATTCCTTTCTCTGGCTTCATATTTCACTCCTCTCCTTATCTTACACCCTTTTGTCTCCTTTTCATCTCAAGCTTTCATCAACCCATTCGCTAATCTATCCCCCCTCACTTGTATCCACCTATTAGGTATGTTACAAAACTTACCTTCAGTCGCGCTGTAATTCTGCCACTGGCCGTGTGCGCGATTTTGGCGCCTTTAAGGGGGGGGCGGGGTTAAAACGCGGTTTATCCTCCCCTTGTCCTGGAAATATTTTGTTGGAGTACAAAACTTCGCTGACAAAATCGTTCCTACCGGCTTTTTGGGATTTTTTTTTTAATATTAAATCGTCAATGTCAGCGCTACAGTCATTTTAAAAGCAGCTCCTGAAGCGTCAACGCCAATAACGGGGACGGATTTCACACAATGGACAGGTAAACAAAAGTGCTTTCTTTAAATGTATAAAAGTGCTTCTTAAGAAGCCTTTAATTCACATTTTGTCATGCGACACGGTGATTTTATTCCCCGAATTAACGGCAGTATTTTTCATGCCAATACGGGGTTAAATTCACCGCAAATGAACGTTCCAAAAGATCGCGTTCCAGAAATTCTCACTCGCAAGATGAATTAAATGCCCATTAATTTACAGGTATTAAACATTCAATTCCTTCCATTTGGCCTGTAAATTCATGAAAATTAGATTTAAAAATTATGTTATATTGTGAATTATTGTGTGAATGTTATTTGGACACTTAGGCTATTTAAAAATGTTAATCTATTCTTAAGAAATTGATAGATGTTTAGATCTAGTAATTGAATTTTGTAATTAGCTACAATTAGGTAACTAACTAATTATATGCTTTACTTTCATGTCTTCGAAGTAAGATTGTTTCATATTTGTTTCAGAATGCTTCAATCTATAATACCTGAAAATTTCTTTCAGTTACCATAATTTTTAAGAAAGTTATGGGCTTTTAACTGTCCTCGATCACAGCTTTTGTGTTAAGTCAATGGAAAAGCAATAGGGAACAAGATGCTAATTTCTGAGTATGATAATGGCCATAACTTTTTTAATACTGAAGATATGAAAGTGAATTAAGTGTCAAATTAAACTTCTTTTTATGCTTTATCTGATGGGATAAATTGCAGACTTTATTTTTTAAATCTCAAAATTTTGTAACATTGCTACACCTATCACTTGCCAGGCTTTGTCCCGTCCCCACCTCTGTTCCAACTTTCCTTCCCTTACTACAATCAGTCAGAAGAAGGGTCCGACCTGAAATGTCACCTATCCATGTTCCCCAGAGATGTTGCCTGTCACACTGAATTACTCCAGCATTTGGTATTTTTTTCATTTGCTGTAAATATTTGCAGAGCAGGCTTAAGGAGCCAAATCACATCCATGGAAAGTTGCAGCATGCAAACAGACCATTCAGCTCCCAATTTTACTCTGATCCTATCCTGACATAACCTATACTGCAGACTTCAGTTATGCTCTTATATAGATACGTGAAATAAGCACACATACGCAATATGCATGTATAAATACAAAAAAACATTATCATCATATGAGGGGAATAGATCGGGTAGATGCACAGAGTCTCTTGACCAGAGTAGGGGAATCAAGGACCAGAGGACATAGGTTCAAGGTGAAGGGGAAAAGATTTAATAGGAATCTGGGGGGGTAATCTTTTCACACAAAGGGTGGTGGGTGTATGGAACATGTTGCCAGAGGAGATAGTTGAGGCTTGGACTGTCCCAACATTTAAGAAGCAGTTGGACAGGTACATGGATAGGCCAAGTTTGGAGGGATAGGGACCAAACGCAGACAGGTGGGACTCGTGTAGCTGGGGCAAGTTGGGCCGAAGTTTCCACACGGTATCACTCTATGACTGAAAATATGGCGGTACAGTGACACAGCTGGTGGAGCTACTGCCTCACATCGCTAGTGACTTGGGTTCGATCCTGACCATGGGTGGGTTTCCTTTGGGTGTTCTGGTTTCCTCCCGCATTGTGTAGGGAGAGGATGAGCAAATGGGGTTAGATTGAACTGGTGTGATTGATGGACTCGGTGGGCCGAAGGGCCTGTTTCCATGCTGTTCTAATCAGTTAACCAAAAACACTACTAAATTTGGGATCACCCTGATCATTCCTTCCTCTCCCTGTCCCATCCAGCAGAAGATATAGAATATTGAATGCATGAACTGCCAGACTGAGGAACACCTTCTTCCCTTCTGTTATTAGGCTTCTGAACAGTCCTTCCATACGCCAGGGTACTGTCCAATTCATCTCTATTGCACTGAGGACATTGGACTTTGTCTATGTTCAGTTCAGTTTAGTTTATTGTCACGTGTGCTGAGGTACAGTGAAACACTTTTGTTGCGTGCTATCCAGTCAGCAGAAATACAATACATGATTACAATCGTGCCAATAAAGTATAGATACATGATAAGGGAATAACTGATGCGCTACAATGGTGAGAACCGTGTTTTGCACTCTGTATCTTCCCTTTTGCCCTATCTCTTGTGTTTGAGATTGTATTTATGTATAGTGTTATCTAACGTGTTTGGATCTCAGGGAAGACAACGCTTTTCATTGTACCTCAGTACACACAACAGTAATAAACCTAAACTGAACAGGAAAGAAATCAGAGACTACGGAGACGGGAAAGGAAAATTAATGAAGCAAAGAATCAATCACTATCTCACTGAACACTAGAGCAGCTTCACGGAGCCTTATGATGTGCTCTGGCTTCTATTGCTCATGTCCCTACTCTGCAGAATTGCACCCTTGCTCTATTTCCCAAAATGCATTCATGCTGCAGACTGTAATGGGAATGACCAACAGAATCAGGCACAATTAAAGCAATAAATTAAGTAAGCCTTGTACAAAAGTAGGCTACACGATTAGAAAATAAAGGGCAGTCGGACTAGGTGCCAACTGTGGGTCTCATTCTAAGGTTATGTTGTGTATCCATTTTTGAAATTATAGCCTCTTGCTAATGAAAAAAATAGACCATTGCAAATCAATTAAAAGACGGCTGGATATTTGAGGAAAAAAACCCAGGAAGTGCTGGAAGAATGCACAATGTCAGGCAGTATCTGCGGACAGAGGAACAGTCAATGCATTAGGGTCCCAAACTGGGAAAGAGATTTAGTTTTAGGTTTATTATTGTCACGTGCACCAAGGTTCAGTGTAAAGCTTTGCTTTGCATGCCCTCCAAACAGAGAGAAAAAAAACAAATTTGTTTTAGACAGCAGAGAGGGTGGGGGAAGGATCAGTGGAAATGAAGGAATATCTCTGATGGGGTGAGACCAGAATGTGCCAGGCAAGGAGTAGTTAGCATTCGATTACGTGGCTTTGTTCATGTAATGTGTTGCAAATGGAAAGGCTGTGGACTCAACAGGAAAAAAATGAAAGGAAAAACTGAGCCTAAAGTGATGACAGGCAGAAATGGCCAGTTAAGAGTGGTAGAGTGATCCATCATGGACATGGGCCATTCGGCCGAAACTGTCCATGCCAACCAAGATGCCCCATCTACACTAGTCCCACCTTCCCGTGTTTGGCCCGTTTCCCTCTAAACCTTTTCTATCCATGTACCTGTCCAGTTCTGATACAAATGGAAAGAAAAAGCAAATTATCGATCGTGAGAGAATTCAATAACAAGTCCTGCAACAAAAGCTATTCACTGTACATTGGTACATGTGACAATAAACGAAACTAAAACTGAACTGCAGGTTGCAATGTGTACAGATGGGAAGATGAGACGTTGTTTCTCCAGCTTGCTTGGGGCCTCATTGAAACAGTGCAGGAGGCCACAGTCAGGAAGGCCAGAATGTGTGTGAGATAATAAAGTAGCAGCCAAACAGAAGCTCAGCATCGCTCCTGCAGATCCAACACAGGAGGCCTGCAAAACGATCACCTGGTCTGTGTTTAGTTTCTCCACTGCCGTGGAGGCGATCTTGTGAACACCGAATGCAGTACACTGGACTGGAAGAAGTGCAAGTGGATCACTGCTTCACCTCCTTGGGTGCCTGGATGCTGGGGAGGGGAAGAGATGAAATAACTTCCAAGATGGCACCCAAGCCAGGAGACTATTTGCGTGTGAGCCACAGAAGCAGATCTACAATCACGTATAATAATCGCTCCACTTAAAATCTCTACTCCTACAGCTTTAACTATGACTAAACGTCATTTCCTGATCATGTATTTACACACTCAACGAAAGCTTTTCACTGTACCTCGGCACACGTGACAATAAACTAAACTAAACAGGTTGATAGATTGGCAGACTGTTGATCTATAAGGGTGTCAGGTGTTGTGGGGAGAAGGCAGAATGGAGTTGAGCGGGAGAGATAGATCAGCCATGATTGAATGGCAGAGTAGACTTGATGGGCCGAATGGCTTAATTCTGCTCCTATAACTTATTTACTTATGAAGTTAGGTGTTGCACTTTCAGCGGTTGCAAGTGAAAAGCTCGCGAGATGGGAAGCGATAGGAAGATTGGAACAGCGGACCATTGAGTTGTGAACGGAGCGATCTTTTCAAAAAGCTGATTGGGGAGGGGATGGTAATGTAGGAAACGCTGGAATGTATTAGAAAAATTGTAGATTTGCAGCATATATAAACCAAGAGTAGGGTCTCGACCCAAAACCTCACCTATTCCTTTTCTCCAGAGATGCTGCTTGACCAGCTGAGTTACTCCAGCATTTTGTTTCTGTCTTCGGTGTAAACCAGCATCTGCAGTCCCTTCCTACAACAAGAGCACACATACTGGGGAAGCACAATGGGAAAAGAGGCCAACATAGTGAAGGTAAGAAACTTAGAGGTTTTGTTAGGAGAGGCAATAGATAGATTTAAGATGGTGGATGGATATACAAGGAACTACAGATGCTGTTTTACAACAAAATGAGATAAAGTGGAGTAACTCAGCGGGTCAGGTAGCATCTCCGGAGAGCATGGATAGGTAACGTTTCAGGTTGGGACCATTCTTCAGACTTTTAGATAGATAGTTTCATAAGTTATAGGAGCTGAATTAGGCCTTTCAGCCCATCGTGTCTGTTCCACCATTCAATCATGGCTGATCTAGCTTTCCCTCGCAACCCCATTCTCATGCCTTCTCCCCATAACCCCTGACCAGTGTTTCCACTTTGAATGAAATTACCCGAAATTCAGGAAATACTAGTTGTCTTTGGGTAATTTTAGGGAAATTGAATAATTTTGGGTAATTTCCGCATCTAGCCCGCGAAAGGGTGTAAAGGTAATACACACAGCACTGCTGGTTTGGCGCGCAAAGGTTTAAACAGAGCGCTGTCAGTTTAACACGTGGGAATTAATGGGTTCTAAATATAGCGCTACCGGCTGCAGCGTTATGGGCTTTAAACATAGCGCTATGGCCACAGACTGTTCGGGAAAATTCCAAAGACTTTGGAATTCTCTTTCTCGGTGGAAGTTGAGCCTTTGATTATTTTTTAGGCAGTGGTAGAGTTCTGGATAAACCTAGTGGTGAAAAGTAACCAGTGGGCAGTGGGATTGCAGTTACATTGGGATTTTAAACAGATGTCTCCGAAGAAGAAATGCAAAATTGTCAATCCAAATGCCCAGCAAAAGAGACTGATTTTGACAGCATTCGCAGAGATTATCCGAATTTGGACTACTCCAAATGTGATGATCTACAGGACATTCTTAATGGGAAAGTAGTGGGCAGAAAGGCATGTCGTGCGTGATTTGAAGAGCAAAAACTTGTAGTTTACAATGCCAAAATTGAAAAGTTGAGGAAAAACAAGGTGTACAGAGTTGCTTATTGGTTACAATCTGAGGAGTATGATGATGCTACTGATTATGATATGCCAATGTACCAGCTGGCAACTGATCTTCTCCATAAAGACTTGGTCTATTGCTAGAAATTGTAATTTCTATCTGTTACAGACTTACAGCATATAATACAATAATATTAAAGTTCTGATCTGGAGAATATCACATTTTTGAATTTTCAAGGCAGTCTGGGTGTTTATTACTATTTTCGTCACAACGGTCAATTTTGTAATTAGCTACAATTAGGTAACTACCTAATTATATGCTTTAATTTCAGGTCATCCAAGTAAGATGTTTCATATTTGTTTCAGAATGCTTCAATCTATAATAACTGAAAATTTCATTCCGCTCTTAATTTTTAAGAAAGTTATGGGCTTTTGACTGTCCTCAATCACAGCTTTTGTGTTAAGTCAATGGAAAAGCAATGGGGAACAAGATGCTAATTTCCGAGTATGAAAATGGCCATAACTTTTTTAATACTAAAGATATGAAAGTTAATTAGGTGTCAAATTAAACTTCTTTTTATGCTTTATCTGATGGGATAAATTGCAGACTTGATTTTTTAAATCTCAAAATTTTGTAACATTGCTACTTTAAGTTCGCTGATGATACCACAGTTGTCGGCCAGATCCACAACAACAACGAGATGGGGTGGAGGAAAGAGATCCAGAACCTTGTGATAAGACACAAAATGCTGGAGTAACTCTGCAGGATAGGCAGCATCTCTGAATAGAAGGAATTGGTGACCCTTCTCCTGCAGTCCAGAACCTTGTGTCACGGTATCATGTCCACAACCAAACCTGCAAAGTTAGCAAGACAAAAGAATTGGTTGTTGACCGAAAGTACGCAACCCTGTCTTCTTCAATGGAGCTCCAGTAGAGATAGAGTTATGGAGTCACAGAGTGTGGAAACAGGCCCTTCAGCCCAACTTGCCCGAGCCGACCAACGTGTACCATCTACACATGCCCGGCCGGCCTGCATTTGGTTGTTATTCCTCTAAACCTATCCTATCCATGTACCTCCCTAAATGCTTCTTAAATGTAGCGATAGTACTTGCGAAACTTGATAGTATCTGCTTGATCGTTGCGATAGTACCTGCACGGTCAATAGGTTCAGGTTCGAGCAATTTGTATCACTAGCAACCTAATGACCCCATCACACTGATGCGGTGATCTGGAAAGCGTACTTTCTTTCTTAGGCATCAGAGAAGATTCAGCATGTCAACGAGGATTCCCTCAAATTTCTATAGGTGCTACATGGAAAATATTCAGACAGGATGTATCACAGCCTGGTAATGGCTACTGCTCTTTTCTTGACTACCTGAACCAGCAGAAGGGGGTGAACCCAGCCCAGCCCACCCCAGCCCATAACAGGCTAGTCACTTCCTTCCGAAAATAGACACAAAATGCTGGAGTAATTCAGCGGGACAGGCAGCATCTCTGGAGAGAAGGAATGGATGACGTTTCGGGTCGAGACCCTTCTTCTGACAGTCACTTCCTTCGATCTTGTCCATCTTTAAGGTGCGTGTGTCAAGAAGGCTTGAAATATCCTCAAGGATGTCTGTCATTCTGCTTGTTCCCTTTCTACTTCTCATGTGACAGCATAATTAGGCCATTTGGCCCGTCGTCTAATCCACCATTCAATCATGGCTGATCTATCTCTCCCTCCTAACCCCATTCTCCTGCCTTCTCCCCTTAACCTCCGACACCTCTACTAATCAAACATCTATCTATCCCTGCCTTAAAAATGTCCACTGACTTGGCCTCCACAGCTTTCTGTGGCAAAGAATTCCACAGATTCACCGCCTGATTCACGTGGAGAATTCCACAGAATCACGTCCTTTAATTCTGAAGCTATGACCTCTTGTCCTAGACCTTCGCACCAGTGGAAACATCCTATCCACATCCACTCTATCCAAGCCTGTCGCTATTCTAAACTCCGGCGAGTACAGGCCCAGTGCCGACAAACGCTCGTCACAGGTTAACCTTAACTCCACCTCATTTAGTATTTCTGTTTAGTACCTTAATTGCACTATTGGGATTGTGCTACGATCTTGCACTATCTGCTGCTTTGCACCGTGATGTATTTATTGTCTTATTTATTATTACACTGTGTATACTGTTTACTCTGAGAGCTTCATGTGAAGAAGGAATTTCAGTGCACCCTGGTGTATCTGGCAATAAACTAATCTGAACACCGTAATTACGCTTTTGCTGTTTCTAGGATTGAATTATGTGAAAATTAACTACCACTTTTTTTTAAACCTACTTACCCTTATATAAGTGAACTCACTGTCTACCCACCCTGTGGGGGACTTGTTAACACGTGTTGTTCCCCACAATGAAAAACAAAACAAAAACTGCTGCTGCTCTGAAATATTTGCCCGTAAACATAATATTGGACATTAATACCTTCCTTGCTCTTTGGTTCCACTGCAGTTTGTAGCTGGGTTACAAACATGATATTTCGGACAATTGGCTCTGAGTCTGTTTTTCAAAACACTTAACCATGACTAATGTGTTATTTTGTGGAGCAGAAAAAGGTGGCACCATGACAATGAAGTGTGTCAGATGGGCTACGTACAAATGATTTAACATATGAATTGTGTAAATTAGCTAAATGAGCATCAATCAAAATGGAAAGAAAACTTGCAATTATTTAACTTCTGCTTCACATTGTACCATTCTGTGCCTTTGAATCTGTGATTGTTTTAATAGTGTGGTATTTTCAGACTATTATATGAAAGGAAGCATTGCCTTTTCTTTAAAATGTAAAACTTTTGTTTAAAGTGGGACACCATGGATAAGGGGCATTCGCAGCATCTCAGCACTATGTGACGTTTCATGACGAGACACTTCTTCAGAAGTCTGAAGAAGGGTTTCGACCTGAAATGTCACCTACAGTGTTCCTTTTCTCCACATATGCTGCCTGGCTCTCTGAGTTACTCCAGCATTTTGTGTCAATCTTCCGTGTAAACCAGCATCTGCAGTTCCTTCCTACGTGGGGAAATAGCATGAGGGTTTAACCTATACATTATCAGAGCAGTACAATACAATACCGTTTATTATCATTTGGACCTCAAATGAAGTTCAAACGAAATTTGGTTTCTTCAGTCATACAACAAGAAAAGAACCAAGACACAACACAATTTACACAAACATCCATCACAGTGAATCTCCTCCTCACTGTGATGGAAGGCAAAGTCTTGCCTCTCCCCTGCACTCCCCATTCTCCTCCCGATGTCAAAGTCAAAGCCCCCAGCGGGCGATGGTAAGTAAGTCCCGCGGCCATTTAGGCCGCGCCGGGCAATGCAAGGCCGCGCTCCGGGTCTTGATGTTGGAGCCCCCGGCGGGCGCTAGCAAGTCCCGCGGCCATTTAAAGCCGCGCCGGGCGATGTAAGACCCCGCTCCAGGTCATCTTCAACCCCGCAACTCCGGCGGGAGTAGCTGCCGTTGCGGGAGCTCCGAAAAGCGGTCTCCCACCAGGGACCCGCGAGCTCCCGATGTCACCGTCCACCAGACCTGCGGCTGGAGCCTACGAATCTCCGGGGTCGGGTCGCAGCCGCGCGCCACCACAGCTCTCCACGCTCCGAACTCGGCCAGCTCCACGATGGTGAGTAGTCCGCAGGCTCCGCGACTGGAGCCCCAGGTCGTTCCGGTTGGAGGCCTCTCCACGGTGCTGGGCCCCAACGACAACGGAGACCCGACAGAGAAAGGTCGGGTCCTCCATACAGGGAAAAGATTTTAAACGTTTCCCCACCCACCCCCCACACATACCCAGTTAAAAAAAAACACTATACACTACACACTACACTCAAACGAGACAAATAAATAAAAAAAGACAGACAGACTGCAGAGGCCGCTGCGACGACAGTATCTCAATGACTCCCACCTGTGTTATAGATTTCACTGACCTGCAACCTGAATCATTATTTGAATTTTGACTACAAAGTCTCATCTTATCTCAAATTGCTTATTGTGTGCAACGGTAAACATGCCAATGTCTGCATTAAAAACTTTAATCTTTAGACCTTATGAGGAATTGCAAACTAAAACTGTTTTAAAAAATCCAGCGGTATGAACTCTAATTTCAAGTAACTCCCATATTTTTTCCCTCCCTCTTTCCCCCGCCTCCCCACCTTAATCATCCGATTAGTTCCACTGTTCACATCCTTGTACCTCTCTCGTTAGCACATCTTCCCCTGCCAACAATGGGCCACTATGGAATCTACCCTTCCTGAGGTCGAAAAGTGCTATATAAATAAAATGTATTATTATTATTATTATTATTATCTGTTGCCAGCCCTGACTTGCACTGGTTATCTCGATCTTTCATGTCTGAAGAAGGGTTCAGACCCGAAACGTCACCTATTCCATCTCTCCTGTGATGCTGCTGCCTGACCCATTGAGTTACTCCAGCATTTTATGTCTATCTTCGGTGTAAACCACATCTGCAGTTCCTTCCTACACAACTATTCCTACAACTTAGATACACTGATCAATGTGACGGGTTAGGAGAAAAGGTTTGCTAACTTTAAGGAACATGAGGTTTGGCACCCGTGAAATTCACATGGTTTAAATCATTTAAAACACAGAAATGACACAAAGATCTCAAGCGATACAAATAGACGCTTTCAACAACAGACAAGACTTCAAAGGCTATAAACTACATCTGACTATCCAGCTCTCAGTGCAACAATGATCTACATTGAATACAAGATACACACACAAGGAACTGCAGAATCAGGAATCTTGAGCAAACCACAAAGTGCCAGACAAACTCAGCAGATCGGGTAGCATCTGTGGAGGGAATGGACAGGTTTTGTATTTTTCACACAAAGGGTGGTGGGTGTATGGAACAAGCTACCAGAGGAGGTAGTTGAGGCTGAGACTATCCCAACATTTAAGAAACAGTTAGACAGGTACATGGATAGGACAGGTTTGGTGGAATATGGACCAAACGTGGGCAGGTGGGACTAGTGTAGCTGGGGCGTGTTAGCTGATGTGGGCAAGTTGGGCCGAAGGGCCTGTTTCCACGCTGTATCACTCTATGACTCGGTAACGTTTCCGGTCGGGACTCTTCTTCAGCTACATACAGATAGACAGAAAAAGTGTCTGCCTATAGTTCATAAGTTCATATGAATTACAGACAGACACTTTTTCCCCAAGCTGTACTTTCATTGAAGGCATTGATTACGCCAACATTCAGATGCACTTTCACCCAAACTAAATTTCACTATCTGTCAAACCCACCATGAAATACTTAGATTTCTCAACCTCTTGGTCTCATGCAGACTCACAGTTTGCTGGACGTTCCTCAATGCGTATCACAAATAGGAAAATACGGCAGGAAATAATCCCTTGATCAGCATCTGTCCTTAGGATCTATGTCCTGCTCTTGATTTTATCTGGCGATTCCTCCCAATCAGGCTGGGAGCATTTAGCCTGAGTTAAACCGTGGTTGCCACTGCCCAGCACATGTCTATGGAGGCAGAAGAAACTGTAGATGCTGGAATCTTGAGCAAAGAAGGCTGTGGAGGCCAAGTCAATGGATATTTTTGTGGCATAGAGAGATAAATTCTTCATTAGTACTGGTGTCAGGGGTTATGGGGAGAAGGTAAGAGAACGGGGTTAAGAGGGAATAATGATTGAATGGCGGACTAGATGGGATGGGCTGAATGGCCTAATTCTGCTCCTATCACTTATGAAAACACAAAATGCCAGGGGAACTGGGTTAACACATGATGAGTGTTTGACAGAATTGGGCCTGTACTCGCTGGAATTTAGAAGGATTAGGGGGAACCTCAGTGACACTTACCGAATAGTGAAAGGCTTGGATAGAGTGGATGTGGAGAGGATGTTTCCACTAGTGGGAGAGTCTAGGACTAGAGGTCATAGCCTCAGAATTAAAGGACGTTGCTTTAAGGAGATGAGGAGGGATTCCTTCCGTCAGAGATAGATTCTCGAATAAGTGCGGGTGTCAAGGGTTATGGGGAGAAAGCAGGGGAATGGGGTTAGGAGGGAGAGAGATCAGCCATGATTGAATGCTAGCGTAGACTTGATGGGCCGAATGGCCTAATTCTGCTCCCATCACCTTATGAACGCAGCTGGATTGAAATGGTTGTTTTTCCTCAATTTATCATTCATAAATTAGAGCACTTTTATCAACACAACCTATTAGTTGCAATGTCTAGCAGTATTTCCGAACCACCTTTAAACTATTCGAAAGGCGATAAAACATTTGGAAGAGTAGTAATTTACCCTTCCTGCCTGGAAGGGTAAAATTTACTTCCCCCTAGTCCCATCTACCTGCACTCAGACCATAACCCTCCATTCCTTTCCCGTCCATATACCCATCCAATCTATTTTTAAAGGATAACATCGAACCTGCCTCCACCACTTCCACTGGAAGCTCATTCCACACAGCTACCACTCTCTGAGTAAAGAAGTTCCCCCTAATGTTACCCCTAAACTTCTGTCCCTTAATTCTCAAGTCATGTCCCCTTGTTTGAATCTTCCCTACTCTCAATGGGAAAAGCTTATCCACGTCTACTCTGTCTAACCCGCTCATAATTTTAAAGACCTCTATCAAGTCCCCTCTTAACCTTCTGCGCTCCAAAGAATAAAGACCTAACTTGTTCAACCTTTCTCTGTAACTTAGTTGCTGAAACCCAGGCAACATTCTAGTAAATCTCCTCTGTACTCTCTCTATTTTGTTGACATCCTTCCTATAATTAGGCGACCAAAATTGTACTCCATACTGCAGAATTGACCTCACCAATGCCTTGTACAATTTTAACATTACATCCCAACTTCTATATTCAATGCTCTGATTTATAAAGGCCAGCACACCAAAAGCTTTCTTTACCACCCTATCTACATGAGATTCCACCTCCAGGGAACTATGCACAGTTATTCCTAGATCCCTCTGTTCAACTGCATTCCTCAATTCGCTACCATTTACCATGTACGTCCTATTTTGATTTGTCCTGCCGAGATGTAGCACCTCACATTTATCAACATTAAACTCCATCTGCCATCTTTCAGCCCACTCTTCCAAATGGCCTAAATCTCTCTGTAGACTTTGAAAATCTACTTCATTATCCACAACACCACCTATCTTAGTATCATCTGCATACTTACTAATCCAATTTTCCACACCATCATCCAGATCATTGATGTACATGACAAACAACAGTGGACCCAACACAGACCCCTGAGGCACCCTACTAGTCACCGGCCTCCACCTGACAAACAGCCATCCACCATTACTCTCTGGCATCTCCCATTCAGCCACTGTTGAATCCATCTTGCTACTCCACCATTAATACCCAACAATTGAATCTTCTTAACCAACCTTCCATGAGGAACCTTGTCAAAGGCCTTACTGAAGTCCATATAGACAACATCCACTGCTTTACCCTCATCAATTTCCCTAGTAACCTCTTCGAAAAATTTAAGAAGATTAGTCAAACATGACCTTCCAGGCACAAATCCATGTTGACTGTTCCTAATCAGACCCTGCTTATCCAGATGCTTATATATATTATCTCTAAGTATCCTTTCCATTAATTTGCCCACCACTGATGTCAAACTAACAGGTCTATAATTGCTAGGTTTACTCTTAGAACCCTTTATAGTATGCATTTTTCTATGAACAGCACTCTTCGGTGCCTTCAGTAGCATAATCTTTCATTTTAAAATATAGCATCCCACAAAATAGGCCAAGAATGAATGGGGGATGGTGATAATCACCATATTTTGCAACTTTCTTTAGTTTCTGTTGTTTGGATAGCCAAACATTCTCATTCAGGGCATAAAGCAAAAATGATTTTATCTGTTTAATCTTGAGGGAGTTTAAGGGCAAGGGGATAAGAAGATGAAGCTTAAAGCCCCTGTCCCACTTTCCAGAGTTACTCACGAATTCTCCCGAGTTTCCCCCTTGATTCAAACTCAGAGAATGTCCGTAGGAGTCAATAGCGAGTCTGTAGATATTTCGTAGCGGCTTGGAATGCCAGCCGTAGGTACTGGTGGCATCAGGTAAGTTGGGACGTTTTTTCAGCATGTTGAAAAATGTCCACGAGTTAAAAAAAATAGCCCCGAGTACCTGCGGCTGGCTATTACCATAATTCTCCGAGTTTGAATCAAGGGGAAAACTCGGGAGAATTTGTGAGTAACTCGGGAAAGTGGGACAGGGGCTTTACACTCTTCCGCTCAATGGGTATATTTAGGTTCCTACTTTAATGAGTATTAATGCAATGGATTAAGCAGAGAATGGAGAACTTAAATGCAAATCTTAGTTTCCAAGAGAGTTAGATTTAGCTCTAAGGGTTAAGGGAAGGGATATGGGAGGAAAAGCAGGAACGGGGTACTGATTTTGGATGATCACCCATGATCATATTGAATGGTTCGAAGGGCCAAATGGCCTACTCCTGCACCTATTTTCTATGTTTATTTTGATCACTAGTCCTATTTATCTGCCTGCAATGTCCTTAACCTTCATTTAAGGTATTAACATTTCTTTAGATGAGTTGTCCCGGTGGTATTAATAGAATTTACTTAAGCTTCTTGAATAATGATACAATTTTCATCAGGCCATCCAAAATGATTTTTTCTTCATTTAAAAGAGAAAGTAAAGCAAGTCTGGAGGTAGGAAAAGGCCAGAACAAATCATGGCCGGCAATAGATGACCAAGGTAGGGTGGAGCCCTTAATGGCCCATTGTTGGCTGGGGAAGAGGTGATAACGAAGGGATATGGAGATGCGAACAATGGAACTAGGTGGGTGGGGGAGGGAGGGAGGAAGGAGGGAATGCTTGGGTTACTTGAAATTAGAGAAATCAGAGTATAGGACATTGTAAAGCCCCACAAAACTACAAAATAATAACAAGCAGTAAATCTGTTCCAGTAAAAGTAATGGAAAGGTAAATACCTCCAAGTTCGTTGGAGCTAATTCTGTTGAGATTCTTCAAAATACTGCCAAAGAATCTTCTGTGATCACCCAACAGGTTCCAGGTGTAACATTTGAAAGTGCTCTCGCAGTAGAGTCATAGAGTGATACAGTGTGGAAACAGGCCCTTCCTATAATCAGGCGACCAAAATTGTACTCCATACTCCAGAATTGGCCTCACCAATGCCTTGTACAATTTTAACATTACATCCCAACTTCTATATTCAATGCTCTGATTTATAAAGGCCAGCACACCAAAAGCTTTCTTTATCACCCTATCTACATGAGATTCCACCTTCAGGGAACTATGCACAGTTATTCCTAGATCCCTCTGTTCAACTGCATTCCTCAATTCGCTACCATTTACCATGTACGTCCTATTTTGATTTGTCCTGCCGAGATGTAGCACCTCACATTTGTCAGCATTAAACTCCATCTGCCATCTTTCAGCCCACTCTTCCAAATGGCCTAAATCTCTCTGTAGACTTTGAAAACCTACTTCATTATTCACAACACCACCTATCTTAGTATCATCTGCATACTTACTAATCCAATTTTCCACACCATCATCCAGATCATTGATGTACATGACAAACAACAGTGGACCCAACACAGACCCCTGAGGCACCCCACTAGTCACCGGCCTCCAACCTGACAAACAGCCATCCACCATTACTCTCTGGCATCTCCCATTCAGCCACTGTTGAATCCATTTTGCTACTCCACCATTAATACCCAACAATTGAATCTTCTTAACCAACCTTCCATGAGGAACCTTGTCAAAGGCCTTACTGAAGTCCATATAGACAACATCCACTGCTTTACCCTCATCAATTTCCCTAGTAACCTCTTCGAAAAATTCAAGAAGATTAGTCAAGCATGACCTTCCAGGCACAAATGATTTTAAGAAGATTAGTCAAGCATGACCTTCCAGACAGGGACTTTAAGACTTTTGCCTCCATCACAGTGAGGAGGTGCCTGGTGAACTCACTGTGGTGGATGTTAATTTGTGTTTATTGTGTGTTTTGTTATTTATTATTATATGTATGACTGCAGGCAACGAAATTTCGTTCAGACCGAAAGGTCTGAATGACAAATAAAGGAATCTCTAATCTCTAATCTCGAATCTCTAATCTCTCTAAATCCATGTTGACTGTTCCTAATCAGACCCTGCTTATCCAGATGCTTATATATATTATCTTTAAGTATCCTTTCCATTAATTTGCCCACCACTGACGTCAAACTAACAGGTCTATAATTGCTAGGTTTACTCTTAGAACCCTTTTTAAACAACGGAACAACATGCGCAGTACGCCAATCCTCCGGCACTATTCCCGTTTCTAATGACATTTGAAATATTTCTGTCATAGCCCCTGCTATTTCTACACTAACTTCCCTCAATGTCCTAGGGAATATCCTGTCAGGACCTGGAGACTTATCCGTTTTCATATTTTTCAAAAGTGTCCGCACCTCCTCTTCTTTGAATCTCATAGTTTCCATTGCTACTCTGCTTGTTTCCCTTACCTCACATAATTCCATATCCTTCTCCTTGGTGAATACCGAAGAAAAGAAATTGTTCAATATCTCCCCCATCTCTTTTGGCTCTGCAGATAGCTGTCCACTCTGATTCTCTAATGGACCAATTTTATTCCTTGTTATCCTTTTGCTATTAATATAGCTGTAGAAACCCTTTGGATTTACTTTCACCTTACTTGCCAAAGCAACATCATATCTTCTTTTAGCTTTTCTAATTTCTTTCTTAATATTCTTTTTACATTCTTTATACTCCTCAAGCACCTCATTTACTCCATGCTGCCTATAAATATTGTAGATCTCTCTCTTTTTCCAAGTGTCCAATTTCCCTTGAAAACCATGGCTCTTTCCAATTTTTACTATTTCCTTTCAACCGAACAGGGACATAAAGATTCTGTACTCTTAAAATTTCACCCTTAAATGTCCTCCATTTTTCTTCTACATCCTTCCCATAAAACAACATGTCCCAATTCACTCCTTTTAAATCCTTCCGCATCTCCTCAAAGTTAGCCTTTCTCCAATCAAAAATCTCAACCCTAGGTCCAGTTCTGTCCCTCTCCATAATTATATTGAAACTAATGGTATTGTGATCACTGGACCCGAAGTGCTCCGCGACGCATACCTCCGCCACCTGCCCGGTCTCATTTCCTAACAGGAAGTCCAGCACTGCCCCTTCTCTAGTAGGTACCTCTATGTATTGCTGCAAAAAACTATCCTGCACACATTTTACAAACTCCAAACCATCCAGCCCTTTTACAGAATGTGTTTCCGTCCCTTCAGTAAATCTGTCAAATTCATTCCATCTTGTCAGTCTGTTTGGCAATTCATAAACCTGTAGTAGACAGCCAATAAAGCTGTCCGTTCCTTGCTGAATGTACCGCGCGCTGACTCCTAATACACCAGAGAACAGAGAGGACTGCTTGTCCACATAACTACTAGTTTATGTGCAGTCCTACCCAGCTTGAACAATGGCAAGACAGTTTGCCAGCCTTGCATGAAACAGGTTTTCACAGAAGTAAAGGCTGAAGGAGTTGGGACAAAGTATCTGAGGGCTGTGGTGAGGGCAGCACAGTGGTGCAGCGGTAGAGTTGCTGCCCTACAGCTCCGGAGACCCAGTTTCGATCCTGACTACGGGTGCTGTCTGTACGGAGTTTGTACGCTCTCCCCGTGACCACGTGGGTTTTCTCCGGGTGCTCTGGTTTCCTTTCACACTCCAAAGGCGTACAGGTTTGTCGGTTAATTGCCTAGGTTTAAGTGTAAATTGTCCCTTGTGTGGGTGTAGGATAGTGTTAGTATGTGGGGATCGCTGGGGTCGGTGCCGACTTGGTGGGCCGAAGGGCCTGTTTCCACTCTGTATCTTTAAACTAAAAACCTTGTAAATCTCTGCAAACTTGTACAATACATTGAAATCAAAATCAAAAACCTGCAGGAAAATGAGTGGTTTATCAAACGTAGCATCACAAACCAGTCACATGTTGCAGCAAAATCACCCCAACATGTGAAAGAGAAGAGATATTTCAAGACACTCAATAAATTTATAATTTGTGTTCCTCACAGCAAAAATAAAAATCACCATTTTAACAAAGTTAAGGCATCAATTTTTGTGGCAGAAACCGATGATGTGACACAATATGTGACTGCAAGACCATTCTTTGCTGCAAAGGAGATGAACCAGAAACTGCAATCATCATTTGTATTGACAGTCCAGCAGCGCGGCAGCACTGACCTTGTTGAAGTCTTCTGACGTTGCTCGCATTTCTTTCCATGTCTTATTCAGCAGCTGGATGCAGATGCAGAAAAACTCCTCAAACGATCGATCATGGGTGAAAAACATGGGGTGGAATTCGTTGCAGGTGTCACTAGCTGCAGGATGACAGAGGAATCGGACATTAGTGAAGGGGAGGGGATGGTAAAATAGCTGAAGAGTAGTGAATGAAGGAGGGAAGGGCATTGATGGGAATTAAAGAGGCGATACTGATCGGGCTCTGATACTGATCTACCAAATGTCTGTAGCCTCCTTTTGCTCTGGTATATTATTTCATTCATATGTTTAAACTATAACGTTTTATTCTTAATGTTTTAATGTTTTATGTTTTATTCTTAATTGTTTACTGCAGGGGTTGGCAACCTTTTTTGCATAGGGCCCAGGACCCATGTCTGTGAGCGGATAGCGGGCCACATCTATCGCCATAGTTAATAAATGGAGGTAATAATAATACATACTAACAAAATTAGTAATTAGTAATAATACATACTAATAATACATAAATTAGTAATAATACATACTAATACATAAATTAGTAATAATACATACTTTTCACGTGTTTTTCAATTAGTTTTCTGCAGTTTCTAGATCACCTGCGTGCCCCGGGACTGGCTGCAGTTCCCAGATTCCTTGAGTCCCCGGGACCAGCTGCAGTTCCCAGATCGCCTGCGAGCCCCAGGACTGGCTGTAGCGCCCAGGTCGCCTGCCCCGGAACTAGCTGCAGTTCCCAGGTCGCCTGCGAGCTCCGGGACTAGCTGCAGTTCCCAGGTCGCCTGCAAGCTCCGGGACTAGCTGCAGTTCCCAGGTCGCGAAAACTAATTTTTTTTAAAAAGCCTGCGGGCCGGATGATTTTGGGTTACGTGGGCCGTAGGTTGCCGACCCCTGGTTTACTGTATGTCGTGTTGTTACTTGCGAGTGGAGCACCAAGGCAAATTCCTTGTATGTGTACTAGGCCAATAAACGTATTAATTCACTTCATTCATTCGCATGAGACAAAGAGAGTGAGGGAAAGTGGGGGGCGAAGAGAAGTTAGAGGGGTTCACGAGAGAATGAAATCAATGGAATGAAGGGGAACGGTAGAGAAACGAGGGGAGGTGGAAGTGAAGAGTGGAGGGAAGGGATTTAAAAGAGGGAAGGTATTGGAGAAATGTGAGTGAGTAGGATTGAAGAGCGAAGGTGTAGATAGAAAAGGGGAAAGTATTGGATAGAAACGAGGGGGAAGGGAGGTAATTATGTAGAGAAGAACGGGACTAAATAGAAACAATAAAAACATACTGCACTCCCAGTTTAAAAATTGGGCCTTGCTTGTCATCATCGCTGAACCATCAAATGAAAACACATACTCTACCCGAGTGGTAACATCCTTGTAGATGTGCTTATCTATCAGCCAGTTACGTGGAATTCCCAGCCAATTGGAGAAAATGAAATCTTCAAATTACTTGTCATAAATAGATTTATGGTGGGTGGTGCAGCGACAGAGTTGCTGCCTTACCTGTGTGGCTTACAAGTGCTCTGGGCCCACTGTTGTGAATAACCCTTAAATGCTGCCTCAGTTCAGGGACAACCGGTGATGGACAATGAATTTTAACACTTGCAGAGCAGTAGTGGGAAGGGCGGCACAATGGCGCAGCGGTAGAGTTGCTGCCTTAAAACGCCAGAGATCTGGGTTCGATCCTGACCACGGGTGCTGTCTGTACGCTGTTTGCACGTTCTCCCTGTGACCTCTGGGTGCTACATTTTTTTCCCCCACATTCCAAAGACGTGCAGGTTTGTAGGTCTGAAGAAGGGTTTCGGCCCGAAACGTTGCCTATCTCCTTTGCTCCATAGATGCTGCTGCACCTGCTGAGTTTCTCCAGCACTTTTGTCTACCTTCGATTTTCTAGCATCTGCAGTTCCTTCTTAAACAGGTTTGTAGGTTAATTGGCTTCTGTACATTGTCCCTGGTGTCTAGGATAGAACTTGTGTACGGGTACCCGATCATTGGTCGCCACGGACTCGGTAGGCCGAAGGGCCTGTTTCTACGCTGTATCTCTAAAGATTTAAAATAGTTTATTTATTGTATCTTTTCATAGTGATTTAAAAATTTAGCCCATGATTTTATCTTTGTTCAATAATTTATAGTGTATAAATCAGCCATATTCTATTTTTATCAAAATGTATCCCATCATTATCACCTCTTCCACAGCCAACAATGGACCATTGTGGGCTCCACCTTTCTTCAGTCATTGGTGCTGGCTCTGGTTTGTTCTGTACCTGATCATACCTCTAGTTTCCTTCTCCCCTGACCCGAAACGTCACTCATTCCTTTTCTTCACAGATACTGCCTGTTCCACTGAGTTACTCCAGTATTTTGCTTCTATCTTCTATTTTTATCAGATGGAAATCCATAATTCTTTCAGGTTTTTTTAATTAAACCGTTTGTTTTTCCCTTGTAAAGAATTCAGTTAGAGTTTAGTTTATCATCACGTCTACCGAGATACAGTGAACAGCATTTGTTGCGTGCTAACCAGACAATACATGATCGCAATCGATCCCATTTACAGTGTACATGACAAGGGAATAACGTTTAGTGCAAGGTAAAGCCAGAAAAGTCCGATCAAGGATGGTCCGGGGTCATCAAAGAGGTAGATAGTAGTTCAGCACTGCTCTCTGGTTGAGGTCAACGCTCTCTGGCGTGTGATAATATCTGCATTGGCATCTTGTCTGGATCTTTAAAGGCATTCATGCCAATGGATAACCGTGGCATTCCATGCAAGAAGAATCTGCCAAGCCCATTAAGTAAACACCCAGTAGCCAGCAGGAAGCAACTCAAAGCAACTAATTGTGACCTTTTGTGCCCAGTGGTTGATACGAGGCTTCCAGTCTACTCAGCAAAGCCAAATGTTCATCGCTTTTGACAGAAGAATACACATGCAGCAGCAAATGGCAGTGAAATGTTTTTCTTAAATACTTTAATTTTAATATTAGCTTACTTCACTGGGCAAAGTAAATTCAGACTTCCTTTCATCATTAAACAGGTATCCCAGGGAGTTTTAGTAAATGAAATATTTTGTGTGCAAAGGTAATTGCACTCAAAGAAATAAATAATAATATCATGTTTTAATAATTCATAAGTTAGCAGAATTAGACCAATTGGCCCATCAAGTCTACTCCGCCGTTCAATCATGGCTGTTCTATCTTTCCCTCTTAACCCCATTCTCCTGCCTTCTCCCCATAACCCCTGACAGCCGTACTAATCAAGAATCTATCAATCTCTACCTTAAAAAATATCAATTGACTTGTCCTCCACAGCCTACTGTGGCAATGAATTCCATGTTGCTTTGAGATAAATTATTGGCCGAAGTTAAAGCCGTCAACTTTCTTATCAAAATGCAAACCGAGTTTGTGTCTGCTTTTCCCCCTTTTTCCTTGAATTTGTCCACTGGAACTTTGCTGCACACAGATTAGTGCCGTAACTACACGTTAAAGTGAATCGAAATACTGTCTAGCATTTCAGTACGTCGAAGAGACACGAAGGAAAAAACCATTCAAGTCGTTTCTCTATCAATCGCCAGAGAAGTCATAGATTCATAACAAAGATGCAGCACAGAAAGATGCCTTTCGGCCCATTTCGTCAACCCTGACCATCAGCTGCCTATTTCCATTAATCCCATTTTCATTATTCCTGCATTGTCATCATTTACCCCCTGTTTCTACAGCTCACACATGCACTGGAGACAATTCACAACATTTAAAAGACACTTGGACAGGTACATGGATATGAAAGGTTTCAGAGAGATATGGGCCAAACACGGGCAAAAGGGACGAGCTTCATTGGGGCATCTTTGTCGGCTGGGACAAATAGGCCAAGTCTGAGGAAGGGTCTCGACCCAAAATGTCACCCATTCCTTCTCCTGAGATGCTGCCTGTCCCGCTGAGTTACTCCAGCATGTTGTGTCTATCTTTGGCCTGTTTCCCTGCTGTGTGACTATGACCAATTAGCCGCGTAACCCATACTCCTTTTGGGATGTGGGAGGAAACTGGAGGTCCCAAAAATACACCCACCTGGTCTCAGAGTTACCAAGATAATAAATATTTAAGTGGAGAATGTAATGCTGCAGTGAATCCTCTTGAGTAAAAAGTGGTTTGTTCTCTAAGTGGTTACTCCCTGCTCACTCTGGGGGTTATTGCTGGCACAAATCAATGAAGGATTTCCATCCGGCCATTCTAGGCACATGTTGGGACAAGTGCAGTGGCAGTCGTGCCCACCTCAATCAGACCAAACACTCCGACAATGACTCCATCGTTCATCAACAATAAAGACTTTTGACAATGGACCAACATCCAACAATGTACATTTGGGACAGTCATCCCTGCCATCTCTGCAACAAAAATCAATTTTCCAAGCAACACCTCCATACCAGTGAATTACATTAAAGATTCATTGTAATATAGTTAGATAATAGTCCATTTCTGCACAGCCAAGTCCCCAGATCAATGGGAGGTAAAAGAGGTGGAAGGTCTATTAATGTCACGGAGGCACTCTGACATACTGGAGGGTTCTTCCACTGATGTGATATTCATAGAGCTTAAAAATAATAAAGGTGTGCTCACTCTATCTGATTGTACTGTAGCCTCCCAATTACAACACTCGAGATAGATGGAGTTACTCAGCAGGTCAGGCAGCATCTCTGGAGTTAAGGAATAGGTGACCGTTTCGGATTGAGACTCTTCTTCAGACTGAGAGTCAGGAGAGCGGGAAACCAGAGGCATAAGAAGGTACAAAGAACAAATGAATGAAAGGTATGAAAAGAACAAATCAAAGACAGCAACGATGATCAAGGAAAGGTACGAGTTTTCCTCTCCCCGACTCTCAGTCTGAAGAAGGGTCTCGACCCAAAACGTCACCCATTCCTTTTCTCCAGAGATGCTGCCTGTCCCAGCATTGTGTGTCTGTCTTCGGTGTGAACCTGCATCTGCAGATGCAGCAACTCAGCGGGACAGGCAGCATCTCTGAGACCCTTCTTCAGACTTAATCCCTGTGTACATTCTGCAGGACCACACCCCCTTCGCTACCTATATCACTTGTGCCAACGTACACTAAGACCTCTGACTGCTCACCCTCCCCATTTAGAATCTTCTGCAGCTTCTCCAGACATCCTGGGCCCTGGCACCAGGGAGGCAACGCACCATCCTGGAATCTCACTTGTGGCCACAGGATCTCCTGCCTGTCCCCCTACCTAACGAGTTTATTACTAGCACTATCGCTCTAACTGACTTCCACCTTTACCACTCTGCCTCACATCCCGGCCCAGTGTCACAGCCTAGGGCTGCTGACGCTCTCCATGACCAGTAACCCCACACCCACCCTTCAACGGTATTCAAAATGGTATTATCACTTGCCAGCCTCTGTCCTGCCCCAACTCACTTCCGGCTTCACCCCACAATCAGTCTGAAGAATGGCCCCGACCAGAAAAGTCACCTATCCTTCGCCACTGGGCCTGTACCTGCTGGAGTTTAGAAGGATGAGGGGTTACCTCATTGAAACTTACCGAATAGTGAAAGGCCTGGATAGAGTGGGTGTGGAGAGGATGTTTCCACTGGTTGGAGAGTCTAGGACAAGAGGCCGTAGCCCCAGAATAAAGGACATGCCTTTGGTAAGGAGATGAGGAGGAATTTCTTTAGCCAGAGGGTGGTGAATCTATGGAATTCTTTTCCACAGAAGGCTGTGGAGGCCAGGTCAATGGATATTTTTAAGACGGAGATTGATACATTCTACACTAGTGGGGGTGTCAGAGGTTATGGGGAGAACGCAGGAGAATGGGGAGAGATAGACCAGCTATGATTGAGTGGCGGAGTAGACTTGATGGGCCGAATGCCCTAACTTATGAACTTATGCTCCTATAACTTATGAACTATCCATGTTCTCCAGAGATGCTGCCTGAACCACTGTTACTCTAACACTTTATGTCTTTTCTCCGTATCAGGATTCAATGTGTTCATCCGAGATGTTTTAATGCCGAAGATCAGTCTCGACCCGAAACATCACCCGTTCCTTCTCTCCAGAGATGCTGCCTGTCCCGCTGAGTTATTCCAGTATTTTGTGTCTATCTTCGGTTTAAACCAGCATCTGCAGTTCCTTCCTACACATGTTTTAATGCCATATTTGAAAGATAGCACCTCCGAATCTCCTTATGTGCAGCATTCTTCCAGCGCTGGTGTCAGGCAAGGGTTTGTGCTTAAGTATTCTGGAGCAACGAGTGAACCCACAACCTTCTGACTCAGGGCTGAAAATAGTAGCACTTAGTCAGGCTGACATGTTCAGCGTGGGCTATGGGGATTGATCAGCCTACTCCTCCAGCTTCCTTCCTCCTTTCCATTGCATTTATCAGCTCACTGTAAACACCTAAAACTGGTCCGAAATATTCCTCTTATCACATGAAACAAGCACTTCACCGCTGTGATACAAATGTCCCCAAGATGACCACGTAAACCCAGGTTTGGTCCATTTCCCTGGCATTTATTTCAAGAGGGCTTGTATACACAAACAGGGATGTAATGTTGAGGCTCTATAAGGCGCTGCTAAGGCCGCATTTGCAATATAGTGGGCAGTTTTGGGCACCATATTTGAGGAAGGATGTGCTGGCTCTGTAGAGGGTCCAGAGGAGGTTTACAAGAATGCTCCCAGGAATGAATAGGTTAACGTTTGATTAGCGTTTGTTGGCACTGGGCCTCTACTCGCTGGAGTTTAGAAAAATGAGGGCGGACATCATTGAAACATAGAGAATAGTGGATGTGGAGAGGATGTTTCCACTCGTGGGGGAGTCTCGGACTAGAGGTCATAGCATCAGAATTAAAGGACGTTCTTTTAAGAAGGAGATGAGGAGACATTTCTTTAGTCAGAAGGTGGTGAATCTGAGGAACTCTGCCACAGAAAGCTGTGGAGGCCAGGTCAGTGGATACTTTTATGGCAGAGATAGATAGATTCTTGAACAGTACAGATGTCAGAGGTTACGGGGAGAAGGCAGGAGAATGGGGTTAGGAGGGAGAGATAGATCAGCCATGATTGAATGACGGAGTAGACTTGATGGGCCGAATGGCGTAATTCTACTCCTGTTCCTTGTGACCTTATATTATAGAATACTCGAAAGTGACAGAAATTAAGCAGAACTGCAGTTGCTGGAAAGATATGTGGCATCCCCCGCAACAACCCCTGCACCATTGTTCTGACAATGAGTGTTTGATATGAAACTCTAAAACCATTGCTCATTTCATTGATGTTGCCACGTGGCAGCATTATCTGTTAGTATTTTAATACTCTGTGGATTACTACAAATGTAATATTAATGTACGTCTTTATATTAAGTACAAACATATGCATTTCATGAGTAAGAAGGAACTGCAGATGCTGGTTTAAACCAAAGATAGACACAAAAAGCTGAAGTAACTCAGCAGGACTGGCAGCATCTCTGCAGAGAAGGAATGGCCTTTCTTCAGACCCTAGTTCCCTAGACCCTTTTTCAGACCTCATTTCATGAGACAACTTGCCTCACAGGTACTTTCAAACCTCGACCTCCATTGACCATTTAAACCTCTCCACATCTTTTGAGGCTCCAAGATGATTAAGGCTCATCATATTATTGCAAATATTATTCCTGTCTTTGATCGGAGTTTACCTTGCAGTTAACGTTATTCCCTTATCATGCACCCACACACTGTGAATAGTTTGATTGTAATCATGTATTGTCTTTCTGCTCACTGGATAGCACGTAACAAAAGCTTTGCACTGTACCTCGGTATACGTGACAATAAACTAAACTGAACAGAACTCCAGCATCCACCTGAGGCAGAGAATTACACACACTCACAACTCTCTGTGTGAAAATGTTTTTCCTCATCTCCGTTCTAAATGGCTTACCACTTATTATTAAACTATGGCCCCTGGTTCTGGACTCCCCCAACATTGGGAACATGTTTCCTGCCTCTAGTGTGTCCAAACCCTTAATAATCTTATATGTTTCAATAAGATCCCCATAGAGCACATAATTCTCCAACATTTCCGCCACCTCCAACGGGATCCCACCACAAGCCACATCTTTCCATCATCACCCCTTTCCGCCTTCCGCAGAGACTGTTCCCTCCGCAATTCCCTGGTCAATTCGTCCCTTCCCACTCGTCCCTTCCCACTCAAACCTCCCCCTACAACCACAGGAGATGCAACACCTGACCCGATACCTCCCTCCTCGACTCTGTCCAAGGACCCCGACAGTCTTTTCCAGTGAGGCAGAGGTTCACTTGCATCTCCTCCAATCTTATCTACTGTATCCGCTGTTCCAGATGTGGACTCCTGTATATCGGTGAGACCCAGCGCAGGCTCGGCAATTGTTTCGCTGCACACCTCCGCTCAGTCCCTCTAAACCTACCTGATCTCCCAGTTGTTAAATACTTTAAATCCCCCCCTCCCATTCCCACACTGACCGTTCTGTCCTGGGCCTCCTCCACTGTCAGAATGAGGCCCAGCGCAAATTGGAGGAACAGCACCTCATATTTCGCTTGGGCAGCGTACAGCCCAACGGTATGATCTTCTCTAACTTCAAGTAACCTTTGCTTTCCCTCTCTCTCCACCTCTCCCTTTCCCAGTTCTCCGACCAGTCCAACTGTCTGACTCAATTTAATCTGTTTGCTTTGTTGTTACCTTCTCCCAGCTAACAATTATATATTCTTTCTCTCCAGAGATGCTGCCTGACCTGCTGAGTTACTACAGCATTTTGTGTCTGCCTATGATCTATTCTACATTTTCTATGACCTACATTCCCTTTGTCCTATTTTCACACCTTACACTTCCTTATCTATGTATTTCCCTCTCCGCTGGCATCAGTCTGAAGAAGGGTCTCAACCCAAAATGTCACCCTCTCCAGCGATGCTGCCATTACCGTTGAGGCATTTTGTGTCTATCTCCGGTTATTCTTCACAGACAACATGCAAAGAAACCATTCGGCCCATCAAGTTCATACCAGCATTATGTTCCATTATGTTGCTACATTCCCGGTTAGCAACAAAAGTTTTTTCACTGTCCCTCGGTATACACGTGACTATAAACTAAACTCAAACTCATTTGAATCACTCTGCCCTGCTATCAAGATCCTAACTACTTGCTATGTAAAACAAAAAAATAATTCTTCATGTTACTTCTATTCTTCTGCCTTCGGGCGGAAATGTCATGGATTAGGTTCAAGGTGAGAGGGGTACAATGTAAAGGAGATGTACGAGGAAACGCTTTTCTTTTTCACAGAGAATGGTGAGTGCCTGGAACGAGCTGGCCAGGGTTGGTGGTGGGAGGAGAAACAATAGTGGTATGTAGATAGGCACATGGATATGCAGAGAAAGGAGAGATATTGATCACGTGCAGGTTTAGTTTAGTTTAGAGATACAGTGCAGAAACAGGCCCTTTGGTCCACCAAGTCCGCAACGACCAGCGTTCTCCAAACAGCATTATCCCACACTAGGGCCAATTTACAATCTTTACCAAAGCCAATTAACTTACAAACCTGTACGTCTTTGGAGTGTGGGAGGAAACTGGAGCACCCAATGAAAACCCGCGTGGTCACGGGGAAACTCAATACAGACGGCAGCCATAATCAGGGTCGAACCCGGGTCTCCGGTGCTGCAAGGCAGCAACCCTACCGTTGTGCCTCTGTGGTGCCCAGATAAGATTAGTCTAATTTGACATCATGCTCGGCATGGAATTTGTGGGATGAAGGGCCTGATTCTGTACTGTTCTGTTCTTCATTCTAAGTCCCCCTACTCTTCACCTCTCTACCTATGGTAGCAGTTTCTCCCTACCAACTTTCTCCAAAAGCTTTCATGATTTTAAATGCCTCTATCAGGAGGCTAACCCCAGTTTCGCCAGTCTATCCACGTAACTGAAGTCCTTCAGATCAGGAATCATTTTCACATGGCATGTCCGGGTTATGAGTTTAGTTTATTGTCACGTGTACTGAGGTACTGTGAAAAGCTTTTTTTGCGTTCTACCAGTCAGTGGAAAGACTACACATGATTACAGTCAAGCCATCCGCAGTGTACAGATACATGATAAAGGGAATAACGTGAATAATGTTTAGTGCAAGATAAAGCCAGTAAAGTCCGATCAAAGATAGTCCAAGGGACTCCAATGAGATAGACAGTAGTTCAGGACTGCTCTTTATTTGTTGGTAGGATGGTCCAATTGCCTGATTGGTCTGGTGCCCAAAACTGGGACATAAGACAGCCACTGCAGCTGAAACAAAGTTTTCAGAAGATTCACCCGAACATCCTTACACCTCGGCAGAGATAGACAAATTCTTGACTGAATCTCTGAATCTAGCACCCACTGCCTGATGTGCCAGCTCATGACTAGGGGCTTCCAGATCTCACAATCCTGCCCCCGTCGCCACTTGCTGGTCGCCTTAAGACTTAATCCGGGGTGTTAGGGTGGATTCCCTATATGGAGGACGCCTGTGCGTGACTTTGTTTAACGTGGGGAGACTGGTGCACAGACAGCCACCACATGGTTCATAGTTCCCTGAAGGTGGAATCTCATGTAGATAGGGTAAAGAAAGCTTTTGGTGTGCTGGCCTTTATAAATCAGAGCATTGAATATAGAAGTTGGGATGTAATGTTAAAATTGTACAAGGCATTGGTGAGGCCAATTCTGGAGTATGGAGTACAATTTTGGTTGCCTAATTATAGGAAGGATGTCAACAAAATAGAGAGAGTACAGAGGAGATTTACTAGAATGTTGCCTGGGTTTCAGCAACTAAGTTACAGAGAAAGGTTGAACAAGTTAGGTCTTTATTCTTTGGAGCGCAAAAGGTTAAGAGGGGACTTGATAGAGGTCTTTAAAATTATGAGCGGGTTAGACAGAGTTGACGTGGATAAGCTTTTCCCATTGAGAGTAGGGAAGATTCAAACAAGGGGACATGACTTGAGAATTAAGGGACAGAAGTTTAGGGGTAATATTAGGGGGAACTTCTTTACTCAGAGAGTAGTAGCTGTGTGGAATGAGCTTCCAGTGGAAGTGGTGGAGGCAGGTTCGATGTTATCCTTTAAAAATAGATTGGATGGGTATGTGGACAGGAAAGGAATGGAGGGTTATGGTCTGAGTGCAGGTAGATGGGACTAGGGGGAAGTAATAAAAATAAAAAAAAATGTTCGGCACGGACTTGAAGGGCCGAGATGGCCTGTTTCCGTGCTGTAATGGTTATATGGTTATGGTCCTTGACAGATCTGGGTCAGAATCCAGTGGCATAGAATCCAAGACGACCGGGGACCCTTTTTTGCTGCAGCATTCATCCGCCTTCCCAGCTGTTGTGACACTGCACTAAAGTCAACCATCGTCCTCCGCCTGTTCCACCGTTGAGGTCTTGGTTGGATTGCTCTTTGTCAGGGGCCTCCCCCTCGACCTTACCGCCATGGGTGGCTCTACCAGGAGCATAGCTCCAGACGGCATCAGTCTCAGGATCTCAGGACCACACAAGCTTCTCCATCCACCACAACAGGTGTCAAGGGTTATGGGGATAAGGCAGGAAAATGGGATTTGGAGGGAGAGATCAGCCATGATTGAATGGCGGAGTAGACTCGATGGGCCAAATGGCCTAATTCTACTCCTATAACTTGTGAACGCTTGTGCTCTATGCTTATTTTATAAAGCCCAAGATCACACTTTTTGCCAGCTGCATGATTAACCAAATTGAATATTCCAAGGAGGAAGCAGCCAGTATCCTGAACTGGATTTGTACATTGAGTGCTCAGGATGTGTTCCCAAGAACAAGACCGCAAATGGAATCCACACTAAAACTTGTCATTATAGCACTGTCTATATTTAGATGCTCTCACCTCAGCAAAGCTCAGTTGGGAGCCTGATGCAAATTCATGCCCTTGCCCAAACCTTGAAGTTTCTTTATTGTACTGTCCACCCCAGCAATGATTTACACTCAGCAAGACAGCCAATGAGTCTTATATGACTGGGCTTGTATTAGATTGCTCCTCAGCATAGGAGCATCGCAAGGCTGCGTACTCTCCCCTCTCCTTTACTCTCTCTACACCATCGACTGCACCTCCACAGACTACTCTGTCAAATTTCTCAAGTTTGCAGACGACACAACCCTGATTGGACTGATCCAGGATGGGGTGGAATCTGCCTACAGACAGGAAGTGACACAGCTGGCGTCCTGGTGCCATCGCAACAACCTCCCCTCCCCTCACTCACCATCAACAACGCTACAGTCACATCTGTGGAGTCATTTAAGTTCCTTGGAACCATCATCTCCAGGGACCTTAAATGGGAGGCCACCATCGACTCCACAGTCAAAAAGGCCCAAAAGAGGATGTACTTCCTGCGGCAGCTGAGAAAACACAATCTGCCACAGGCAATGATGGTCCAGTTTTATACGGCCGTCATAGAGTCAGTCCTCATCTTCTCCATCATGGTCTGGTTTGGCTCAGCCACGAAGCATGACATCCGGAGTCTGCAGCGCATCGTTCGATCAGCCGAGAAGGTTGTTGGCTGCAACCTTCCCCCCATCGACGAATTGTACACTGCAAGGGCCAGGAAGAGAGTGGGTAAGATTATCTCTGACCCCTCTCACCCTGGCCACAAACTCTTTTGAAGCACTTCCCTCTGGAAGGCGACTCCGGACTGTCAAAGCCGCCACGGCCAGACATAAAAACAGCTTATTTCCACAAGCAGTAGCTCTACTCAACAACCAAAAGTCTGTAGCCTCCTTTTGCTCTGGTATTTTATTTCATTCTTCACATCACATCGCTATCAAAACATTGGGGGGGGCACAATTTCTTGGTGGCCGCACACACACGCGCGAGGCTTCGGCCGTGGGCCCTGTGGACGCTAACATCGGGAGCTGACCAGGTTGGTGACCGACTCCAAACTCCAGCAACAGCAGCCTTCGTCCGCCCCGAATCGTGGGGCTTTAATCGGCCCAGTCGCCGGGCCTTTCATCGCCTGGAGCGGCTTAAAACTGGCCGCGGGATCTTCCATCTCCCGGCGGGGGCTTCAACATTGGAAGCCTTGACCGCTTCGACGCAGCAATTTTGACCGCGGGGTGGTGGAAGATCACGCGGCTGATTTTAACAGCGCCGGGCGATGAAAGGGCCCCGCGAACGGGTTGATTCAAGCTCCGCTCTATGATCTTTGCTCCACCAGGACGTCTCCCTCCTCCAATCACCGCGCTCTATCCTCAGTCCACCCCCCTACTTCCGCCTCTGACCGACACCTCCCTCCTCCAATCATCGCATTGAATCATCATGTCCTGCCCCCCCCCCCACACTGCCTGCTGACCGACGTCTCTCTCGTCCAATCGGCGCCCTCGACCATCAGTCCCACCCCCACTGTCTCGCGGAAAGCGGAGAGTTTTAATAGTTTTTTTTTCACCGAATTCCAAAATCCGGATTACAAAACATGGGGGGGGGGATTGTCCCCCACCTCTCAAAACATGGAGGAGACGCCCCCCCGCCCCCCCCTGGATTTCCGCCCATGCTTCACATGTGTAAATTATAATGTTCTATTTTTAATTGTCTACTGTATATCGTGTTGTTACTTGTGAGCAAAGCACCAAGACAAATTACTTATATGTATACATACTTGGGTAATAACATTTATTAAATTAAATTCAATATATTCAATTCACTGAAATTTAGACGGATGAGAGGGGATCTTATAGAAACACTGCCTACACACTAGAGGCAATTTTACAGAGGACAATTAACCTACAAACCCACAAGTCTTTGGTATGGGGATGGAGGCCGGAGCGCCCGGACGGAGCCCACGCGGTGACAGGGGGAACGTGCAAGCTCCGGCACAGATAGCGCCCTGAGATCAGGATCGAAGTCGGGTCTCTGGCAAGGTGAGGCAGCAGCTCTAACAGGTGTCAGGGGTTATGGGGAGAAGGCAGGAGAATGGGGTTAGGGGGAAGAGATAGATCAGCCATGATTGAATGGCAGAGTAGACTTGATGGGCCGAATGGCCTAATTCTGCTCCCCATCACTTATGACCTCACTAAACCAAGTTCTGGGTAGTTCTGATCAGTGGAACTGGTAAGAACCGGAGGTACTAATAGAAGGCAGTGATTGGCACTGGGTTCCTGGTATAGCAGCTCACAGCAGCAGGTAGGGCACGGGTTCCACATGCTTCCAAGAGAGCAGCAAGCGGCCTTTCATTAAAGAACGAGGCCTTTGTGTCTGTGAGAGTTCTTACTCCAGGATCGAGCGTGGATCAGCTCCGGAGCAATGCTAAGCTGGGTGCGAGTGTAGTCTACACAGATCTATGATGAGGTTCCATTGGGCAAACCTGAATGAACACCTCAATAAAATTGGCTAGTGGGATCTAAAACGAGCTCCGTTGCAGAAAACAATGTGTGGCCATGGCTGGAAAGCTGTTTGCAGAGGGTTGGAATCATGGAGTGATATAGAGTCATACAGCATGGAACAGAGTCTTCGACCCAATTCATCCATGCCAACCTGGTGCCCCATCGATGTTCCCCCCATTTGCCCACGTTTAGCGTACCTCAGTAGTTGAACCTATCTCAACTACTTAGCCTGGCAGCTCGTTCATTATAACTATCCACCCTCTATGTGAACAAATGAGCACATGTTAATGGTTTGCACTCGGTCACAGAAGGAATGATTTAGTCAATTGCCAGTAATAGCAGAAGTAGCACAGTGACTGATGGTGAGGAAGGAGATGGGTGGCACGGTGGCGCAGCGGTAGAGTTGCTGCCTTACAGCGCTTGCTCCACCAGAGATCCAGGTTCGATCCCGACTACGGGTGCTGTCTGTACAGAGTTTGTACGTTCTCCCCGTGATCGCATGGGTTTTCTCTGAGATCTTTGGTTTCCATCCACACTCCAAGGACGTACAGGTATGTAGGTAAAATTGGCCTGGTAAATGTAATAATTGTCCCTGGTGTGTGTAGGATAGTGTTAATATGCGGGGATCGCTGGTCAGCGCGGACTCGGTGGGCCAAAGGACTTGTTTCCGCGCTGTATCTCTAAACTAAAGTGTTCTACAGAATGAATACGCAGGCAATCAGGACACAGAGAAGTGGTTGGGAACAGGCAGATGTTGGCTGTGAGGAGTGCAGGTACAAGATGGTTTAGGGCAGCTTACAGGGCATCTGCTATTATTGGCCTGAGCACAGAACACAAGAGCAGGCGGGTCACATTATAACTTTATAAAAAAAATTAGGACGACCAGAACTCGAACGTTGTGTTCAGTTCTGCTCATCCATCAAAAAGATAGCGACAACACACATCCCAGGTCGCATGGAAGATTTATGAGGATGTGCTGGAGAACAACGGTAACCATGAGACTGCAGGTGCAGGAATCTTGAACAAAACACAAAGCCCTGTTGGAACTCAACAGGCCAGGCAGTGTCTGTGGAGGGAATGGACAGACGAGGGTCTCGGTCGGGACCCTTCTTCACACTGCTGAAGAGATTGGCTGCATTGAGCTGCTTTCTTTAGAATCAAGGAAGCTGAAGAGAGATCCAGTGTGATGTGGATTGGACTGAGCAGCCTAGACCATCACGCAAATCAACCTCCCTTCCAACGACTCCATCTAGCTCAAGCTGCCTCATCCAGGCCACCAGCATAACCAAGGACCAGTCTCACCGTGGTCATTCTCCCCTCTGCAATCAGGCAAGAGGTACAGAAGTTTGAAGACACACACCTCCAGATTCAGGGACAGTTTCTTCCCAACTATTATGAGGCAACTTAACCATCCTATCACCAACCAGAGAGCGGTCCTGACCCCCCATCTACATCATTGGAGACCTCCGAATTAATTTTTATTGGACTTTACTGGGCTTCGTCTTGCACTAAACGTTATTCTCTTTATCCTGTATCTGTACATTAGTTCAGTTCAGTTCAGTTTTATTTGTCACTAGACCAAGAGCAGACCCGTTGGGTCTGGACCCCGAACATGCTTCAGACCCCGGGGTCTGGTTACCGAACGTGCTCCAGCTAAAGAAAAAAAATGGCGTCGTTTTGGAGCAGAGCCGGGCGGCAGCAACCGTTATGGTGGCTGGCCAGCAGGAGGAGACAAAATGAGTGAGTGGGGGGGGGGGGGGGGGGGGAGGGATAAGGATTTTATTAAAAATGTGTACATAAACACGACGAAATTTAATCAGGAGTGGATACTTGGAATGAAAAGTGAAATCTCTACCGAAATGGAAAAAATCTCGGCGTTTCTGCATGTGGTGTTGGCGTAGCAACGAATCAAAGGCTGGCACCCACAAGACAGGCAGAAACACACACACACACACACACAGAAACACACACACACACAGAGTTTTAAATATAGATAGATATGTAGGTTAACACAGGGTCAACGGTACAATGAAATGTGTTTAGCTTGATTGTAATCATGCATCTTCGTTTCTCTGGCTGGATAGCATGCAACAAAAAAGTTCTTTGCAGTACCTCATTACACCTGGCAATAACAAACTAAACTTAGGGTGAACAATCTATGGAGGCAAGAGAGGTCAAACATCTACCTCCTGTTCTGAATGGTACAATTATTTTAAACAAAAATAAAAATATACCCTTTTCCAAAATAATTTACAATTTTCAAAACAAACATTGATGATTTTTCTTCAGACTTGACTGCCTAGTAAACTGTCTTTAATTTATCAAGAGTGTGTGATTCTTACAAGGTGGGAGAATTCTCACTGATCAATGGGGGTCGATTATTGCTTTGGTCACAATCTTTTGGATTCTGATCTCTTTTGATTGAAAGATACAGCATGGGAACAGGCCCTATGGGGTGATCATTGGGTCGGCACAGACTTGATGGGCCGAAGGGCTTGTTTCCACACTATATTTCTAAAGTAAACTAAACTAAAAGGCTGACTATTTACCCAACTGATGATTTTAGAAACAAGGAACTGCAGATACTGCAAGTATAGGACACAAAGTGCTGGACTATCTCAATGGGTCAGGCAGCATCTCTGGAGTCACGGACGGGTGATGATTCGGGTTGGAACCCTTCTTCAAACCGATTGTATCCTCCCATCCCAAGCAGGTTATAGTCAATGTCGCGCTACTGAGACCCTGGTTATGACTGCAGTGAATGCCAAGAGACCATATCCATCCTGCATTAATTTATTAAAGATGCCCAATGGTTCACGAAGAGAAGTCAAGCTCCCTGTCAACGCCTCTGCACCTTGGCAGCATTCACATGCGTCCCTCCGGACTTGGAACACATTTTCAAATCATTTATTTAAAACTTCAGCATATGTGAAAATAGCTCTTTGTAAAGACTTGAAGAGCCCTTGACTGAAAGGAAAATAAATTAACCATGAAACCACAAAAATCTGCCAACCAATGCTTTTACAATTGCACTGACTGTCATTTAATCTGAAGAACATGCAACACTGGCTTACACCTCTGCTTTAAAGTATTTAATACACTTTGCTTGACAGATGTGTTCCCTGAGACACATCTGCTTCAGAAAGCAGTTGACTCCCTTGGAGTTTTCATTCATTCACCAAACCAAACTGTGATCTGAGGCAAGCATATCCCTCCATAAAACAAGAGGCCAAAAGTGTTTGTGTATTCCACGTGTGGTCTCGATCTATCTGGTTCTTTTCACTACTTCTGGAGGCAATACAAAAGCCATTGTAAAGAGAAGATAGACACAAAATGCCAGGGTAACTCAGTGGGACAGGCAGCATCTCTGGAGGGAATGAATGGGTGATGTTTTGGGCCGAGACCCTAAGAGGATGCACTGGGCAGATCTGATGACAGAACTTGTGTAGGAAAGAATTGCAGATGCTGGTTTAAATCGAAGGTAGACACAAAATGCTGGAGTAACTCAGCTGGATGGGCAGCATCTCTGGAGAGAAGGAATGGGTGATGTTTCGGGTCGAGACCCTTCTTCAGACTGATGTCAGGGGAGTGGGCGGGACAGAGATAGAGTGTAGTCGGAGACAATAAGACTGGTGGGAGAAATGGGAAGGCGGAGGGGATGGGGAGAGAGGGAAAGCAAGGGCTATTTGAAATTAGAGAAGTCAATGTTCATACCGCTGGGTTGTAAGCTACCCAAGCAAAATATGAGGTGCTGTTCCTCCTCACACTAACAATGGAGGAGGCCCAGGACAGAAAGGTCAGATTGGGAATGGGAGGAGGAGTTAACGTGCTGAGCAACCGGGAGATCAGGTAGGTTAAGGTGGACTGAGCTGAGGTGTTCAGCGAAACAATCGCCGAGCCTGCGCTTGGTCTCGCCGATGTACAGAAGTTGACAGCTGGAATAGCGGATGTAGTAGATGAGGTCGGATGAGGTGCAAGTGAACCTCTGCCCACCTGAAAAGACTGTCGGGGTCCTTGGATGGAGTCGAGGGGGGAGGTAAAGGGACAGGTGTGGCATCTCCTGCGGTTGCAGGGAAAAGTGCCTGGGGAGGGGGTGGTTTGGGTGGGAAGGGACGAGTTGACCAGGGAGTTGCGGAGGGAACGGTCTCCGCAGAAAGCAGAAGGGGGTGGAGGTGGGAAGATGTGGCCAGTAGTGGGATCCCGTTGGAGGATTATATGCTGTATGCGACGTCTGATGGGGTGGAAGGTGAGTACAAGGGGGACTCTGTCCTGGTTGCGAATGGGAGGGGGAAGCAAGAGCGGAGCTGCGGGACATCGAGGAGATCCTATTGAGAGCCTCATCTATAATAGAAGACGGGAACCCCCGTTTTCTAAAGAATGACGACAGAACTGGCCATTTGAAAATCCACAATAAAAGCTGTTCATACCCAAGTATATTAACAGTTGTAATGCCAGAAACGCTCGGCATGCAGCAAGCAGATACGAACAGCAATGAACAAATGACAAGATAATATCAGGATGTTGAGTATTGTGGCTAGGGAACCAGTGAGAATGACCTGCTTAGTGTGGATGTGGAGAGAATGTTTCCGCTAGTGGGGGAGTCTAGGACCAGAGGCCACAGCCTCAGAATATAAGGATGTGCCTTGAGAAAGGAGATGAGGAGGAATTTCTTAAGTGAGAGGGTGGCCCAAGTCAATGGGTATTTTTAAGGTGGAGATTGACAGATTCTTGATTAGTACGGGTGTCTGGGGTTATGGGGATAAGGCAGTAGAATGGGATTGAGATGGAAAGATAGATCAGCCATGATTGAATGGAGGAGTAGACTTGATGGGCCGAATGGCCTAATTCTGCTCCTATAACTTATGAACATGACTTTTCCTCCAGCGAGTACTGGGCAGGGCTCGAAATTAACGGTTGCCCAGGTGCCAATGACCACCCAAAGTGCCGCCGTGCAACCTAAACACCGAGTCATTTTGCCCGGATTGGCACTGCAGATACTGATTTATACCAAAGATAGACACAAAAAATTGGAGTAACTCAGCGGGTCAGGCAGCATCTCTGGAGAAAAGGAACGTGACGTTTCGTGTCGGCGACGGCTGTATAGCGGGGCAAAGATATTAGGTGCAGGGTGACGAAGGTACGGAACGAATGACGGGCCCCGAACAGCGGCAGCAGTGGCCGCGACAGCGGCTCCACCGCCTCCTCCTCCCGCACCCCGTCCGCCCTGATAGCGGCCGCAGCCTGCCACTCTGCCAACGGTGCTTTCAAAACAAACCCTCCCGCACGCCGAGGCCGGGAGGAGGAGGCCTCCTTCCGCCGTCTGAAGCAGCTATAGGATCTTTGAACTGCACCGCTCGGCCCCGCACCTTGCTGTTGGCTGGCGGAGGAGGTGGCGACGAGATCCCAACCGCCTCCCCCTTTGGCGGCGGCACTTGGCGGTGGACAGGGACGGCCAAGGCAGCGAGGCGATTTTGTCCGAGGAGCCCTGACCTTCCTTCCTCCCCACCTCCCCTCTCTCTCTTGTACGCCCCCTCCACCCCCCCTTATCCTGAGACCCTTCCTCTCCATCCCGCACTGATCCCCATTCCCGCCTCTATTCAGCCCTCACTGACATCCCCTGTGCTCCACCTGCCTCAATCCATCCATTCCGCACCGATTGCCTTCTCAATCACCCCCACCCCTCCCCCACCCCCGCCATCTATCCATCCCGCACTGATTCACACACACACCCTCCCTGACTCTATTGTGCTGGAAATGTCTTCAGAGCGAACATTGACTGTGTTTGATAACGGAATGCAATCAAATATGTTTTAATTCCCAATGTTATTATTTGTTTTAGTCCATAAAGATGGATTAATTAAATTGTGAACACGTGAAACATTAAAACCGCAGTGTTCGATTGTCACTGCTACCATTGACACGTTATTACAGAATTCATTTTAACGGCAAATCAATGCTCTTAATATGGAGTATCAGTACTGTAGTTATTTAATGAGCAACATTCACAACTATATGTTAGATTTATGCAGGTTTTACTTCTACAGTCAGTCATATACATCACAAATTTGGTCAGGAGATATTTCAGTTGAATTTTAATGTTAATTCTGAAGTGGGAATGATGGAAACAGTGTTTATCAATATATATTTTTTAATCTGGTGCTTCCATTAGGTAGAAAAAGGGAAGAGGTCCTGAAAGGAGAATTTAGGGAGTTAGGAAGAGAGTTAAGGAAAAGGACCGCAAAGGTAACAATCTCAGGATTACTGCCTGTGCCACGCGACAGTGAGAGTAGGAATGGAGCGAGGTGGAGGATAAATGCGCGGCTGAAGGACTGGTGCAGTGGGCAGGGATTCAAGTTTCTGGATCATTGAAACCTCTTTTGGGGAAGGTGTGACCTGTACAAAAAGGACGGGTTGCACTTGAACCCGAGGGGGACCAATATCCTGGCGGGGAGATTTGCAAAGGCTACTGGGGAGACTTTAAACTAGAACGGTTGGGGGGAGGGACTCAAATAGAGAAAACTAGTACACAGTGTGTGAGGCAGGAGGCAGAGAAGGGAAGCACTCAGCCCCAACATGTAGGGGGGAAAGAAGAAAAAGATAATAAACAGAGAATAAGAGGTACACAAAAATGCTGGAGAAACTCAGCGGGTGCAGCAGCATCTATGGAGCGAAGGAAATAGGCAACGTTTCGGGCCGAAACCCTTCTTCAGACTGATAGGGGATGGGGAGAAGAAAGGAAAAAAGGCGGAGGAGCCCGAGGGCTGGGGAAGGGGAGGAGGCAACCAGAGGGCTGATGAAGGGGAGGGGACAGCAAGGGCTAGCAGAATTGGGAGAATTCAATGTTCAAGCCCCCAGGATGTAGACTGTCCAAGCGGAATATGAGGTGCATTTCCTCCAATTTCCGGTGTTGCTCGCTGTGGCCATGGAGGAGACCCAGGACACAGAGGTCAGATACGGAATGGGAGGGGGAGTTGAAGTGCTGAGCCACCGGGAGGTCAGGTTGGTTATTGCGGACCGACCGGAGGTGTTCAGCGAAACGATCACCAAGCCTCCGTTTGGTCTCACCGATGTAGATCAGCTCGCATCTAGAGCAGCGGATGGAATAGATGAGGTTGGAGGAGATGCAGGTGAACCTCTGTCGCACCTGGAACGACTGCTTAGGTCCTTGAATGGAGTCGAGGATGAAGGTGAAGGGACAAGTGTTGCATCTCTTGCGGTTGCAAGGGAAAGTACCCGGGGAGGGGGTGGTACGGGAGGGAAGGGAAGAATTGACAAGGGAGTTACGGAGGGAGCGGAAGGCAGACATGGGGGGAGATGGGAAGATGTGGCGAGTGGTGGGGTCACGTTGGAGGTGGCGAAACTGACGGAGGATCACTTGTGTATGTGACGGCTGGTGGGGTGAAAGGTGAGGACTAGGGGGACTCTGCCCTTGTTGTGAGTGGGGGGATGGGGAGAGAGAGCAGTGTTGCGGGGTATGGCAGAGACCCTGGTGCGAGCTTCATCTATGGTGGAGGAGGGGAACCCCCGTTCCCTGAAAAATGACGACATTTCGGATGCCCTGGTGTGGAACGCCTCATCCTGGGAGCAGATGCGGCGTAGACGGAGGAATTGGGAGGATGGAGTCCTTACAGGAAGCAGGGTGGGAAGAAGTGTAGTCCAGATAGCCATGGGAGTCGGTAGGTTTGTAGTGGATGTCGGTAAGAAGTCTATCACCTGCGATGGAGATAGTGAGGTCAAGGAATGGTAGGGAAGTGTCGGAAATGGTCCAGGTGTATTTGAGTGCCGGATGGAAGTTGGTGGTGAAGCGGATGAAGTCAGACAGTTGTGTGTGGGTGCAGGATGTGGCACCAAAACAGAATAAGAGGTGGTGGGTTTCTTAAATGTGTGAGCAGAGAGACAGAGGGGTGTAAAATGAGGGTAGAAGCAATAGGTAGCAAGGTGAATAGTAAAAGTGGTAGGCAGACAAATCCAGGGCAAAAATCAAAAAGGGCCATTTTTTAACATAATTGTATAAGGGGTAAGAGTGTTGTAAAAACAAGCCTGAAGGCTTTGTGTCTCAATGCAAGGAGCATTCGTAATAAGGTGGATGAGTTGAATGTGCAGATAGCTATTAATGACTATGATATAGTTGGGATCACGGAGACATGGCTCCAGGGTGACCAAGGCTGGGAGCCGAACATCCAGGGATATTCAATATTCAGGAGGGATAGACCGAAAGGAAAAGGAGGTGGGGTAGCGTTGCTGGTTAGAGAGGAGGTTAACGCAATAGAAAGGAAGGATATTAGCTTGGAGGATGTGGAATCGATATGGGTAGAGCTACGAAACACTAAGGGGCAGAAAACGCTAGTGGGAGTTGAGTACATGCCACCTAGCAGTAGTATTGCAGTTGGGGATGGCATCAAACAGGAAATTAGAAATGCGTGCAACAAAGGTAAAACAGTTATAATGGGTGACCAATCTACATATTGATTGGGTGAATCAAATTGGCAGGGGTGCTGAGGAAGAGGATTTCTTGTAATGTATGCGGGATAGTTTTCTAAATCAACATGTAGAGGAACCAACGAGAGAGCAGGCTATTCTAGACTGGGTATTGAGTAATGAGGAAGGGTTAGTTAGCAGTCTTGTTGTGCGTGGCCCCTTGGTCAAGAGTGACCATAATATGGTAACTTTGAGGGTATGAGACGTGAATTGGCCAAGATAGACTGGCAATTGATTCTTAAAGGGTTGACGGTGGATATGCAATGGAAGGCATTTAAAGGCTGCATGGATGAACTACAACAATTGTTCATCCCAGTTTGGCAAAAGAATAAATCAGGGAAGGTAGTGCATCCGTGGAAAACAAGGGAAATCAGGGATAGTATCAAAACAAAAGATGAAGCATACAAATTAGCCAGAAAAAGCAGCCTACCAGAGGACTGGGAGAAATTCAGAGTCCAGCAGAGGAGGACAAAGGGCTTAATTAGGAAAGGGAAAATAGATTATGAAAGAAAACTGGCAGGGAACATAAAAAATGTAGGTCCCTTGCAGTCAGAAACAGGTGAATTGATCATGGGGAACAAGGACATGGCAGACCAATTGAATAACTACTTTGGTTCTGTCTTCACTAAGGAAGACATAAATAATCTGCCGGAAATAGCAGGGGACCAGGGATCAAATGAGATGGAGGAACTGAGTGAAATCCAGGTTAGCCGGGAAGTGATGTTAGGTAAATTGAATGGATTAAAGGCCGATAAATCCCCAGGGCCAGATAGGCTGCATCCCAGAGTACTTAAGGAAGTAGCCCCAGAAATAGTGGATGCATTAGTGATAATTTTTCAAAAGTCTTTAGATTCTGGAGTAGTTCCTGAGGATTGGAGGGTAGCTAATGTAACCCCACTTTTAAAAAAAGGGAGGGAGAGAGAAAACAGGGAATTACAGACCAGTTTGTCTAACATCGGTAGTGGGGAAACTGCTAGAGTCAGTTATTAAAGATGGGATAGCAGCACATTTGGAAAATGGTGAAATCATTGGACAAAGTCAGCATGGATTTATGAAAGGTAACTCATGTCTGACGAATCTTATAGAATGTTTCGAGGATGTAACTAGTAGAGTGGATAAGGGAGAACCAGTGGATGTGTTATATCTGGACTTTCAGAAGGCTTTCGACAAGGTCCCACATAAGAGATTAATATACAAACTTAAAGCATACGGTGTTGGGGGTTCAGTATTGATGTGGATAGAGAACTGGCTGGCAGACAGGAAGCAAAGAGTAGGAGTAAACGGGTCCTTTTCAGAATGTCAGGCAGTGACTAGTGGAGTACCGCAAGGCTCAGTGCTGGGACCCCAGTTATTTACAATATATATTAATGAACTGGATGAGGGAATTGAATGCAACATCTCCAAGTTTGCGGATGACACGAAGCTGGGGGGCAGTGTTAGCTGTGAGGAGGATGCTAGGAGGCTGCAAGGTGACTTGGATAGGCTGGGTGAGTGGGCAAATGCATGGCAGATGCAGTACAATGTGGATAAATGTGAGGTTATCCACTTTGGTGGCAAAAACAGGAACGTAGACTATTACCTGAATGGTGGCCGATTAGGAAAAGGGGAGATGCAACGAGACCTGGGTGTCATGGTACACCAGTCATTGAAAGTAGGCATGCAGGTGCAGCAGGCAGTGAAGAAAGCGAATGGTATGTTAGCATTCATAGCAAAAGGATTTGAGTATAGGAGCAGGGATGTTCTACTGCAGTTGTACAGGGTCTTGGTGAGACCACACCTGGAGTATTGCGTACAGTTTTTGTCTCCAAATCTGAGGAAGGACATTCTTGCCATAGAGGGAGTACAGAGAAGGTTCACCAGACTGATTCCTGGGTTGTCAGGACTTCCATATGAAGAAAGACTGGATAGACTCGGCTTGTACTCGCTAGAATTTAGAAGATTGAGAGGGGATCTTATAGAAACGTACAAAATTCTTAAGGGGTTGGACAGGCTAGATGCAGGAAGATTGTTCCCGATGTTGGGGAAGTCCAGAACAAGGGGTCACAGTTTAAGGATAAAGGGGAAATCTTTTAGGACTGAGATGAGAAAAACATTTTTTACACAGAGAGTGGTGAATGTCTGGAATTCTCTGCCACAGAATGTAGTTGAGGCCAGTTCATTGGCTATATTTAAGAGGGAGTTAGATGTGGCACTGCACTGGAGTGTCATCCTGCATCTAAAATTCCATATTGCTGCTTGAACTCACAAGCTCGTTCACCTATCGAACTAAACTCAAGAATTTAAGGTGGGTCAAATTATCTGTAACCTCTGACTTTGTTTCACCTAAGTTTATAGTCACAACCTTTTTCCCCTGGGTGGAAATATCAAAGACTAGAGGGATTGCTTTACGGTGAGGGTTGAAGGTTGAGGGAAGATCTGATAGAACTATATAAAATCATGGGAGGCATAGATAGCGTAGAGTCAGAATCTTTTTCCCCCAGGGTGGAAATGTCAAGGTCTAAAGGGCATAGCTTTGAGATGAGAGGGCAAAGTTAAAGGAGATGTGTGCAGCAGATTCTTTTCTAAACAAAGAGGGGGGTGGGGGCCTGGAATGCATTGCCTGGTGGTGGAGGCAAATACGATAGTGGCGTTTAAGAGACTTTTAGATAGTCACATGGATTTGCAGGGAATGGAGGGATATGGATTATATACTTATATATATATAAGGATTGGTCTTTGCATCATATTCAGCGCAGACCTTGTGGGCCGATGGGCCTTCCCTGTGCTGTAATGTTCTATGTTCTATATTTAAACATGTTATGTGTATCACATGAATTATACTGAATGTTATGTTACAGTGTTATATACTTAATTTGCTTTGAACTGTTAGTAAGAGATTTAGCAATATTTAAAAACCTGTCATCACTCATGCATTTTATTCATTTCACATCCGAATCAATGCATCGGAATAAATGCAAAATTCACTAGACCAGGTGTACAAATTGAAAGCATAGTAATTTTACAAAACATTTTCCAAATTAACCTATCGGCCCTTGACTTGACCAACTTATCTTCTAATGTTTCAAATCTATGTATACATTTCAAATCAATGTATACCTATATCTGTATATCTATCAGATAGCCCATTTGGACAATTTTCCCGATGACACATACCCCACCTATCAGATGCTGGGAGTTACAATAAACAATGACAACTTAATAATTAACTCCCTGGAGCACAACAGAAATGAAAATATTTGTCATTCCAATGCCTCAGAAGGTCGACCTGGAAGAGTTTGGTGCTCATCCTTGGGTAGAGAGAAGGAATTCCACATGTTTACAACCGTTAGGAGTGCCAAGTCAAGGGTTCACTTTCTCCTTTAGCTCTCCACCGACTCCTGCGCAATGCCACTCTTCATTTATTCTTGTTAACCTGAAAAATCTACAATTAGTCCCAACTCCCAGTCCCCCCTGGCCATGTGCCAATTCTGGATAAATTCCATTCTCCCATTTGCTCCCTACAGTCCTGCATAAAACAAAACTATTCCAACTGCCCCGGCCTTTCTTCTAGTTCACTTCAGTTCAGTTTATTTTATTTTCACGTGTACCGAGGTACAGCGAAAAAGCTTTTTGTTGCGTGCGAACCAGTCAGCAGAAACTGCACTGTGGACGGCTCGATTGTAATCATGTATTGTCTTCCTGCTGACTGGTTAGCACGCAACAATAGCTTTTCACTGTACCTCGGTACACGTGACAATAAACTAAACTCAAACTCAAGTGTGAAAATTTGACTTGCACACCCGCCCCCCTGAAGCTGATCATCTGAAATAGGCGATGCAGGTATCCAATAGTGGGAGAGAATCTCGTGTTCAAATCTATTCCCTGCTGTCAGTGGTCATTTGTTAAAGTAATAACAGTATGAATGTTAAACCAATATATTTCACTGCATCTGTTCTTTTAAACAGTATTGATGCCACTAAGTTCCTTCTTTGAAATCTGGAAACGGTGCAGAGAAAATTTACGAGGATGTTGCCAGGGCTCGAGGGCCTGAGCTATACGTTGAGGTTGAGCAGGCAGAGGTTGAGCAGAGGTTTGGACAAGATGGGCTGAAGGGCCTGTTTCCATGCTGTATGACTCAATGACTCTTTACACAATATTTTGACTTAATCATTTTAGCTATAAGACGGTAACTTTTTTTTTTGTTGAAAATATTTTTTATTGGAGATAAGTACACAACCTATTAACATCATTACAGTCTTACATTTTTGAATTGATAATATTGTCAATTATTATTACATTGTCTCCAATACCTTTTCCCTTTTTTTTGTTTTTTTTAAACTAGATAGAACTAAAAAGAGATGAAGTAAAGAAAGAAAAGAGAGAGAAGAAAAGAGAGAGAAAGAAAAAAAAAGAAGAAAAAAAAACCAAAAACAAAAAAACAAAAAACAAAACAGAAAAGAAAAAGATAGTTAAAGAAGAATGGAAAAATTAATTAAACTAAAAAACTTCATTCGAGATATATTCGTACATTTCAGAGTAAGACGGTAACTTACGTAGTTCTCCCACTTTGAGGATTTCACACAGCATCCTGGTGAGTTCAATGCTGCTTCGACCAAATGGACACTCATGCTTATCTTCTCGACTGCTGTTCTCCAGTACGATCTGTCAGAAATCACAGCACAGGAAAAATTACACAACCGTCTTCTAAATTGCCAGGTCACAGAATGGTAAGCAAAGGGTCTGAATGAGTCGGTAAACATAAGTACATAAGGTAAGTTCATAAGACATAGGAGCAGATTTGAGCCACTTGACCCATCGAGTTTGCGCCGCCATTCGATCATGGCTAATCATGGGCGGCACAGCGGTGAAGTTGCTGCCTTGCAGCGCCAGAGAACCGGGTGTGATCCTGACTACTGGTGCTGTCTGTATGGAATTTGTACGCTCTCCCCGTGACCCGCGTGGGTTTTCTCCAGTTTCCTCCCACGCTCCAAAGGTTTGTCGGCTAATTGGCTTTGTAAAATTGTAAATTGTCCCCAGTGTGTGTAGGATAGTGTCAGTGTGCGGGGATCCCGCTGGTCGGCATGGACTCGGTGGGCCGAAGGGCCTGTTTCCATGGTGTATCTCTAAACTAAACTAAACTAAAACCAACCTATTTTTCCCTCTCAACCCCATTCTGGTCATGGAGCTGCGTCACCTGAACTGCAGGGACCACTCACGTATATTGCTTGTATTTTAAAACTTATGGTTTCCAGATTCAATAGACAATAGGTGCAGGAGTGGGCCATTCAGCACTTCGAGCCATCACCGCCATTCAATGTGATCATTGCTGATCATCCACAATAAGTACCCCGTTCCTGCCTTCTCCCCATATCCCCTGATGTCTTTAAGAGCCCTATCTAGCTCTCTCTTGAAAGTATCCAGAGAATCACATCCACCACCCTCTGAGGCAGAGAATTCCACAGACTCACTACTCTCTGTGTGAAAAAGTGTTTCCTCGTCTCCGTTCTAAATGGCTTACTCCTTATTCTTAAACTGTGGCCCCTGGTTCTGGACTCCCCCAACATCGGGAACGTGTTATCTGCCTCTAGCGCATCCAAACCCTTAATAATCTTATTTGTTTCAATAAGATTCCCTCTCATCCTTCTAAACTCCAGAGTGTACAAGCTGGAATTCATTGGATTTGCTGGGTACATGCATGTTAGATTAGTGTAGTAGCCCGGAGTCTAACAATCAGCAGCCTGTATTATTGCTTTGAAGGTGAGCTTGAATCCCACCACAACAATGGGGGACATTTAATGTCATGTAGCTAAAGAAACCTGGAATTAAAATGCTAGTCTCAGTAAAAGTGGACACAAAATTATCACATTGATGGAAAAGCCTATCAAGTTCAATGGTCTTCAAGGAATTCTGCTGCCATTTCCCAGCCTGGCCCACATATGACCCCAATCTAACAGTAATACAGTTTAATGTCACCTGCCCGCTGAAATGGTTAAGAACATTTATCGGTTCAGTGTGAATTTAGAATGGACAATAATTGCTGGCTCACTTTTTCCCCAAAAATGAAAAAAATAAGATGGATAATGAAAGCACACATTCTGCAAAGAACAAAACAACAAGATGATGCCCGTCCTGCTGAGTTACTCCAGCATTTCGTGTCTACCTTCGATTTAAACCAGCATCTGCCGTTCTTTCCTACACAAAACAACAACAGAAATGTCCAAAGCTGCTTCACAGTAGCAATGCGCTTCAAGAGAAATCCACAAAATGGGAGGATAATCAGAGACAATATTTGAACTGCACCCAATGGAATAACGGGGAGGGAGAAGGAAGGAACTACAGATGCTGGTTTACACCGAAGATAGGCACAAAATGCTGGAGTAACTCAGCAGGTCAGGCAACATCTCTGGAGAAAAGGAATAGGTAACGTTTTGGGTTGGAACCCTTCTGCAGACAAGGGAGGGAGTTATAGAGTTTTAAAAAAAGCAATGGAAACAGGTAGAGGACAACAATGGTGGACTTTACTGAAAGCCTTGCCAAAAACGCACGGGGATAAACACTGAACTTGAGATGGCATGAATTAGTTCGAGTTTGCAAATTTATGGAGGGTAGAACAAAGGATGCTGAATAGTGCAGGATTAGAACAGTCAAGAGGTGGCGAGGCTTGGATGAGGCTGCTGAAGTGGTGGGACCGAGTGAAGCAGGCAGAGAGCAGTGATGCAGCAGAGAGACAGAGTCTGACCCTCAGCTCAGGACAAATACAACACCAAAGGTAGACAAAAGTGCTGGAGAAACTCAGCGGAAACTCAGTCTGAAGAAGGGTTTCGGCCCGAAACGTTGCCTATTTCCTTCGCTCCATAGATGCTGCTGCACCCGCTGAGTTTCTCCAGCATTTTTGTCTACCTTCGATTTTCCAGCATCTGCAGTTCCTTCTTAAATACAACACCAAGGTTGTGAAGTACGGAATCAAGGGACATGGGGGAAAAAGCAAGAAAGTACTGATTTTGGATGATCAGCCATGACCCTATTGAATGGTGATGCTGGCCTAATCCTGCACCTATTTTCTATGTTTCTACCAATTTCCATTTCAGATCGTTGTCAGGGAAAAGGTTTGGGGGAAGATCCCGAGGAAAAACCTTGCTGTAAGGATAGAAAACCATAGCCATTGTGTTGATGCGAGAAAACCTGTGATCCTCCAAGAACGAGATGTGACACTTAATCGCTAGATTTACCAATAAAGGGTCAAAAGAGTGACGTGACTGAGCTCGGTGCAGCCAGTATAAATGTGAGAACTGACATTGATTTTCAGATGGAAAGACACAAAATGCTGGATTAACTCAGCGGGTCTGGCAGCATCCTGGGAGAAGATGGAGTGGAGACATTTCAGATCAGAACCCTTCTTCAGACTGATCAGTCTGAAGAAGGCCCCCCGACCTGATACATCGCCTATCCATGCTCTCCAGGGATTCTGCCTGACCCACTGAGTTACTCCAGCACTTTGTGTCTCTCCTTGCGAAACCAACATCTGCAGTTCCTTGTTCCTACATTAATTTTAAGACGGCTGATGGTCAGTTTGTGAGGGGAGGAGAGGGTGTGGCAATGGCAGGTGAGGGGCAGGGCAATTTATTGAACCTTGGAAGCCACTGGAGATAATGGTGTGAGGATGGGAAGAGAGACAGTAACAGACCTGGGCAATAGCGGTCCCGTCACATTTAACAGTGAAGACAGGTGGGAAATAGTGGTGCGGGCAAACAGATGGTGAAGGTGGAAAAGAACAGATTATATTTGCACAGGATGTTAACAAATAACTCTTGATAAGAGGCATGTTTGCACTATGATAAGGCCAGGCACCAGAATGGGGAGGGGATTTAAGCAAACACTGAACAATACAAGCTTGATTTTGGGTGGCTGTCGCTGCCAGCTCTGATCTGTTCCCTTTCCCCTGACTCTCAGTCTGAAGGAGGGTCTCGACCCGAAATGTCACCTATTACTTTTCTCCAGAGATGCTGTCTGGCCCACTGAGTTACTTCAGCATTGTGTGTCCATCTTTGGTGTAAACCAGCATCTACAGTTCCTTCCACCACATGATTTTGGGTGGCTGCACAACAGGCAACTTGATAAAGATCCCAACACAGAGTGTCTTTTACGAAGGAATCAACATCATCATTGTTGAAAACATTAGTGACGCAGTGGGGAACGGTGACGAACGCACCACACAGCTCTGTCCTCCAGTTCCTGCGGACTTCCGCCACTGGATGTATAGGATTTTGGTGTGTGTGCGCTTTATCATCGTTCCTTACAATGCTATGTACGACTGTGATCGCAACTTCTACTGAAGTGTGGATAGTCGTTGGCTCGCTAGAAGCTCATCCGCCCTTTGACAGGTCTTGTTTTTGGTCCTGCTGGGGGTCCACAGCCCCCTCCTTACCTGGCAAACCAGGTGGGGGAGACGGTTTAGTCGCCGACTATCCGACCATGGAGCAGGTAGCACGGGATTACATGGTAGCACGGGATTACATGGTACCTGTGGCGGGGGGAACCCCCCCTGACCTGACCTGGCAAGGAATGGTGCAAACAAAGAACAGATTATTGCCACAACCAGAGAGCAACCTGAACTATTCACATACAACTCCAACCAGACTTTTATCTGAAAACGTTTGAAAAAGGGTCCTGACCCAAAACATCCAGAGATGCTTCCTGTTCATCTGAGTTACTCCAGCATTTTGTGACTATCCAGGCTATTATCACCCAGTAGTGCCAAAAGTGGCCCCTGAATGTGTGTACCGAAAACGGGAAAGAATATTTAAATACAAAGGGCTCTCATCTTGTATTGAAAAACATATCAAATCATTGAGGGATTGGTGCAGGAAACATGTTCCCGATATTGGTGGAGTCCAGAACCAGGAGCCACAGTTAAGAACAAGTAGTAGGCATTTAGAACTGAGATGAGGAAAAACTTATTCGCACAGAGAGTTTGTGGAATTCTCTGCCTCCGAAGGCTTCCCGAGGCCGATTCACTGGATGCATTCAAAAGGGAGTTAAATAGAGCTCTTAGTGCTAGTGGAATGAAGGGATATGGGGAGAAGGCAGGAACGGGATACTGATTGTGGATGATCAGCCATGATCACATTGAAAGGGCCAAAGGGCCAAATGGCCTACTCCTACACATGTCTGTGTATCTATGAAAACACGGAAAAAGTCCTTAAGTCTTTTGATGTCCCACAGCTTAGTTTAGTTTAAAGATACAGCGTGAAAACCGGCCCTTTGTCCCACCGACAATTAACTTACAAATCTGTATATCTTTGGAGTGTGGGAGTAAACCGGAGCACCCGGAGAAAACCCACGCAGGTCACGGGAGAACGTACAAACTCCGTACAGACAGTCAGGATCAAAACCGGGTCTCGGCCTCTGCAAGGCAGTGACTCTACCGCTACACTACCGTGCCGCCCCTTTGAGATAAGACTGAGGTCTTAACTTGCTCAGTCTGTATACATAGATACATAAAAAATAGGTGCAGGAGTAGGCCATTCGGCCCTTCGAGCCTGCACCGCCATTCAATATGATCATGGCTGATCATCCAACTCAGTATCCCGTACCTGCCTTCTCTCCATACCCCCTGATCCCTTTAGCCACAAGGGCCACATCTAACTCCATCTTAAATATAGCCAATGAACTGGCCTCAACTACCCTCTGTGGCAGAGAGTTCCAGTGATTCACCACTCTCTGTGAGAAAAAGTTTTTTCTCATCTCGGTCTTAAAGGATTTCCCCCTTATCCTTAAGCTGTGACCCCTTGTCCTGGACTTCCCCAACATCGGGAACAATCTTCCTGCATCTAGCCTGTCCAACCCCATAAGAATTTTGTAAGTTTCTATAAGATCCCCTCTCAATCTCCTAAATTCTAGCGAGTATAAGCCGAGTCTATCCAGTCTTTCTTCATATGAAAGTCCTGACATCCCAGGAATCAGTCTGGTGAACCTTCTCTGCACCCCCTCTATGGCTATAATGTCCTTCCTCAGATTTGGAGACCAAAACTGTACGCAATACTCCAGGTGTGGTCTAACCAAGACCCTGTACAACTGCAGTAGAACCTCCCTACTCCTATACTCAAATCCTTTTGCTATGAAAGCTAACATACCATTCGCTTTCTTCACTGCCTGCTGCACCTGCATGCCTACTTTCAATGACTGGTGTACCATGACACCCAAGTCTCGCTGCATCTCCCCTTTTCCTAATCGGCCACCATTAAGATAATAGTCTGCTTTCCTGTTTTTGCCACCAAAGTGGATAACCTCACATTTATCCACATTATACTGCATCTGCCAAACATTTGCCCACTCACCCAGCCTATCCAAGTCACCTTGCAGTCTCCTAGCATCCTCCTCACAGCTAACACTGCCCCCCAGCTTAGTGTCATCCGCAAACTTGGAGATGTTGCCTTCAATTCCCTCATCCAGTTCATTAATATAAATTGTAAAAAGCTGGGGTCCCAGCACTGAGCCTTGCGGTACCCCACTAGTCACTGCCTGCCATTGTGAAAAGGACCCGTTTACTCCTACTGTTTGCTTCCTGTTTGCCAGCCAGTTCTCTATCCACATCAATACTGAACCTCCAATACCGTGTGCTTTAAGTTTGTATATTAATCTCTTATGTGGGACCTTGTCGAAAGCCTTCTGAAAGTCCAGATACAACACATCCACTGGTTCTCCCCTATCCACTCTACTAGTTACATCCTCGAAAAATTCTATAAGATTCGTCAGACATGATTTACCTTTCGTAAATCCATGCTGACTTTGTCCAATGATTTCACCACTTTCCAAATGTGCTGTTATCCCATCTTTAATAACTGACTCTAGCAGTTTCCCCACTACCGATGTTAGACTAACTGGTCTGTAATTCCCCGTTTTCTCTCTCCCTCCCTTCTTAAAAAGTGGGGTTACGTTTGCTACCCTCCAATCCTCAGGAACTACTCCAGAATCTAAAGAGTTTTGAAAAATTATCACTAATGCATCCACTATTTCTGGAGCTACTTCCTTAAGTACTCTGGGATGCAGCCTATCTGGCCCTGGTGATTTATCGGCCTTTAATCCATTCAATTTACCCAACACCACTTCCCGACTAACCTGGATTTTACTCAGTTCCTTCATCTCCTTTGACCCGCGGTCCCCTGCTATATCCGGCAGATTATTGATGTCTTCCTTAATGAAGACGGAACCAAAGTAGTTATTCAATTGGTCTGCCATGTCCTTGTTCCCCATGATCAATTCGCCTGTTTCTGACTGCAAGGGACCTACATTTGTTTTAACTAATCTTTTCCTCTTCACATATCTATAAAAACTTTTGGAGTCAGTTTTTATGTTCCCTGCCAGTTTTCTTTCATAATCTATTTTCCCTTTCCTAATTAAGCCCTTTGTCCTCCTCTGCTGGTCTCTGAATTTCTCCCAGTCCTCTGGTATGCTGCTTTTTCTGGCTAATTTGTATGCATCATCTTTTGCTTTGATACTATCCCTGATTTCCCTTGTTATCCACGGATGCACTACCTTCCCTGATTTATTCTTTTGCCAAACTGAGATGAACAATTTTTGTAGTTCATCCATGCAGTCTTTAAATGCCTTCCATTGCATATCCACCGTCAACCCTTTTAGAACTAATTGCCAGTCAATCTTGGCCAATTCACGTCTCATACCCTCAAAGTTACCTTTCTTTAAGTTCAGAACCATTGTTTCTGAATTAACAATGTCACTCTCCATCCTAATGAAGAACTCAACCATATTATGGTCACTCTTGCCCAAGGGGGCACGCACAACAAGACTGCTAACTAACCCTTCCTCATTACTCAATACCCAGTCTAGAATAGCCTGCTCTCTCGTTGGTTCCTCTACATGTTGGTTTAGATAACTATCCCGCATACATTCCAAGAAATCCTCTTCCCCAGCACCCCTGCCAATTTGATTCACCCAATCTATATGTAGATTGAAGTCACCCATTATAACTGTTTTGCCTTTGTTGCACGCATTTCAAATTTCCTGTTTGATGCCATCCCCAACCACTACTACTGTTAGGTGGCCTGTACACAACACCCACCAGCGTTTTCTGCCCCTTAGTGTTTCGCAGCTCTACCCATACCGATTCCACATCCTCCAAGCTAATGTCCTTCCTTTCCACTGCGTTAATCTCCTCTCTAACCATCAACGCTACCCCACCTCCTTTTCCTTTCTCTCTATCCCTCCTGAATATTGAATATTCCTGGATGTTCAGCTCCCAGCCTTGGTCACCCTGGAGCCATGTCTCCGTGATCCCAACTATATCATAATCATTAATAGCTATCTGCACGTTCAACTCATCCACCTTATTACGAATGCTCCTTGCATTGAGACACAAAGCCTTCAGGCTTGTTTTTACAACGCTCTTACCCCTTTTACAATTATGTTGAAAAGTGGCCCTTTTTGATTTTTGCCCTGGATTTGTCTGCCTGCCACTTTTACTTTTCACCTTGCTACCTATTGCTTCCGCCCGCATTTTACACCCCTCTGTTTCTCTGCTCACCCATTTAAGAACCCCACCACCTCTTATTCTCTGTTTATTATTGTTTTCTTCTTTCCCCCCTACATGTTGGGTCTGAGTGCTTTCCTTCTCTGCCTCCTGCCTCACACACTGTCTAATAGCTTTCTCTATTTGAGTCCCTCCACCCAACCGTTCTAGTTTAAAGTCTCCCCAGTAGCCTTTGCAAATCTCCCCACCAGGATATTGGTCCCCCTCAGGTTCAAGTGCAACCCGTCCTTTTTGTACAGGTCGCACCTTCCACAAAAGAGGTCCCAATGGTCCAGAAATTTGAATCGCTGCCCTCTGCACCAATCCTTCAGCCACGCATTTATCCTCCACCTCGCTCCATTCCTACTCTCACTGTCGCGTGGCACAGGCAGTAATCCCGAGATTGTTACCTTTGCTGTCCTTCTCCTTAACTCCCCTCCTAACTCCCTAAATTCTCCTTTCAGGACCTCTTCCCTTTTTTTACCTATGTCATTGGTATCTATATGTACCACGACCTCGGGCTCCTCTCCCTCCCCTTTCAGGACATCTTGGACACGTTGAGACACATCACAGACCCTGGCACCAGGGAGGCAAACTACCATCCGGGTCTCCCGACTGCGTCCACAGAATCGCCTGTCTGACCCCCTAACTATAGAGTCCCCTGTTACTAATGCCCTCCTCTTCTTTTCCTTACCCTTCTGAGCAACAGGACCGGTCTCTGTACCGGAGGCTCGGCTGCTGTCGCTACCCCCAGGTAGGCTGTCCCCCCCAATAGTACTCAAACAGGAGTACTTATTGTCAAGGTGTACAGCCACCGGGGTACTCTCTAGTCCCTGCCTGTGCCCCTTGCCTCTCCCAACCGTGACCCACTTGCCTGTCTCCTGTGGTCTTGGAGTGACCACCTCCCTGTAACTCCTCTCAATGACTTCCTCGCTCTCCCTGACCAGACGGAGGTCATCGAGCTGCTGCTCCAGGTTCCTAATACGGTACCTTAGGAGCCCCATCTCAATGCACCTGGCGCAGATGTGGACGTCTGTAAGGCTGTCAGATTCCTTGATCTCCCACATCTGACATCCAGAACAACAAACTGCCCTGGCACTCATACTCCCCTTACCTAGGATACAATACAAAACTGCTACAATACAATCAGCAGGGATCTGACTCCGAATCAGCTGCTCCCTCTTGTCTGCTTCCACCAATCAGCGGCTTCCTTAAGCCCACTTGTTTTTGAAGTGCGAGTGGAACTTGGAACGTTACAGATTTCTGTATAGTCTGTATACTTGCTCTAACTCGGTAATACACTATTGCATCATTCTCTGCAACTGAACAAACATTAAACTGCATCAATTATATGCATTCCTGACATCAAATTTGTGCATATTTTGACAGACTGTCATCTAATTATTTTATCCAAGTTCCAAATGAGACAGATATGTAACTGGGTACCATAATTGACTGCCTGTCTTTCAGACTTGGTTTCAGCTGAGCTGGAAATATCAGTTTTCCCACACGTAAAGGATCCAATTGTTCCCACCCTCCCCCATGCTCCACATCACCACCCACTCCCAAGGGAAGTGAAGACACCACAGTTATCATTGGAGCTCACCTCGATTCACAGGGTTACAGCACTTGACAAGTCCCAGAGTTGATTGATGTCCTCAAAGCCAATGCAGTATTTCATTTTGAAGCCACACTCTTCAACCACCCCCTCCCTCCCTGCGTTCCACATGAATTGTATACAATGTAGAACCACTCCAGGCACTGCAATTTATGCTCTAATCAACCACATCAGCTCTTAAAAATAGGCATCAGAATATCCACTATATATTCAAATCACCAATGAAGACATATTGCAGGTCAGGACAGCACAGCTAACAAATATTCTATTTGCATCTGTGCAAAGCAGCAGCAACAAATAATGTGAAGTGATCTCCTGGCAACACGTTCACAACTCAAAGCCCCATTTTGATTGAATTTCCAGGTTCAGGATATTCTATCACAGCTTTGGTTAAGCCTCTGAGTTCTTCATTGGGATGGAGAGTGACATTGTTAATTCAGAAACAATGGTTCTGAACTTAAAGAAAGGTAACTTTGAGGGTATGAGACGTGAATTGACCATACTGCACTGACTGGGGGTGATTGTGCTCATGCACGGGGATAGTGTGCAAAAAAATATAATTCATTGTATCTGGTACACGTGACATAGAACCATAGAAAATAGGTGGAGTAGACCATTCGGCCCTTCGAGCCTGCACCGCCATTCGATATGATCATGGCTGATCATCCAACTCAGTATCCCATCCCTGCCTTCTCTCCATACCCCCTGATCCCTTTAGCCACAAGGGCCACATCTAACTCCCTCTTAAATATAGCGAATGAACTGGCCTCAACTACCTTCTGTGGCAGAGAATTCCACAGATTCACCACTGTGTAAAAAATGATTTTCCCATCTCGGTCCTAAAAGACTTCCCTCTTATCCTTAAACTGTGACCCCTTGTTCTGGACTTCCCCAACATTGGGAACAATCTTCCTGCATCTAGCCTGTCCAACCCCTTAAGAATTTTGTACGTTTCTATAAGATCCCCCTCAATCTTCTAAATTCTAGCGTGTACAAGCCGAGTCTATCCAGTCTTTCTTCATATGAAAGTCCTGCCATCCCAGGAATCAGTCTGGTGAACCTTCTCTGTACTCCCTCTATGGCAAGATTGTCTTTCCTCAGATTAGGAGACCAAAACTGTACGCAATACTCCAGGTGTGGTCTCACCAAGACCCTGTACAACTGCAGTAGAACCTCCCTGCTCTTATACTCAAATCCTTTTGCTATGAATGCTAACATACCATTTGCTTTCTTCACTGCCTGCTGCACCTGCATGCCTACTTTCAATGACTGGTTTACCATGACACCCAGGTCTCGTTGCATCTCCCCTTTTCCTAATCGGCCACCATTCAGATAATAGTCTACTTTCCTGTTTTTGCCACCAAAGTGGATAACCTCACATTTATCCACATTATACTGCATCTGCCATACATTTGCCCACTCACCCAAACTATCCAAGTCACCTTGCAGCCTCCTAGCATCCTCCTCACAGCTAACACTGCCCCCCAGCTTCGTGTCATCCGCAAACTTGGAGATGTTGCATTCAATTCCCTCATCCAGTTCATTAATATATATTGTAAATAGCTGGGGTCCCAGCACTGAACCTTGCGGTACCCCACTAGTCACTGCCTGCCATTGTGAAAAGGACCCGTTTACTCCTACTCTTTGCTTCCTGTCTGCCAGCCAGTTCCCTATCCACATCAATACTGAACCCCCAATACCGTGTGCTTTAAGTTTGCATACTAATCTCTTATGTGGGACCTTGTCGAAAGCCTTCTGAAAGTCCAGATATAACACATCCACTGGTTCTCCCTTATCCACTCTACTAGTTACATCCTCGAAAACTTCTATAAGATTCGTCAGACATGATTTACCTTTCATAAATCCATGCTGACTTTGTCCAATGAATTCACCACTTTCCAAATGTGCTGCTATCCCATCTTTAATAACTGACTCCAGAATTTTCCCCACCACCGATGTTATATTAACTGGTCTATAATTCCCCGTTTTCTCTCTCCCTCCCTTTTTAAAAAGTGGGGTTACATTAGCTACCCTCCAGTCCTCAGGAACTACTCCAGAATCTAAAGAGTTTTGAAAAATTATCACTAATGCATCCACTATTTCTGCGGCTACTTCCTTAAGTACTCTGGGATGCAACTTATCTGGCCCTGGGGATTTATCAGCCTTTAATCCATTCAATTTACCTAACACCACTTCCCGGCTAACCTGGATTTCACTCAGTTCCTCCACCTTGCTATTTCCGGCAGATTATTTATGTCTTCCTTAGTGAAGACAGAACCAAAGTAGTTATTCAATTGGTCTGCCATGTCCTTGTTCCCCATGATCAATTCGCCTGTTTCTGACTGCAAGGGACCTACATTTGTTTTAACTAATCTTTTCCTCTTCACATATCTATAAAAACTTTTGGAGTCAGTTTTTATGTTCCCTGCCAGTTTTCTTTCATAATCTATTTTCCCTTTCCTAATTAAGCCTTTTGTCCTCCTCTGCCGGACTCTGAATTTCTCCCAGTCCTCTGGCAGGCTGCTTTTTCTGGCTAATGTGTACTCTTCATCTTTTGTTTTGATACTATCCCTGATTTCCCTTGTTATCCACGGATGCACTACCTTCCCCGATTTATTCTTTTGCCAAACTGGGATGAACAATTATTGTAGTTCATCCATGCAGTTTTTAAATGCCTTCCATTGCATATCCACCGTCAACCCTTTAAGAATCATTTGCCAGTCTATCTTGGCCAATTCACGTCTCATACCCTCAAAGTCACCTTTCTTTAAGTTCAGGACCCTTGTTTCTGAATTAACAATGTCACTCTCCATCCTAATGCAGAACTCAACCATATTATGGTCACTCTTGCCCAAGGGGCCACGCACAACAAGACTGCTAACTAACCCTTCCTCATTACTCAATACCCAGTCTAGAATAGCCTGCTCTCTCGTTGGTTCCTCTACATGTTGGTTTAGAAAACTATCCCGCATACATTCCAAGAAATCCTCTTCCTCAGCACCCCTGCCAATTTGATTCACCCAATCTATATGTAGATTGAAGTCACCCATTATAATTGTTTTACCTTTGTTGCACGCATTTCTAATTTCCTGTTTGATGCCATCCCCAACTCCACTACTACTGTTAGGTGGCCTGTACACAACTCCCACTAGCGTTTTCTGCCCCTTAGTGTTTCGCAGCTCTACCCATATCGATGCCACATCCTCCAAGCTAACGTCCTTCCTTTCTATTGCGTTAATCTCCTCTCTAACCAGAAACGTTACCCCGCCTCCTTATCCTTTCTGTCTATCCCTCCTGAATATTGAATATCCCTGGATGTTCAGCTCCCATCCTTGGTCACCCTGGAGCCATGTCTCCCTGATCCCAACTATATCATATTCATTAATAACTATCTGCACATTCAACTCATCCACCTTATTACGAATGCTCCTTGCATTAAGATACAAAGCCTTCAGGCTTGTTTTTACAACACTCTTACCCTTTATACAATTATGTTGAAAAGTGGCCCTTTTTGATTTTTGCCCTGGATTTGTCTGCCTGCCACTTTTACTTTTCACCTTGCTACCTATTGCTTCTACCCTCATTTTACACCCCTCTGCCTCTCTGCTCTTGCACCCATCCCCCTGCCACATTAGTTTAAATCCTCCCCGACAACACTAGCAAACACTCCCCCAAGGACATTGGTTCCATTCCAGCCCAGGTGCAGACCGTCCTGTTTGTACTGGTCCCACCTCCCCCAGAACTGGTTCCAATGCCCTAGAAATTTGAATCCCTCCCCCTTGCACCATTTTTCAAGCCACGTATTCATCTGCAATATCCTTCTATTTCTACTCTGACTAGCCCGTGGTACTGGTAGTAATCCAGAGATTATTACCTTTCCTACTTTTAAGTTTATCTCCTAGCTCCCTAAATGCACCTTGTAGGACCTCATCCCTTTTTTTACCTATATCGTTGGTGTCAATATGCACCACGACAACTGGCTGTTCACCCTCCCCCTCCAGAATGTTCTGCAGCCGTTCAGTGACATCCCTGACCCTTGCACCAGAGAGGCAACATACCATCCTGGAGTCTCGTTTGCGGCCGCAGAAACGCCTATCTATTCCCCTTATAATGGGATCCCCTATTACTATTGCCCTTCCACTCTTTTTTCTCCCCTCCTGTGCCGCAGAGCCACCCATGGTGCCATGAACGTGGCTGCTGCTGCCTTCCCCTGATGAGCCATCTCCCCCAACAGTATCCAAAATGGTATACCTGTTTAGGAGGGAGATGACCGCAGGGGACTCCTGCACTACCTGCCGTGACAATAAGGAAACCATTGGATCAACGAAATCAGTTTAACTAGGCATCGTGTTCTGCAAAACATCGTGGGGCATAGAGTGACACAGGATGGAAACAGGCCCTTTGGCCCAACTTGCCCACACTGGCCAACATGTCCCAGCTACACTAGTCCCACATGCCTGCGCTTGGTCCATATCCCTCCAAACCTGTCCTATCCATGTACCTGTCTAACTGTTTCTTAAATGTTGGGATAGTCCCAGCCTCAATTACCTCCTTTGGCAGCTTGTTTCATACACCCACCACCCTTTGTGTGAAAAAGGTACCCCTCAGATTCCTATTAAATCTTTTCCCCTTCATCTTGAACCTACGTCCTCTGGTCCTCGATTCCCCTACTCTGGGCATGAGACTCTGTGCATCTACCCGATCTATTCCTCTCATGATTTTATACAGGGTATCTCCCTGTGGCGTACTGTTCCATGTTCTTTTAGCAAACTAGTGCAGACAGAGGTATCTGAAATGTCCCGTGCCTGCCTCTTTTCCAGCTTTCTCCTCCCCACTACAATCAATCTGAAGAAGGGTCCTGACCCGAATCATCACCGATCCATGCACAGTTTCAATGGACACTGGCCTGGACCATTCTATGATCTAAAACGTGAAAAGTAAACGTGCATATTTTTAAAAAATATGACCCTTTGATTTTCTTCAGCTTTGTTTGCAGCAGCATCATGGTGCATTTTCTATATTTTATGGAAACCCCAGGATAGTCCAGCAGCGTTATTGCCGACTGACTTGTGTTCACTGGCATTACACAGAAACTCAATGACAATTTTCAGAACCCACTATGAACAATACCAAACATTTTTCCTTGAATTATTTGCAGTCTAGAGGCTAGTATACACCTTGATCCCTGCTTTACTTGCTTTTGCCTGAATAAATAAAATATATTATGCCCTTTTCCTTTTGCCAAAGCTACGCATCAAATTTATAGAGCTGGAAGAAAGCTCCACTCATCCACGATAATCACTCGAGAGAATTATTTTGCTGCTGGCAACATTTTACTTTCAGTTTCATCGCCTCCCTATTTGAAATGGAGGAGACAGGAATCTCTTCTGGGACTAACTCCACACTATTCTGATAAATGGAATATAATATGCCAATGTTACTCATTTGCAAAGAAGAAACACAACAAGAGAGCAGTCCTGATCTACTATTTACCTCTCGGACTATTTTTGATCAGACTTTACTGGCTTTATCTTGCACTAAACGTTATTTGGCTTAGTTTAGGTTAGTTTAGAGATACAGCGTGGAAACAGGCCCTTAGACCCAAGGAGTCTGCACCGACCAGCGATCCCCGCATACAAACACTATGCTACACACACTAGGGACAATTTACAATTATACCAAGCCAATTAACCTACAAACCTGTACGTCTTTTCAGAATGACAGGCAGTGACTACTGGTCACTTTCAGAATGGCAGGCAGTGAGTAGTGGGGTACCGCAAGGCTCGGTGCTGGGACCGCAGCTATTTACAATATACATTAATGATTAAGATGAAGGGATTAAGAGTAACATTAGCAAATTTGCAGATGACACAAAGCTGGGTGGCAGTGTGAACTGTGAGGAGGATGCTATAAGGATGCAGTGTGACTTGGACAGGTTGGGTGAGTGGGCAGATGCATGGCAGATGCAGTTTAATGTGGATAAATGTGAGGTTATCCATTTTGGTGGAAAGAACAGGAAGGCAGATTATTCTCTGAATGGTGTCATGTTAGGAAAAGGGGTAGTACAACGTGATCTGGGTGTCCTTGTTCATCAGTCAATGAAAGTAAGCATGCAGGTACAGCAGGCAGTGAAGAAACCTAATGGCATGTTGGCCTTCATAACAAGAGGAGTTGAGTATAGGAGCAAAGAGGTCCTTCTATAGATGTACAGGGCCCTAGTGAGATCACATCTGGAGTATTGTGTGCAGTTTTGGTCTCCAAATTTGAGGAAGGACATTCTTGCTATTGAGGGTAGGTTCACGAGGTTAATTCCCGGGATGGCTGTTCTGTCATATGTCAGGATGAGTGGGGATCTTATTGAAACATATAAGATTATTAAGGGGTTGGACACGCCAGAGGCAGGAAATATGTTCCCGATGTTGGGGGAGTCCAGAACCAGTGGCCACAGTTTAAGAATAAGGGATAGGCCATTTAGAAGGGAGATGAGGAAAAACGTTTTCACCCAGAGAGTTGTGAATCTGTGGAATTCTCTGCCTCAGTGAAGACAGTGGAGGCCAATTCTCTGGATGCTTTCAAGAGAGAGTTAGACAGAGCTCTTAAGGATAGGGAGTCAAGGGATATGGGGAGAAGACAGAAACGGGGTACTGATTGTGGATGACCAGCCATGATCACAGTGAATTGGGTGCTGGCTCGAAGGGCCGAATGGCCTACTCCTGCACCTATTGTCTATTGACATAAGCACAATAAATTCAACACCATGTCCTCATTTTATTGATGTCAATTCAGTTCAAGTTTCACCAAAAAGGACTCCGTCTCGTTATTTGGTTAATTAATAACCCTTATAAGTAGTTATGCTGGCGATATGGTCTCACATCTCCGCTTGTGCAAACTGAACAGAGACATTTTAAAATAAACAGTTAAAAACTGATCATCCGCCAGTTTTCTTTCCCTTTTAGATATTAAATTCTTGAAGCTACTTGTGCTAAAGCAATGTGAGGTACTGCATTAGCACAATGGGAATAAAAGTTCACGTCATGAAGCACAGTATGACTGATCTTGCCCTTGTGGTGCGTACCGCCGGCTGGCAAAAGCAGCAGGAAATTCAGTTTGCAAACATTCCTCTCAAAATCTTGTATGTGACAATTCGCAAGATAAAAAATGGGCATCCTTGGATAAGGTCCGGATTATAAATATGAAGGAAGCAACTGCAGATGTAGACAATAGGTGCAGGAGTAGGCCATTCGGCCCTTCGAGCCACCACCGCCATTCAATGTGATCATGGCTGATCATCCCCAATCAGTACCCCGTTCCTGCCTTCTCCCCATATCCCCTGACTCTGCTATTCTTAAGAGCCATGGAAAGCTTCCAGAGAACCTGCCTCCACTGCAGGCAGAGAATTGTGCAGACTTACCACTCTCTGTGGGAAAAAGTGTTTCCTCGTCTCCGTTCTAAATGGCTTACTCCTTATTCTTAAACTGTGGCCCCTGGTTCTGGACTCCCCCAACATCGGGAACATGTTTCCTGCCTCTAGCGTGTCCAAACCCTTAACAATCTTATATGTTTCAATGAGATTCCCTCTCATCCTTCTAAACTCCAGAGTGTACAAGCCCAGCTGCTCCATTCTCTCAGCATATGACAGTCCCATATGACAGAGATGCTGATTTACACCGAAGATAAGACACAAAATGCTGGAGTAATTCAGCGGGACAGGCAGCATCTCTGGATGGAAGGAATGGGCGGTGTTTTCGATTGAGTCTGAAGAAGGGTCTCGACCTGAAACATAACCCATTCCTTCTCTCCAGAGATGCTGCCTGTCCCGTTGAGTTGCACCATCTTGTGTCTATCTTCAATTATACACGTGATACTGTTTGAGAGTTATGTCTGGCCGGTGAGGCTACTGGTTCGTTGGGTCCACTTTGCGGATTCTTAGAGTTTGATTTTGGGATGATGCTCATAATGGAGGACGGAAGGATACCGAGGGAACTCCAATTTGATCTCTGTGGCTAGTAAAATTCAGGTCTAATTGAGCAAGCTTGGTTAGGCAAGAGTAAATTTGCCACATCTTGAGTAACAATAGGCCTACTGGTTTTTATTTACAAAGTGACTGGAGTTGAAAAATTCTGATGAGAAAATAATACAATTCAGCGCTCGTGGCAAATTAATATATTGTAAATCTTTCATAATCCAATTCTACGATATAATTACATAGAAACATAGAAAATAGGTGCAGGAGGCCATTTGGCCCTTCAAGCTTGCACCTGCCATTCATTGTGATCATGGCTGATCATCCACAATCAGTAACCCATGCCTGATTCCGCTAGCCCCTTGAGCTCTGTCAAACTCTCTTTTAAATTCATCCAGTGAATTGGTCTCCACTGGCTTCTGTGGCAGAGAATTCCACAAATTCACAACTCTCTGGGTGAAAATGTTTTTTATCATCTCAGTCCTAAATGACCTCCCCTTTATTCTTTGACTATGGTCCCTGGTTCTGGATGTCCCCCATCATTGGGAACATTTTTCCTGCATCTAGCTTGTCCAGTCCTTTTCTAATTTTATAAGTTTCTATATGATTCCCTCTCATCCTTCTAAATTCCAGTGAATACAAGCGCAGTCTTTCCAATCTTTCCTCATATGACAGTCCCGCCATCCCAGGGATCAATCTCGTGAACCTACGCTGCACTGCCTCAATAGCAAGGATGTCCTTTCTCAAATTAGGAGACCAAAACTGCACACAATACTCCAGATGTGGTCTCACCAGGGCCCTGTACAACTGCAGAAGGACCTCTTTACTCCTATACTCAAATCCTCTCGTTATGAAAGCCAACATGCCATCAGCTTTCTTCACTGCCTGCTGTTATCATCATCATCGGCGGTCACTCGAAGCGAGTATGACTGTCCTCCCTCTCCATAGGGTCGTCTACTTGTGGGTCTGCAGATGTCTGTAGAGGCCGATCCACGATCCGCACACCTTGGTGCAACGTGGGCAGTGGAGACTGGCGGTGGTTGGTAGTCATCGAGCCCCTTCTCTCTCTCTTTACGGTGCCGTAGCTTTGTCTCTGCGACACGGCGTAGGTCCATTTCGTGAAGTGCAGCTCCTTCCTGCACGGATTTCCTCTAGGAGCGCCTGTCCAGTGCAATGTGCTCCCAGTTGTTTGATGTGATGTGGAATTTCTTCAGACTGTTCTTGATGTTGTCCTTGAAGCGTTTTTTGGGCCCGCCGGGGGCTCGCCGACCTTCCTTCAATTAAGAGTACAGGATTTGTTTAGGGAGACGTGTGTTGGACATGTGGATGACATGGCCAATCCATCGAAGTTGGTGCTGCATTATTGTGGTGGTGATGCTGGTCATGTTGGCTTCCTCCAAAAATCTGATGTTGGTGTGTTTGTCCTCCCAGCTGATCCTCAGAATCTTTCATAAGGATCTTTGATGTTATTGTTCCAGGGCTCTCAGGTGCCTGCTGTAGGTGGTCCATGACTCGGCGCCAAACAACAGGGTGGAGAGGACAACGGCTCTGTAGACCAGCAGTTTTGTTTGAGCTTTTAGGTCTCGGTCTTCAAAGACTCTTTTCCTGAGTCGGCGTAGGCTATGCTGCAGAGTGTGCTGCAATGGCGCAGTCGTCCGCGTACTGAAGCTCCATGATGGCGGTGTTACTGACTTTGCTCTTGACCTTCAACCTATTAAGGTTGAAGAGCCCACCGTCAGTTCTGTAGAGGATTGGGATCCCCTGTGGCAGCTCTTCACCAATGAGGTGAAGTATAGCAGCAATGAAGACGACAAACAGGGTGGGTGCGATGATGCATCCCTGTTTGACCCCCGTTTTCACAGTTTGCTTTTCGCTCATGTATCAGACGACGTTCTGCCATCGCTTTGCCACAGCCAGTGCCACATCTGTGCCTCTGCGGAGATCGTCCGCAGTGCATGCCTCTCACCGCAAGTCAGTAGGTGGGACATTGTCTGTACCTCTCCACAGTTGCATTCGTCAGAGTTCGAGAGGCCCCACTTCTTCAGGTTGAGTCCATAACGTCCCACTCCAGTGTGGAAGCGGTTAGGGCTTGTCAGGTAGTATAAGGCAGGTGGTGTCCTGGTGCTATCTGGTGTTTGGTTTTGGTGCCTGGTACGGTTGGCTCTAGTTCCATGAAGCTGTTCCGACTCTTCAGGCGTTTCTTGGCATGTTGGTGATTGTGCAAGGGGTGGCGGGGCTCTGTGTCAACATTGAAGGGTTCTACTGCAGCTGCCCGATCACGTCTTTGAGATGGTTCGTCGATGCCTGCCAGCTCGTACAGATGTTCAACCTTTGTCGGCTTCAGGCATCCTGTGGTTTTCCTGCAGGCAGTGTTCAATGCAGAGTCCACCTTGCGTGCATGTTTAGAGCGGCTCCAGACGGGGCTTGCATATTCTGCCACTGAGAAACAGAGCGCCAGGGCTGCAGTGCGGATTGTTGTTGGGTCACTTCCAAATGAGCTGTTTGCCAATTTTTTGATGACATTGTTCCGGGTGTTGACCTTTGCCTTGGTTTTCTCAACATGTTGGCGATATGATAACGTGCGATCGAGGACCACACCTAGGTACTTTGGGGCTTTGCAGTGTTCCAACAGGACATCATTCCATCTCACCTGCAGTTGGCGTTTCGCATCCCGGTTCTGGAGGTGGAAAGCTGCGCTTTGCGATTTTGTTGGGTTTGGGCGCAGGGAGTTCTGTTGGAAGTATGTTGTCATATTCTGCAGAGCAGCCTCTAGTACGGTCTCAATCTGGCTGAAGTCTGAGGATTGCGTTGCGAGGCATAAGTCATCAGCATACAGAAATGACCTAGTTTCGGGGTGATGGGTTGGTCATTGGTGTATATATTGAACAACGTCAAGTCAAGTTTATTCGTCACATACACATACGAGATGTGCAGTGAAATGAAAAGTGGCAATGCTCGCGGTCTTTGTGCAAAAACAAACAAACAAACTACAAACAGAATGGAACAGAATCACATATTCTTTTACATATTGCATATTGTGGGAGGAAGGAAAAAGGGAAAAAAACTGCAATTTAAAAAAAACTGTAGAGTGGTCCAGTAAAGTTAGTCCCTGGTGAGATAGGAGTTTACAGTCCTAATGGCCTCTGGGAAGAAACTCCTTCTCAACCTCTCCGTTCTCACAGCATGGCAACGGAGGCGTTTGCCTGACCGTAGCAGCTGGAACAGTCCATTGCAGGGGAAGAAAGTGTCTCCCATGATCTTATTGGCTCTGGAGTTACACCTTCTGATGTATAGTTCCTGCAGGGGGGCGAGTGAAGTTCCCATAGTGCGTTCGGCCGAACATACTACTCTCTGCAGAGCCTTCTTGTCCTGGGCAGAGCAGTTCCCAAACCATGCCGTTGGGGCAAGGACACTGCCCTGTGGTAGACCATTCTTTTGGCATCTCCAACGGCTGTTCTGACCATTCAGGCTTATGAAGAAGCAGCGGTTCTCCATCATTGTCATGATGAACTGGACAAGATGAGAGTCCTGTAGTGTTTGTTGCAGTTTGGCTTTCATGGTACGGTGGTTTACAGTGTCATATGCTGTGGACAAGTCTACAAATACTGCACCTGTGATCAGCTTCCCGTCTTCAATGTGCTGAGTGAGGTTCAGCAGTTGTCCTGTTGTTGACTTTCCCTGGCAGAATCCAGCCTGTTCAGGTATCAAAACATCGTCTACATCCAGCGTGATGCGGTTCAATATGCATCTTTCCATCAGTTTGTATGGGTGGCACAGCAGGGATATAGGCCGGTAGCTGCTGGGAAGATTGGCATCTTTGCCTGGTTTTGGTAAAGCAACAACCTTGGATTTCCGCCAGACTCGTGGAATGTTAAACATCTCCAGCAGCCATTCTCGTGCTCTGGGACCCAGATGTTACAGCATCTCAGTTGTGATGTTGTCTAAGCCAGCTGCCTTGTTAGGTTTCATCACATTCAGGGCTTTGTTGAGTTCGTCCCTGGCGAAAGGTTCGATGTACCATCAGTCGTGTCGGTTGTTACCATTAACAACCTTTGGGGGCGAAGGTTTCTTACCACTACTCTTGCCGTTTAGCAACAACTGGTGGGCAACCTGGTTAGCAGTCACATTTCCACGTGGTTTATTGTGGGTGGGGTCATTACCGAGACATCTCAGTGTCGCCCATGCCTTCCTTCTGCTGTGTCGTAGGTCTGTTGTCTCTATTAGCTCATGCCATTGTCTGCGTTTTGCCTCATTGAGTGCATCTGTGAGCTGTTTCCCCATATAAGTAAGTAAATAATCTCTTTATTGGCATTGCACAATTGTACAACGAAATTTAAAAGTCAATCCCACGGTGCGATTCACAAGAGCAATTTTAAATATATAAGAAAAGGTAAAAATATATACATATAAAAAAAAAAATTACAGATAAATAACAATGGCAGCTGAGGTAGAACCATTCAGTTGAATGTGAGTGTTATTTCTCATTTTGCATTGTTAAGTTCACGTATGGCTATGGGGTAGAAGCTGTCTCTGAGTGTTTGTGCGAGTTTTGAAAGACCTGTACCATCTGCCAGAGGGCAGCAGGTGGAACAGGTTGTGTCCAGGGTGGGAAGGGTCCTTCAGGATGTTGGCTGCCCTGCCAAGGCAGCGAGAGCTGAAGATGTCCTTCAGGGAGGGCAGTGGGCAGCCAGTGATTTTTTGTGCGGTGTTGATGACCCTTTGAAGGGCTCTCCTGTCCGCTGCAGAGCAGCTGGCATACCATGTGGTTATACAGTACGCCAGCACACTCTCGATGGAGCAGCGGTAGAAGGACACCAGCAGCTTCTCCTCCAGGTTGTTTTTCCTGAGGATCCTCAGAAAGTAGAGTCGCTGCTGGGCCTTCTTGACTGTTCTGTTTTGTCTGCGAATGGGTTTTCATCGAAAGGTTCTTTGTACATAGAGAGTAAGTCAGCAGTTTCAGCGTCCACGCCTGCAATGTAGTTAAGCCGGCAGCCCTGCGGAATGGTCTTGCGTGCTGCTGTGTGGATCGCATCAACAAACTGGTTGTAGTTGTGTGATGAATTTTCGATATATTGCACAAGTTCATCAGTAGCCTTAGCAAAAGCCTCCCAGTCCACCTTTCTGAAATTGAATCGCCGTTGGAATACGGGAGGGTGTTTTGGGGTCACTGCTGCCGTGATGCGGATCCCAATTGGTCGATGCTGAGACCCTGGAATTGGCTGTTCAAACGTTTTGTGGCAATTGGTGATATTTCATGTGAAGATCAGGTCAGGGTTGTAGCCTTTCTGTTTCCACAGTGAAGGGCTCGGACTCAGAGCCGCAGTTGCTGAGCACTGTGACCGACATGCCATCATGTAGAAGCCTCAATATTCTGATGTACTTGTCATGGCAACCGTACCTTGATAATATGCTCCAAAGAGCCTGGCGGTCTACAGAGTCAAAAGCCTTTGTCAGGTCTATGAAGGCCTGCATGTTTACTTACAGTGACTGGTGTACAAGGATACCCAGGTCTCGTTGCACTTCCCTTTTTCCTAATCTGCCACCATTGATATAATAATTTGCCTCCTTGTTCTTGCCGCCAAAGTGGACAACCTCACAACCGCATCGAACCTTGCGGCACTACCTGCCATTCTGACAGGGACCCGTTTATTCCTACCCTTTGTTTCCTGTCTGCCAACCAATTCTCTACCAATGTCAATACCCTACCCCCAATAACATGTGCTCTAATTTTGCCCACTAATCTCCTGTGTGGGATCTTATCAAAGGCTTTCTGAAAGTCCAGATACACAACATCCACTGGCTCCCCTTCATTCATGTTACATCCTCAAAACATTCCAGAAGATTAGTCAAGCAGGATTTCCCCTTCGTAAATCCATGCTGCTAGGACCAATCCTTTTACTGCTATCCAAATGCGCCATTATTACTTCTTTAATAATTGACTCCAGCCTCACCACCGATGTCAGGCTAACTGGTTTATAATTCCCTGTTTCCTCTCTCGCTCCTTTCTTGAAAAGTTATTTTCTTGAAAACATTAGCTACCCTCCAATCCACAGGAACTGATCCTGTATCTATAGAACATTGGACAATGATTACCAATGTGTCCACTATTTCTAGAGCCACCTCCTTGAGTACCCTGGGATGCAGACCATCAGGCCCTGGGGATTTATCAGCCTTCAGTCCCATCAGTCTACCCAATACTATTTCTCACTTAATGCAACTTTCTTTCAGTTCCTCTGTCTCCCTAGATCCTCTGTCCTTTAATACATCTGGGAGATTGTTTGTGTCTTCCTTAGTGAAGACAGAACCGAAGTACCTGTTCAACTCTTTTGCCATTTCCTTGTTCCCCATAATAATTTCACCTTTCTGCCTTCAAGGGACCCACATTTGTCTTTTGTAATCTTTTTCTCTTAACATACCTAAATAAGCTTTTCCTATCCTTTATATTCTTGGCCAGCTTGTCCTCGTAGTTCATCTTTTCACTCCATATTGCCCTTTTTGTTACCTTCTGTTGTTCTTTAAAAGTTTCCCAATCCTCTGCCTTCCCACTACTCTTTGCTATGTTATACACCTTTTCTTTTAGTTTTATTCCATCCCTATCTTCCCTTGTCAGCCACGGTTGCCTCTTACACCCATTTGAATCTTTCTTCCTCTTTGGAATGAAATGATCCTGCATCTTCTGGATTATGCCCAGAAATTCCTGCCATTGCTGTTCCACCATCACTCCTGCTAGGATCCTTTTCCAGTCGACCTTGGCCAGCTCCTCTCTCATGCCTTCGTAGTCCCCTTTGTTCAACTGCAACACTGACACTTCTGATTTAACCTTCTCCCTCTCAAATTGCAGATTAAAACTAATCATATTATGGTCACTACCTCCTGCCGGTTCCTTTACCGAGTTACTTATTAAATCTGGTTCATTAGACAACACTAAATCCAGAATTGCCTTCCCTCTGGTAGGCTACCAGAGAAATTAAATCGAGGAATTAAACTTTGCTCAGTTATTGAAACTCAACAGTCAAGCAGCATCAGACTAAATAGGTTTAAGGTGAGGGGGAAAAATTTAATAGGAATCTGAGGGGTAACTTTTTCACATAAATAGTGGTGGGTGTATGGAACGAGCTGCAGGAGGAGGTAGGTGAGGCAGGTACTATCGCAACGTACTGCACCATCCCATCGCTTGTGCTTAATATCCAAGGATGTCATGGACCTGGCCACTGATTACTTACCCAGTAACTTAAACATCGTGCAAACCTCTTATCGGTAGTAAGTAGCTCATGAATTTCATTAAAATAAAGCTACAGCAAAACTCAATTAATCTGGCACACTCGTGACTATGGTGCCAGACTAGTCAATGTACTGGACCTACAGATGTTATTCTATTAATACTTCAACATACTTTTAACTCATTTTTCAACAGATGCTCAACAGTAACATCTCAGTCAGTAAGTTTCAAGAGACTGCAGGTAAGTTTAAAGATTCAAGTGTGTTTATTTGTCAAATGCAGCAGATATGAACTGGAGCAATGAAGTGATTCCGACATGTAAAATCAGATAGACTCATAGAGTGATACAGTGTGGAAACAGGCCCTTCGGCCCAACCTACCCACACCAGCCAAAATGCAACAGCTACACTAGTCCAACCTGCCTGTGTTTGGTCCATATCCCTCCAAACTTGTCCTATCCATGAACTTGTCCAAATGTTTCTTAAACCTGCCTCACTTCCACAAGGGTTACGTTCCATGAGTAAGTCGGACGTGCCTGTATGTTGATGAGGAAGGCATGGATCTAGTTGCATAGGGAGCTGTAGATACCCAGTTCCCCGACTTTGACACTGAGTTTGGAAGGGAGGATGGTATTGAACGCTGAGCTGTAGTCGATGAACAACAACCTGACGTATCTATTCCTATTGCCCAGCGCAGAGTGGGAACCAGCAAGCTCACATCCGTTGTTGATCCGTTGTGGCGGAAGGCGAATTGAAATAGGTCCAGGTTGTTACCAAGGCAGGAATTGACCTGAATCATAGCCAACGTCTCAAAGAACATCACAAAGGGAGCACAGGAATCCAGATGCTGGTGAGTGGAAGAGAGTGCAGGAGCCACCAAACTGGGGAGAACTTTGGAAGTTAGATGCAAGAATCTCTTGCCCAGCATAGAGGAATCGAGGACCAGAGGACATAGGTTCAAGGTGAAGGGGAAAATATTTAATAGGACACTGAGGGGTAACTTTTTCACACAAAGGGTGGTGGGTGTATGGAACAAGCTACCAGAGGAGGTAGTTGAGGCTGGGACTATCCCAACGTTTAAGAAACAATTAGGCACATGGATAGGACAAGTTTGGAGGGATATGGAGGGACATGTTGGCCGGTGTGGACAAGTTGGGCCGAAGGGCCTGTTTACACACTGTATCACTCTGTGACTCTATGACTCTCAGTGCGGGAACTAGGGACCCAGCAAATGCTCAGGGAACACAGGGGCCTGGAGAGTAGGAAAGGGGCAGGGGAACTGGGGACAGAGTGAATAGGAAGGGTGTGTGGGAACTGAGGTCCAGTTAAGTGTAAGTTTAAGTTTACTTTAAGTTTAAATTTTAACCACCATATATAAAAGTCAGTGGTTGGAAGTTTAAACAATTTCCCGACACATGAAACGCAGGTGGAACCAACAAGCTAATACTACTGAGTTTAGTTCTTCTAAGCATTTAAACAGGCCTGCCGCGTTCACTCCTTGCCCACTAGTTCCGTTATTGGACTTTCTCATCAATTCCCTACACATTAGGTCCAATTAGCCTACAAACCCATTGGAAACAGGAGCACCCGGAGATGAAACTCACGATATTCATCAAGCAAGTATCATCTGGTGAGCCTGATACCAAAGCATTTGGATTTCCAAATGTTTGGGAAAGCAGATTATTGAAGTTTAACTGTATTCACCTGCAGGAAATAAACTTAAGAAGTATTAGCTAGTTGCATCTATCTGTGTTTCATACAGTGCCCTCCATAATGTTTGGGACAAAGACCCATCATTTAATTATTTGCCTCTGTACTCCACAATTTGAGATTTGTAATAAAACAAATCACATGTGGTTAAACTTCACATTGTCAGATTTTATCAAAGGGTATTTTTATATATTTTGTTTTCACCATGTAGAAATTACAGCTGTGTTTATACATAGTCCCCCCATTTTAGGACACCATACTGTTTGGGACATGCGACTTCACAGGTGTTTGTAATTGCTCAGGTGTGTTTAAATGTCTCCTTAATGCAGGTATAAGAGAGCTCTCAGCATCTAGTCTTTCCATCTCCTTTGGAAACTTGTATTGCTGTTTATCAACATTAGGACCAAAGTAAACCAAAATCAACTGTTTGGAACATCATTACGAATAAAGAGAGCACTGGTGAGCTTACTAATTGCAAAGGGACTGGCAGGCCAAGGAAGACCTCCACAGCTGATGACAGAAGAATTCTCTCGAAAATAAAGAAAAATCCCCAAACACCTGTCCGACAGATCAGAAACAGGTGTGGATTTGTCAATGACCACTGTCCGCAGAAGACTTCATGAACAGAAATACAGAGGTTAACCTGCAAGATGCAAACCACTGGTTAGCCGCAAAAATGGGATGGCCGGGTTACAGTTTGCCAAGAAGTACTTAAAAGAGCAACCACAGTTCTGGAAAAAGGTCTTGTGGACAGATGAGACGAAGATTAACTTATATCAGAGTGATGGCAAGAGTATGGAGGAGAGAATGAACTGCCCAAGATCCAAAGCATAGCACTTCATCTGTGAAACACAGTGGTGGGGGTGTAATGGCCTGGGCATGTATGGCTGCTGAAGGTACTGGCTCACTTATCTTCATTGATGATACAACTGCTGATGGTAGTAGCATAATGAATTCTGAAGAGTATAGACACATCCTATCTGCTCAAGTTCAAACAAATGCCCCAAAACTCGTAGGCCGGCGGTTCATTCTACAGCAAGACAATGATCCCAAACATACTGCTAAAGCAACAAAGGAGTTTTTCAAAGCTAAAATATGGACAATTCTTGAGTGGCCATCGCCTGATCTGAACCCAATTGAGCATGCCTTTTATATGCTGAAGAGAAAACTGAAGGGGACTATCCCCCAAAACAAGCATAAGCTAAATCCGGCTGCAATAAAGGCCTGGCAGAGCATCACCAGAGAAGACACCCAGCAACTGGTGATGTCCATGAATCGCAGACTTCAAGCAGTCATTGCATGTAAAGGATATGCAACAAAATACTAAACATGACTACTTTCATTTACATGACATTGCTGTGTCCCAAACATAATGGTGCCCTGAAATGGGAGGGGGACTATGTATGAACACTGCTGTAATTTCTACATGGTGCAACCAAAATGTATAAAAATGGCCTTTATTAAAATCTGGCAATGTGCACTTTAACCACATGTGATTTTTTTCTATTACAAATCTCAAATTGTCGAGTACAGAGGCAAATAAATAAATGACGGGTCTTTGTCCCAAACATTATGGAGGGCACTGTATGTCACAGAATTAGTTTAAGCTTCTCACCACTGACTTTTATATATGGTGGTTAAAATTTAATTGATCTTTCAGAGTTGGCACTTGGCCTCAGCTGTCAGAGCAGCCAAGGGGATACTAATGGATTACAAAATGCATTCTATGCTCATGCAGTGAGTCACTGTCACAGAGGCACTGATAGATTAATGCAGGGAAGGGTGACCCAGAAGATTTCTGGCAAATTACAAAGCTGTTTGATGGAGACGATTCCACTTGTGGGCAAGTTTAAAGTTAATGGCCATCAATGTAAAGTGGTCATAAACAAATCTGATATAGAATTCATGAGAAGGTTCTTCAAGTCAAGTTACATTTATTTATATAGCACATTTAAAAAACAACTCTTGTTGGCCAAAGTGCTTTACATTTGTTATAAGAATAGTATAAACAAACAAACTACATACATATATACATATAGCCCTCGCTCAGAGGACGTCAAGAAAGGCTTGGGAGTACAGATACGTTTTTAGTCTTGACTTAAAGGAGTTGATGGAGGGGGCAGTTCTGATGGGAAGATGGATGCTGTTCCACAGTCTAGGAGCTGCAACCGCAAAGGCGCGGTCGCCCCTGAGCTTATGCCTAGACCGCGGGATATTCAGCAACCCCAAGTCGGCCGATCTGAGGGACCTGGAGGTGGTGTGGTGGGTGAGAAGACTTTTAATATAGGTGGGGGCAAGCCCATTGAGGGCTTTGTAGACATTGAGGAGGATCTTGACATGTATTCGCCCCGAGGATGGAGAGAACACGCAGCTCACTAACCTCACACACACACACACATCCAAGAGAGATTCCACACGGTGCATTGGCGCAGCGGTAGAGTTGCTGCCTCACAGCGCCAGAGACCCGGGTTCAATCCTGACTACGGGTGCTGTCTGTACGGAGTTTGTTCGCTCTCCCAGTGACCACGTAGGTTTTCTCCGGGTGCTCCGGTTTCCTCCCACACGCCAAAGGCATGGAGGTTTGTCGGCTAATTGGCTTCTGAAAATTGTCCCCCACTGTCCCCCGCAAGGCAAATTCCTTGTATGTGAATACTTGGCCAATAAACTTATTCATTCATTCAAGATAACAAAGTGCTGGAGTAACTTAGCGGTCAGGTAGCATCTCAACGCAAAGTACTGAACATAGCGGGTCCTACAATGTCCTCTGTAATTCCATTCAACAGCAATCATGCCACTGAGTTAAGCAGTTTGAAGTAGTAATGATTCCAGTTTTGATAATTAAATAAATTACGTAAATACATTACTTCCCCGCTTATAGCCAATGGTGTAAACAGGAACAGGAATAAGGTTATTCAGACCCAGCAGCCTGCTCCACGATTTAATTAGATCATGACATATCCGCATCTTAATTTAATTCATCCATGAAGCTCCATATTCCTTAATTAGCCTGTGCAACAAATATCAACCTTAGCCTTGAGGGTCTATTCAGAATTCATAGCCTTTTTCGGGGGAAAACAACTCCAGATGATTCTGGCCATCTCTGTGGAAATACGCTGCCTGATTTAGAGTCGCAGAGTCATACAGACTCTTCGCCTCAACTTGCCCCATCTACACTAGTCCCACCTGCCTGCTTTTGGCCCACATCCCTGCAAACCCACCCTATCCAGGTACCGGTCTAAATGTGTCTTAATCATTGTGATAGTGCCTGCTAAACATTGCAATAGTACCCGTTTCTGCTGTTTAATGGCTTGACTCATTTTAATATTGCAACCCTTAATGACATTTCCTCCTCCAACCAGCATAGTTTAAAATCTAGAGGCACAAGGAACTGCAGATGCTGGTTTACAATAAAAGACACAAGGTGTTTAGTTTAGATATAGCGCAGCAACAGACCCTTCGGCCCACCGTGTCTGTGCCAACCAACGATCCCCGTACGCTAAAACTATCCTGGACACTAGGGACAATTTACAATTTTTACCGGACAAATAACCTAAAATCCTGTACATATTTGGAATGTTGGAGGAAACCAGCGGCACCCGTAGAAAACTCACTCGGTCACGGGACGAACGTACAAACTCTATACAGGCAGCACCCGTAGTCAGGTTTGAACCTGGGTCTCTGGCGCTGTAAGGCAGCAACTCTACCGCTGCGCCATCGTACCGCCCTGGTGCTTGAGTAAGTCAGTGGATCAGGCAGCACCCCAGCAGAACATGGATCGGTGACGTTTCATGTTGGGACCATTCACGTCACCTATTAATGTTTTCCAAAGATGCTGTCTGTCTTGCTGGGTTAGTCCAGCACTGTGTCATTTTTTCCATCTATTCTGTTTAATCCCCTTTTCATTGAAATGCTTCAATCAGATCATTCAACAGCTTCTATAAATAAAGAATGCTAAGCCAAGTTTAAACCGACAAATATCTATGTTATTCGGGTGATCACTTCACAGCCAATAAATCCTAACCACGGTTCAGGTTTAGTTTAGTTTAATTTCGAGATACAGTGCGTAAACAGGCCCTTCGGCTCACCGAGTCCGCGCCTACCAGCGATCCCCGCACATTCACACTATCCTACACACACTAGGGACAATTTGCATACACCAAGCCAATTAACCTACATACCTGTACATCTTTGGAGTGTGGGAGGAAACCGAAGATCTCGGAGAAAACCCACGCGGTCACACGGAGAACGTACAAACTCCGTACAGACAGCACCCATAGCCGGGATCAAACCTGGGTCTCCGGCGCTGCAAACGCCGCAAGGCAACAACTCTACCGCAGCGCCACCGTGGTCACCCCAAACTAAATGGAAATGGAAATCTAACATGCTGGAAATCCCAAAGAAAAAGAAAAACACAGCAAGTCAGGCATTTGCAGGAGGAGAAACAGAGTTAACATTTCGAACTGGGGAATCTTCGACAACAGATATGGCTGATTCAGGTCTCTGACCTGAAACATGAAAACTGTTTCTCTCACTCAGTGTTTCCAAGAGTTTGCTTCAGTCTAAATGTAGTCATTGAGTCAAACAGCATGGAAACAGTTTCTTCGGCCCAAATTGCCCAGGCCGACCAAGATGTTTCACTTATGTTAGCCCCACCTGACCACATTTGGCCCATATCCCTGTAAGCCTTTCCTATCCATACCTCTAAATGTTATTTTAATGCCTCAACTACCTCCTCTGGCAGCTCTTGTTCCATATACCCACCACGCTCTCTGTGAAAAAGTTGCCCCTCAGGTTCCTATTAAATCTTTCCCCTCTCACCTTAAACCTGTGCCCTCTGGTTCGTGATTCCCCCACTCTGGGTAAAAGACTCTGGTGCATCCACACGAGGCTCTAAGCAAGGCTCTGAATAACTAAACCACAGATTCCCCGACACCCCATAATGCATTCAAAGTATGTGCACCTGGTATCAGTGAGGAGTGAAACAGTGCATGGTGTTGGTAATAAAAGTCAAAGAAGTTAAGTGATAGGCCTTACCCTGATGTAAGCATCCTGATGATGCTTGGCAAAGTACAGCATGTTGTCAAGGGCCAGCATTCCTGGTGGCGTCTCCGTAAAATCCATGGCGGGATTCACATGATTCTAGAGCAGGGGAGAGGAAAAGCAAATGTTTACACAGACAGCAGCGGTTTCCCAAACAAGCAGATCTCCGCTGCCTTGGATCAACAGCTTGCACAATTATGACAACATGCAGAGACTGTCAGGGGTCAGGCCATCAGGAGTTATGGGGAAAAGGCAGGACAACGGGGTTGAGAAGGAAAGATAGATTCGACATGATTAAATGGCAGAGTTGACTTGATGGGCTGAATAGCCTAATTCTGCTCCTACAACTTATGAACATGAAACTGCAGATGTGGGAATCTTGAGCAAAACTTATAGAGTGTTGGAGGAACTCAGCAGATCAGACAGCATCTGTGGCGGTAATGGTCTTCAGAAGAAGGTCCCTATCCGAAACGTTGACTGTCCATCCCCTCCACAGACGCTACCTGACCCGCTGAGATCCTCCAACAATTTGTCTTTTGATCACTATTATAATCACACGAGCAGGTAGCATTTAGTCCGATATTAAGGTAGCACAGAATGAGGCCCCTTGTCCCACTGTGCTTATTGTGTCTCCGTAGAAGAATAACCAGACCCATTCCTTTCCCCTTCCTTCCCAGCTGTACAAAAACTACCTCCAATTTAATACATTCAATTCCCTTTGACACTTGGTATTGAATCCATTTGGAGATGTAGGTTGAGAGATGACTATTGACCAAAAGACCAGGGAGAACCACCTTGCACTTCTTCAAAATATATTAAAGTGCAATATTCCTTCTGAACTGCACTGCACTTCAATGCATATGCTTCCATAAGTTCTCAGAGCAAAATTAGGCCATTCGGCCCATCAAGTCTACTCCGCCTTTCAACAGGGTTGATCTATCTCTCCCTCCTAATCCAATCTCCTTGCCTTCTCCCTATAACCCCTGACACCCGTACTAATCAAACTCAGGGGTAACCATTCTCGGCACCACTGCTAATCACTGAAGAAGGCAAATTTGAGCAATGACTCTTCACCTTTTGGCAAATTTATGATTATTTAAACTCTATGAGGAGTAAAAGATCAAAATTATGAGTGAACCTCAGAATCCAGATACAGGGACATGGATCATGGATAGGAAAGGTTTAGAGGGATTTGGGCCAAATGTGGCCAAATGGGACTAGCTCAGGTGGAGTATCATGGTCGGTCGGAACGAGTTGGATCGTAGGGACTGTTTCCGTGCTGTAGATGCCAGTAGACTCTAGGGACAGGAAAGGGTAAGAAAGATTGAGTGAGCAGGAAAAAAAAAAATAGACTGCTAAGTGAAATACAAAATAAACATTACATTTAAAACACAACTATGCAGCATTTTTAGCGTGACATTTGCAAAAGTTATCTCCCTCCCTCGTCCCTGAGGGAGAGTGGCAGTAATTACAAATTATCAATTAATGAAAAGGATCCTGAAATGTATATCACTCTAACATGCTGTGACAAGTTTGCTTTGAATTTACAATGCAAATGCTGTGCCTTCCACCATTCAATGCTTTTTAATCACGAGAATATATTTCACCAGTCTGAGTGCAGATTACCACGGGTTAAGACAGTATTTCATCTTTGGTTTAACTGTGTATCTGCCCCTCATCCAAGGTTGTGGTGCCATTTACTTATCAATAATGGAGAAAGCCATTAGGTTCACTGTTATTTTGGCAGCAAATCTTAGCCCAATGAGACTCTTAATTATATAAAAGTGGCTCAAGTCTCTGAATTATTTTAAAGCCATCAGTCACAAAAAAATCATGCATTAGCAGAAATAAAAGTTATAAAAACAGGAAGTTGGAAGTTGTTTAACAACACAGGCACTTTGTGTTTTGCGTGTGCTTGATTTATGCATTTTTAGAGGTATACGTTTGTCTAATTACTAGTTTATTTTAGAGATACAGCGCCTTCGCCCCACAGATTCTGCGCCGACCACTAACACTATCCTACACACAATAGGGACAATTTACATTTATATCATGCCAATTAACCTGCAAACCTGTACGTCTTTGGAGTGTGGGTGGAAACCGGAGCACCCGGGCAAAACCCACGAAGGTCAGCGGGAGAACGTAAAACTCCGCACAGACAACACCCATAGTTAGGATCGAACCCGGGTCTGTGGCACTGTAGGGCAGCAACTCTACCACTGTGCCACCGTGCTGCCCCAAAGTTTAATTTACATGCTCCTATTTTAAGAATAACGCACTCAAATTTATGCCTGACACCGTATGGCAGTGTAGTCATGTGCGGCGCTTAGCATGTGTTTGATTATCTCGCTTTTTGATTTACGCTCCCCTTTTCCTGCACGCAACCTCCGCAAAAAACACTAGGTGCCTGTACTACTGTTTGTTTTAAGGCTTTCTTTCCCTCATGAAACCATATGATCCCATCTTAATTCCAACAATTTTATCAATGCAACGCTCTTCACCCCTTACTGAAAACAGTAAAATGTCAACAACAAACACTTGAAATGTCAAATACATCTTTCAATTTCTTGTTCATTTCACTGGTAAAAGGTCAAGCATGCAATTTCAAATATTAACTCAAAAGGCTTTTACTCAGCTGCACTGACGGGTCAACCTTCCCTGCTCAGGATTTTTTAAAGATCAAGTCTCAGAATATAAAAGGATCTAAAAAGGATGTGCAAGCAGCTCTTGAAATAAAGTTACGAGCATCACTTTCCCCAACAATGGTCCAAATCGACAACTAGCCATGAACTGTGACTTTGTGGTCACACTCCTGAAGACAGGAGGACATGCGTTCTGGGCCCCCATCAGATACTTGCATTCCAAATTAAGCTGCCACTTCAGTCAGAGATGACATCCGTCAAGCAAAATGGGAAACCATTTGGACCTGTAAGAGGATGCCAAGGGGTCTTACCAGACTGTTCAAATCAAGACAGAAGATATCCCTCTGCTTCCAACCACCTCACCCTGATCATCTGGATACAATTTAGCATTCAAGTAATCTCAGTGAGACAGGTTGTTTGATGACTATGAGGAATTGATGGCTTTGAGGCCAGGTTCGTGGATGATACGGAGATAGGTGAAGGGGCAGGTAGTGTTGAGGAAGCAGGGAATCTGCAGAAGGACTTGGACTGGTTAGCAGATTGGGAAAATGGAATACTGCGTAGCAAAGTGTACGACCATGCATTTTGGTAGTAGCAATAAAGGTGTCAACTACTTTCTAAATGGGGAAAGGATTCAAAATTCGGATGCGCAAAGGGACTTGAGTGTGCTGGTGCAGGATCCCAAATGGTTAATTTGCAAGCTGTGTTGGTAGTAAGGAAGGCAAAATGTAATGCTAGCTTTCATTTCGAAGGGACATGAATATAAAAGCAGGGATGTAATGCTGAGGCTTTATAAGGCGCTGATGAGGATGCATCAGGAATATTGTGAGCAGTTTTGGTCCCCATATCTGTGAAAGGTTCCAGAAGAGGTTTACGAGAATGATTCCGTGGATGATTGGGTATGAGGAGCGTCTGATGGATCTGGGTCTGTACTTGCTGGAGTTTAGAAGGATGAGGGGTAAATCTCATTGAAACCAACCAGATAATTAAAGACCTAGATGGAGTGGTTGCCAAAAGAATGTTTCCAGTAATGGGAGAGTCTAGGACCAGGCGGCACAGCCTCAGAATTAAAATACATTCCTTTAGAATGGATATGAGGAGGAATTTCTTTAGGCAGAGGGTGGTGAATCCATGGAATTCATTGCCACAGAGGCTATGGAGGTCATCATTGGGTATTTTTAAGGCTGAGATTGATAGGTTCTTGATTATGGGTGCCAAAGGTTACAGAGAAGGTAGGAGAATAGTGCTGAGAAGGAAAAATAGATCAGCCGTGATTGAATGGTGGAGTAGGCCTGATGGTATGATCCTATGTATTATGGTCTTATTTCATTGCTACGTGTGGGACCTGATTGTGCACTTAATCATTACAAAGTTTGTTCACAAAGCAATGACAACTCCAATTCAAAAAAACTTTGTTGGCTTCAAAGGTCTTTGGAATATCCTTAAATTTTACAAGCTCAATTTTCTTTTGCCAACAAATTGCTGAGGAATGTAAGATCAATAACGTACAGGAACAAGTATAAAATTAGGTTCATTATTGTTGTCATGTGTACCGAGGAACAGTGAGTGAAAAGCTTTGTTTTGCATGCTATCCAATCAAGTCAGATAAAACTATGAATTAATAGAATCAAGCCAAACTCAAGTACAATAGTACTCTGAACAAAGAGGAAGATACAGAGTGCAGAATCTAGTTCTCAGCATTGTAGTGCACCTGTTCCATGCCCGAAGTCCAATATCCACCATGGGGTAGAGGTGAATCAGCCAGAACACCAGGTTATGGAAGGACTGTTGAGAATAGAGGGGTAGAAGCATGTTGCTGAGTCTGGTGGTACGTGCCTTGTAGCCTCCGTACCTTCTGCCCAACAAGAGTGTGGAGAAGGAGAAATGCCCAGAGTGGGACAAGTCTTTGACTATGTGGGTTGCTCTTCTGAGACAGGGTGAAGTGTAGCTGGAGTCTACAGAGAGAAGGATGGGAAGGGGTGGCCACTGCCGGCGAAGGGAGGCACTTTGCGAATTGCACACAATTTCGAATTGCACTAAACTCAGGCTTACGATGGAGGGAAGACGTTAGCCACTCGAATGAAACAGCACTAAGTTACCCAGGATTAGTGAAAACTTACACTTAGGTGCCCAACACCCAGTGTTGGAAATGATTGGCAATGTAAACGTTAGGTGGTGCTCTTTTATCAGAAAACAATATTTACGACATTGTAGTTTCAAGCGCAAGGCAACACACCCGACTTATTTCTTACTATAATAGTTGCCTTCTTCAATAAGGTTTTCTGATCTCTTCATTGCTACTCTGCAGGCTTGTAGTAAAGCAAGGAAAGAAGGAAGTAGCGTTTTTGTCAATTTACAATTGATTTAGAATGACACATTTTCTTATTGCCATGACCCTAGCCTCAATATCTATTTGCACACAACAGCACGGGCACAGGGTGGCACGGTGGTAGTGTTGCTGCCTCACAGCGCCTGAGACCTGGGTTCAATCCTGACTGCGGGTGCTGTCTGTACGGAGTTTGTATGTTCTCCCCGTCAACATGTGAGTTTCCCCGGGTGCTTCAGTTTCCTCCCACATTCTAAAGAAGCACAAGTTTGAAGGTTAATTGGCATCAGTAAAAATTGTAAACTGTTCCTAGTGTATAGTATAGCACTAGCGTAATGCAATCGCTGGTTGGCGCGGACTCGGTGGGCCAAAGGGCCTGTTTCCACGCTGTATCTCTAAACTAAAGATGACATGAATGTGTCCCAAGGTCAAGGTAACTGTTGTTGAGGTAAACATTAAAGAGTGCACTCTGTATCTGTGAGACTACATTCAGCCAGGAGCCTCAAACCTTCAAGCGAATTGAAGGTGGGGATAGAAAAGAGACAAACTGGTTCCTGATTCCCACTGCGACTGCAGTTTCACAGGTGCTTTTAGTTAATCTCGCATTTGAACAGCCAGATTGAAAGCCAAATAGAACGTAATCGATCAAAGAAACAAAAGCAATAAGTGACGCAAGGCCATCCATCAAGCAGCTTTTTTCCAAAAAACAACCAGACAGCTGAGCACAGCGTGGTGCTGAGCAATGCTCCTTTCAACTATAAGTGCTACACTGATAAATAACCCAGAGGCAATGGTCAGTGTGTGATTCAGTCGCCAGGAGCATTTACCTACCACAGAAATGAATCTTCTAATAACACAAACTCACTCTGAAAAGCTGCTGCGGTAATGCTTTACCAAAGAGCCTTTGATTTTGTTTCATAAAATCGCAGTCTGTGAAAAACTAACAGCAATGTTCAATAGTGAAATTGACTCTGCTAGTAATTCATGATATGAATCATTAAAATGAAACGTCCGCAAAGCAGATAAAATAATCAGCATACTGGAGGGAAATGATGAAACACAATTAAGAAAGATTTCGCTGGCTATTCAGAAAATAAATCCTTGACCATAACAGAATTGAGAAATATTCTGCACTGCTGGGGAAAAAAACAAGCGAATTTATAATTATGGATAAGTAGAACTAATTTATTCATGGAAATGAATCCGAATTAATTTGGGATTCAAAGCCCTAATGATAACTGAAAAGATTTCAACAGTTCAAAGGGAGCAATGCTGGAATACTTCTATTACTCATGCAAACCTATTTTAAATTTAAATTGCTTTGTTGTCAATTCCTACCATACCAAGAGCCAATGATCTCAGCCGGGATGGTAGATGCAATGAATCACCTGGGAAGATGCAGTGCTTTTTTGTTCTGCATAAATAATGATTGGCCTATTTATAAATGTGATCCAACCATGTCATGCCAAAAAATTGGCCAAAAATCTTGGTCTTCAAAGGTGGTTTGCTGCCAATCAGTCAACCTTCCCAACTGAAACACAGTCGATAAAATAAGTAACGTCTTTCTTACAAAAACAGGAACGGATTTTATAGACACATAGAAAATCATGTTGTGCAGCACTGAAACAGGTCGTTCAACCCCTTGCCCCTGCTGACCAAGATGCCTCATCCACACTAGTCCCACCTGCCTGCATTTGCCCCATAGCCCTCTAAACATTTCCTATCTGTATCTGTCCAAATGTCTTTTAAATGTTGTTATTTTACCTGCCTCAGCTAACTCTAGCAGCTTGTTCTAAATGCCCACCATCCTCTGTGTGGAAAAGTCGTGCCTAAGATTCCTAGCATTTCTTTCCCCTCTCACCTTAAACCTATGTCCTCCGGTTCTTGATTCCCCTACTCGGTGGTCCCTGTTTTTGCAATAAAGACTGTGCATTTGCCCAAATCTATTCTTCTCATGATCTTATACATCTCTGTAAGATCACCCCATCATTTTTCTGCGCTCCAAGAAATAAAGTCCTAGCCTGCCCAACCTCTCCCAATAGCCACTCAAGACCTGGCAAGATCCTCGTAAATCTTCTGTGCAATCTTTCCAGCTGAAAAACATCCTTCCTTCCCACTTGCCAACTAATCAAGATCCTGATGTATTTTTTGATAACCATCTTTAGAAGAATGAGGGGGAACCTCATTTAAACTTACAGAATAGTGAAAGGCTTGGATAGAGTGGATGCGGAGAGGATGTTTCCACTAGTGGGAGAGTCTCGGACTAGAGATCATAGCCTCAGAATTAAAGGATGTTCTTTTAGGAAGGAAATGAGGAGGAATTTCTTTTGTCAGAGGGTGGTGAATCTGTGGAATTCTTTGCCACAGATGGCTGTGGAGGCCAAGTCAGTGGATATTTTTAAGGCAAGGATAGATAGATTCTTGATTAGTACGAGTGTCAGAGGTTATGGGGAGAAAGCAGGAGAATGGGGTGAGGAGGGAGAGATAGATCAGCCATGATTGAATGGCAGAGTAGACTTGATGGGCTAAATGGCTTAATTCTGCTCCTATCACTTATGAGCTTCATTATCTATGATACCACCTACTTTAGTATCATCTGCAAACTTACTAATCATACTTTCTACATTCTCATCCAAATCATTGATATAAACCACAAACAGCAATGGGCCCAGCACCGATCCTTGAGGCAACCCATTAGTCGCAGTCAGATTTTGGGGTGAATAAACAGGAATGGGAAAAGAACATTGAAATATTAATTAACGTAAAATGGATTCAGCAGCATTATTAACCCATCTGGAATTGATCCCTGCTCTAGTTTCAGTTGGGAGAGAATTGTTATCAAAATGGTAGAGAGGACTCTGAGAATAAGAACTCTTAACACAACCTGATAAAGCCACTAAGTGCTGGAGTGACTCTACGGGTCTGCAGGACATGCATTGGTGATGTTTTGGGTCGGGACCCTTCTTCATAGTCTAAAGAACTGAAAAGTCACCTATCCATGTTCTCCAGAGATGCTGCCCGAGTTACTCCAGCACTTTGTGTCTTTCTTTGTAAACCAGCGCCTGCAGTTCTTTGTGTGTCTCTCTTGAAACAACCTTGCGTTTCGCCCTCTTGCAGTATTTTCCCAATGAATGAGTGAACTTACAATGAAGCCCAGCTTTTTATAATCCCTGGTGTACATGGATTTCCGTTTCTCAATGCTACCGCTGTTGCTTGGTTCCAGTTCTACATCGAACGCAATCCTCCGTAGTTCAAAGATGATGTCTCTTTGTGCCTGTAAAACAAAAGAGGAAAGAGACCATCAATTAAATAGAAATGGATGAATGTAATAGGTCCAAGATCAGCTGTAACTCCCGTGGAATTACCCTTCAGTGCTCTTCTCTAAATGCTGCAAATTGGGCTATCATTATGTCCATGAAACCTAATGAGGAACAAAATCAGTGTGTGTTGGAAGGAACTGCAGATGCTAGTTTATAACAAAGATGTTTCTATACTTCTATAGACACAAAATGTTGAAGTAACTCAGCGGGTCAGGCAGCATCTCGTCGGAGAGAGGAGAAGAACTTCTCTTCAAAGTAGGCATACCTTGAGATTTCACAGTGGAGTAGACAAAATGTGAAGGAAGGAACTGCATATGCTGGATAACACCGAAGACAGACACAAAATGCCGGAATAACTCATCGGGACAGGCAGCATCCGCCTGACTCAGGCAGGTCAGAAGAGTCTGAAGGTCTCGAACCGAAACGTCACCCATTCCTTTTCTCCAGAGATGCTGCCTGCCCCACTGAGTTGCTCCAACATTTTGTGTCTATCTTCGAGGTAAAAACACTGTTTGCAAAATCTGATTTTGCCAAGCCTGCTGTAGTCACATTATCAAGTGCTAACTGAGTCACTCTTTCTTAAATTTATCAAGAGTCAAGAGTATTGTATTTGGTCATATGCACCAAAACAAACCTATGAAATTCTGTCTATTATAACATAACTTGGCGAGCATATCCTAGCAAGTCTGCTAAAATATTCCCACCAAGCTAAATAATGTGACACTTCATTCTTGGATGAGTTTTAAGCTTTCCTGAGAGCACATGTGGTACAGGCCAACTGCAAGTAGTAGTGTGGTGTCAGCAGGCATCAATGAAGTACGCAGGGTCATACATGATCTTCCCGAGGAGTATGGAAGGGTCAAGGAATCAAGCTGCTCACTCCTGGTATTAAGTTCTTCGGAAAATCTGTCACTATGGTATAGCTTTAACGCAATGAGATCGTGAAAGCTATAATTCTCTTTGAGGTTTCTCAGCAAGGTAGTGATGTATTCATTGCCCCATGATGGATGAAGCTCAGACTTAAGTTTCGTCTTGCTCACTCAGTTACCACTGCACCGTCGAAATACCTGCCTCTTCCCCACCTCCTTTCCTCCACTAAAAGTCCCGATAACCAGCTCCACGGTTCACAGCTATGTCAATGGATTGCACTGTAATCTGTAAGCACTGTAAATGGATTCATTGTAGCCATGTATTGTTTTTCTGCTGACTGATTAGCACGCAACAAAAAACTTTTCACTGTACCTCGGTACACGTGACAATAAACTAAACTATGTATCCCTCGTGGGCTCACAGCTGTCTCTATTCGAAAATCAGCCTATCGGGGAACCTCCTTGCCTGAGGTCATCTGTTGCCGGCCCTGATTTGTCCTGTTTTTTTACTAGCATCCTGTTCCTCCCCCCACCCCCACCCCCCTCCACCCCCACCCACTTACAATCAGTCTGAAGAAGGGTTTCGACTCAAAACATCACCTATCCATGTTCTCCAAAGATGCTGCCTGACCCACTAAGTTACTCCAGCACTTTGTCTATCTTCCGCCAAAATAATGTTGTCAATAGACAATAGATGCCGTAGTAGGTCATTCGGCCCTTCGAGCCAGCACCGCCATTCAATGTGATCATGGCTGATCATCCCCAATCAGTACCCCGTTCCTGCCTTCTCCCCATATCCTATCTTTAAGAGCCCTATCTAGCTCTCTCTTGAAAGTATCCAGCGAACCGGCCTCCACCGCCCTCTGAGGCAGAGGATTCCACGGACAATTGACAAAGTTATCAGACACAAGATTGAGGACTGTAAGACTGATAATAAAGACAGAGTAATTGTAGTAAAGCAACAACCATTCTTACAAGTAATAACAACCGGAACTAATCTATTATAGAAGTCTGTTAGTCAACATGGAACACACTCAAAATTATTCAATCAGTCTGTGTTACCTGTGTGCTTAATTACAATTTAGTTATCACTTCCCACTGTGAAATGTGACAGGAAACTCCAAGTCAAGAAGGGGAAGCCATCCCTACTTTCTCAGGACAGCTGGGAATAAATAACAAAACATCAGCTCTGCTATTGACGCACCTGTTCTGAGAATGAGGAATAAAAAATGAACTGCAATCAAAGACTGCAGAAGCCAAATGAAGTTCCAACCAATTGCAGCTTCTACTTCTTGCGTATGGCGTGCACAGCCTAAACATAGAAACATAGAAAATAGGTGCAGGAGTAGGCCATTCGGCCCTTCAAGCCTGCACCGCCATTCAATATGATCATGGCTGATCATCCAACTCAGTATCCTGTACCTGCTTTCTCTCCATACCCCCTGATCCCTTTAGCCACAAGGGCCACATCTAACTCCCTCTTAAATATAGCCAATGAACTGGCCTCAACTACATTCTGTGGCAGAGAATTCCAGAGATTCACCACTCTCTGTGTAAAAAATGTTTTTCTCATCTCGGTCCTAAAAGATTTCCCCTTTATCCTTAAACTGTGACCCCTTGTTCTGGGCTTCCCCAACATCGAGAACAATCTTCCTGCATCTAGCCTGTCCAACCCCTTAAGAATTTTGTACGTTTCTATAAGATCCCCCCTCAATCTTCTAAATTCTAGCGAGTACAAGCCGAGTCTTGTAGGACAACTAGTTCTATTTGATCTTATTTGATTGTGCACGCCAGGTTGATTGCATTCATTGAAACAGGGCGGGCCACGTGAAGGTTACAATCTCTCACCCCAACTAATTGCAGCAGTCCAAGGGAACAAGGTTACATAGAATATAGAACACAGAACCGTACAGCACAGGAACTGGCCTTTCGGCCCAACACATTGTTCTGCCTTCTATGTAGAAGGTTCTTGGCAGCTGGTGCAATGAGGAACCTTCCAAATGAAACATGAGCTGGAATGGAATGAAACATAGCTAGATAAAATTGTGCTGAAGACCATTGCATTAGAATAGAGAACAGTACAGACAACAGGAACAGACCCACCATCTGCCTGCACATGACCTGTATTCTTCTATTCCCTGCCTGCTCCTGTCTAAATGCTTTCCTTGCTTTCACATCTGATTCCACCATCTCCCTTGGAAACACATTCCAAACTCCTACCACTGTGTGTAACCGCTTATATAAAATACCCCCCTCTCATCTTAGAGCTGACCTTTCTTTTTGACCTCTCCACACTATCTACCCTGTCTACGCCTCTCATAATTTTATATGCTTCTATCAATCTCTCCCACACCTCCCCTCAACCTCTGACAAACACCAAAGAAAACAATCCAAGTTTGTCCAACTCCTAGTTAAATCTCTTTAATCCAGATTAAACTCTTCTGCACCCTCTCTGAAGCCTCCACTTCGCTATAAGAACCACCCACAATGCTCCAAATGTGGCCGAGCCAAAGTTCTAAACTGCTGCCGTACGACTTGTCAACTCTTATACTTGTATTATTGTAGACGTATTTATAATACTCACTTGATCCTGTGGGTCCATCTTCGTCATCATTCGGTCTTCCAAAAGATTAAATGTCAGCACTTGGAGGACAAACAGCTGGTGAGCCATTTCCGTCTGAATGCTTCGATTTCCACGAATGACGTGCTGTTGCACAGAAAGAATTTCTGTTCAGGACAGTATCAACAAACAACTCATAATCCTTCCTCACCTAGACAACCACAGATCACATTACAATGAAAGAGTAGAATTAGGCCATTTGGCCCTTCGGGTCTACTTCACCATTCCATCAGGGCTGATCTATTTATCCTTCGCAACCCCATTTTCCAACCTTCTCCCTGTAAACTTTAGCACCCTTACTAATCAAGAATCTATCAATCTCAGCTTTAACAATACCCAATGATTTGGCCTCCACCGACGTCTGTGGCAATGAATTGCACAGATTTACCACCCTCTGGATAAAGAAATTCCCACCTCAGCTCCATTATAAAGGCACGTCCTTTTATTTGTAGGTACACAAAATGCTGGAGAAACTCAGCGGGTGCAGCAGCATCTATGAAGCGAAGGAAATAGGCAACGTTTCGGACCGAAACCCTTCTTCAGACCTCCTTTTACAAGTTTCAGAACCTCCTTTTATTTGTACTTCAGCTCTGGTCCTAGACTCTCTCACTACTGGGAACATACTATCCACATAAGCATGTGTAACTATGTAGGCTAATTGGCCGTTGCAAATTGCCCCTGGTGTGTAGAGAGTGGATGTGAAAGTGGGATAACACAGACCCACAGAACACAGAATAAAGGGGAGGCCATTTAAGACTGAGGTGAGAAAAAACGTTTTCACCCAGAGAGTTGTGAATTTGTGGAATTCCCTGCCACAGAGGGCAGTGGAGGCCAAATCACTGGATGGATTAAAGAGAGAGTTAGACAGAGCTCTAGGGGCTAGTGGAATCATAGAAACATAGAAAATAGGTGCAGGAGTAGGCCATTCGGCCCTTCGAGCCTGCACCGCCATTCAATATGATCATGGCTGATCATCCAACTCAGTATCCTGTACCTGCCTTCTCTCGATACCCCCTGATCCCTTTTGCCACAAGGGCCACCTCTAACTCCCTCTTAAGTATAGCCAATGAACTGGCCTCAACTACCTTCTGTGGCAGAGAATTCCAGAGATTCACCACTCTCTGTGTGAAAAATGTTTTTCTCATCTAAAAGATTTCCCCCTTATTCTTAAACTGTGACCCCTTGTCAATGGGAATCAAGGGATATGGGGAGAAGGCAAGCACGGGTTATTGATTGGGGACAATCAGCCATGATCACAATGAATGGCAGTGCTGGCTAGAAGGGCCGAATGGCCTCCTGCTGCACCTATTTTCTATGTTTCTACTGTGAAGGGGTGATCAATGTGGTTCAGGTGGGCCAAGGGCCTGTTTCCATGCTGTATCTTTCAAAACATTCTCATTAAATAAATGGCAAGAATATTGAACACTAAATAAGAAACCTGCACTCAAAAATAAAATTTAGTTTATTTTGAAGTCCCATGCTTTTACAGGTTAAATCCTAAAATGTCCAAGATAATGAATATTAATTGATGAGCATGTGTTTATCACTGTCCTTTGAGAATACTTCAAAGGAAGAGCAGTAATAAAGGTTCTGCATCTTTTAGCTACAGTGGTTACTGATTAAATGGCCTGTAAAATGAGACAATTCAGGATCAAATCTTCCGTGAAAGCAAGATTATAATTTACCTAATTTAAATTTTCTGCTGCAGGTTTTTATTTAAAACGTTAAATATTATAGGCTCCCCTTCAAGAGAATTTTAAATAAAAAGACTTGTCGATACACTTGAGATGACATTTTATTAAATGGTGAAAATTCCACTCAAAATAATGGTGAGGACATTAGTTTAGTTTAGATTAATGATATAGCGTGGAAACAGGTCCTTCAACCCACCGAGTCCGTGCCGATCAGCAATCACCACGTACACTAGTTCTATCCTATACACCAGGGACAATTTACAGAAGCCAATTAACCTACAAACCTGCACGTCTTTGGAATGTGGGAGGTGACCGGAGCACCCAGAGGAAACCCACGCGGTCACAGGGAAAATGTACAAACTCTGTACCGACAACACCAGGATGGAACTCGGGTCTCTGGCACTGTAAGACAGCAACTCTACTGCTGTGCTGCCCTTTAATGAAGCAACTGATGATGGCAGTGCCTAGGACACTGCCCTATGCAACTCCTGCACAGTGTCTTTGCAAAAAGTCAAAGTTAAAATGGAGTTTAATGCATCAGCGAGACCAAACGTCGACTGGGCGATCATTTCACGGAACACCTTCGCTCAGTCCGCCTAAACCAACCTGATCTCCTGGTTGTCGGACACTTTAATTCTCCTTCCCATTCCCACACTGACCTTTCTGTCCTAGGTCTCCTTCATTGTCAGAGTGAGGCTAAACGCAAATTGAAGGAACAGCATCTCATATTTCGCTTGGGCAGCTTACAGCCTAGTGGTATGAATTTTGATTTCTCTCTTTTCAGGTAGCCCCGGCATTCCCTCTCTCTCTAACCCTCCCCCACCCAAGTCGCACTAGCTTGTCGTTTTCACCCTACAAACAGCTAATAATGGCCTGTTTCTATTATCATCGTTACTTTTTTGCATATCTTTCATTCACTGTTCTTTATCTCTCCACATCATCATCTATATCTCTCGTTTCCCTTATCCCTAACCAGTCTGAAGAAGGGTCTCGACCCGAAACATCACCCATTCCTTCTCTCCAGAGATGCTGCCTGTCCCGCTGAATTACTCCAACTTTTTGTGTCTATCTTCGGTTTAAACCAGCATCTGCAGTTCCTTCCTACACTTAATATCTTCCTCAATGCAAGGCATATATCTGGGCAGGAAGGAGATTTCACCCTGGTACCCACAGGTTCACTTTTACCTGGACACTAAGTGCTGGTTGACACTGCAAGCAAAATTAATAGGGTGGATGGGGTTACAAGGAACTGCAGATGCTGGTTTATAAAAGTGCTGGAGTAACTCAGCGGGTCAGGCAGCATCTCTGGAGAACATAGATAGGTGACGTTTCAAGTCGGGGCCTCTCTTCAGTCTGAAGTGCTGCATGGCCTCATAGCTTTTGCTATGTACACGGGCAGAAAGTGAAGCACATTTTACATTCCCTTTGATGAATTTTACAACCCCCTCACATCCCTTTATTCTCACGAGTCTACAGTATGATCCCTGGATAACAAAAGAGCAAATCTTTCCTCATTTATATCGAAGCCTCCATTTATACTGTGAAATGCGATAGAACTCTACAACCTCAGAGATTGTTTTAGGTTTTCACTAATTTACGGATCAAAAGATGAATGAGTTTGTGTGACATTCTATCCATACACAGGTTGTACGCAAATGTAGGATCACATCCCAAAACACTCAACAGGAGCATTATAAAGGTGCACAAGAGCAGGATAAAAACTAAATTTAACACTCAATCACATAAAGGAAACGTTCAATGCACTGAGCAAATGCATTATCGTGCATGATATCATTCTAGTCCCTAGTGCATTTAACATTTTTATTCTCAGGCATGCCTTCACTAACAACCCTCTAAACTTTTCAGTTTATCTACTCTATATCTTCTTTTAAAACATAGAAAATAGGTGCAGGACTAGGCCATTCGGCCCTTCGAGCCAGCACCGCCATTCAACATGATCATGGCTGATCATCTAAAATCAGTACCCCGTTCCTGCTTTTTCCCCATATCCCTTGATTCCTTTAGCTCTAAAAACATTATTGCCCACACAAAATAGTGCAGGCAGCATATTGTAAGTACACTTACAATAAAATTACATCTTCCCCAAAATTGATCACTATGATTTAAGTACCATTTTGTCTAAGTGCAGTGCCTTTTGGCTGAAGGCTTTCCATCTGCCGGAACTACAGTGTCCTAAACTCCCGCTGTCCATACGTGATTCGAACATATCAATGAATTTGTCCAAGTATCGGCTGCACTTGTATGACTGCCAACTTAATTCAAAGGGGGTTTATTAGTTTGGCTTAGTTTAGTTTAGAGATACAGTGCGGAAACGGGCCCTTCGGCCAACCGAGTCCACGCCCATCAGCAATCCCCATACACTAGAAATATCCTACACACTTGGGGCAATATACAATTTTTGCCGATGCCAATTAACCTTCAAACCTGTACGTCTTTGGAGCGCGGGAGGAAACCCACACAGGTCATGGGGAGAACGTACAATTTTCCGTACAGACATCACCCATAGTCAGGATCGAACCCGGGTCTCTGGCGCTGTAAGGCAGCCGCTCGACCACTGTGCCATTGTGCTGCTAGCAATGAACATCATTGAAAGGAAAAAACTCACACTTAAGGGCGTCATTTTCGCGACGTCATTTATGCACATGGCATGCATTACGCGCGCATGGCGTGTGGTGACGTAGGCAGTGACACGCGGTCGCGTGCGGCGCCCCAGGATTTTGAGATTCACAAAATCTTCACGCGCCACCTGCGTGATGCGCAAATGATGCCCAAGTGAGACAGGCCCTTTAGTCCTTGAATGTAAACTGGCATTAACTGGTCTTTTTATCCTGGGCCTCTCCATTGTCAGAGAATTTTTTTTTATTTTTTTAAGTGTTCGGCACGGACTAGAAGGGCCGAGATGGCCTGTTTTCGTGCTGTTATGGTTATATGGTTATAGTGCGGCTAAACGCAAATTGGAGAATCAGCACCTCATATTTTGCTTGGGCAGCTTACAACCCAGTGGTATGAATATTGATTTCTCTAAGTTGAAGTAACCCTTGCTTTCCCTCTCCCAGCTTAGTCGTCGTACTAGTTTCACTGTCGTCCTGTTGAGTTTCATTGTCTACATAACTCGTTTTCACCTGGCCCATAGCTAAGGATGGACTCCCAGCATTTTGTGTTCCAACTATGAATAAGGAATATGTTTACAAACCAGCTGGCCGTAATCTTGACCAGTATTTTGCTCGTACATAAGACGCTACACTCTCTGCCCAATGTGAGCCGTCAGTGAATGGCCTGGCTGGAAGAAATCGTATTCTATTAGAGTTATTCCCACAACCCTTACGCCCATTGCTCATCTCATAGAGTCTTAGAGTGGAAACAGGCCCTTCAGCCCAACTTGCCCGCACTGACCAACATGTCCCATCTACACTTGTCCCACCTGCCTGCATTTGACCCTTATCCCTCTAAACCTGTCCTATCCATGTACCTGTCTAAATGTTTCTAAAACATCATCCAGCAGCTCATTCCATACATCTATCACCCTTTGCGTGAATAAGTTACCCCTCACGTTCATATTAAATCTTCCCCCCCTCACTTTGAACCCATCCCCCACTCTGGGCACGAGACTCTATGCGTCTACCCGATCTATTCATCTCATGATTTTGTACGCCTCTGCAAGATCTCCCTTTTCACTGCTCCCCCATTGCCAAGTCTCCAAATGTCAGCTTCTGTTGCCTTTAGTGTTCCTTTCCTGACCCCCTCTATGCTGCTTCAAGGGAATGCATAGGCTACTTGGGGAAGAAAAGCCCTTTATATTTCTTTCTTGGAACTTTTCCAGAGCCAGAGGGAGCCCTCACCAGTGAATGCATTCCTCACAGGTTAACGCTTCCAACTCATTGGGGTGTCAGCCTTGACAAATGCTGCAGGACCCAAATGCTGCATCTCCCTCCCCATACTTGTTCACCTCTCTTTGTTTTTAAGGCATCTACAGAGTGATGCGGCGTGGAAACAGGCCCTTCAGCCCAACTTACCCAAGCTGACCAACATGCTCCATCTACACTAGTTCCACCTACCTGCATTTGACCCATATCCCTCCAAGCCTATATTTCCATGAACCTGTCCAAATGTTTTTAACACCTTAAAACTTCTTAAAACTCACTTCTCGCTCATCCACAGGCTCAATTTCCATTTCTACCCCATTATGTTCCTGTTAAGTTCATTCGAGGTCCTACATTATTAAATTGTGCTTTTTAAATAAATGTTTTTTCTAATAAAACATACAACTATCATAAAATAACAAGCACAACTTTTTCCCAGTAAATTTTCCCCGACTTACAGATAAAATAATGGCACGCAACTGTTTCTGGGCCAAGATATTCGCTATTTCCTGTGGACAAAAGAAAAACAATCAAGGTAAGATTTCAGTTCCAGATCTTTAATACAATCTAACAAGAAATTAATACCTTAAATATAAAAATTCTCCTCAATGTATTTCTTGTTCCAAATTTGAATGAACAGTATTTCACCAAACATTGATTTGTACTTGAAAAGCTTTTGTGTAGAAAATATCCAACTCTAGTGTTGAAACTCACAACACTTTCTCATCAAACGCTGTTGAATATCAAGTAGACAGCTTCAGCGTTATCAAGCAATCTCACTAAGACTTGCCAATCATGGCAAGTTGAATGGACTTTTACTCCATCCAAGAGGAATGCTGGATGGAGGGAGGGAGAGTTCCCATCTATGTTTTGGCCAAGTGTGTGGGTATCCATGAGGGATTCAGCATGAAACAATTACCGTGACTTCAGTGCAAGTTAGATAAAATGATAGCTTCTTTCAAAGTAGCAGGCCGATATCGCAATTTCGAGCTTAAAATCCAGAACAAAATAAAAATAAAGTAAATGCTGGAGACACTAAGCAGGCCAGGTAACATAGATGGAGAGAGAAATAGAGTTATGGTTTCAAGTGGAAGGAACTGTAGATGCTGGATTATACCGAAGTTGGAGTAACTGGGTGGGCCAGGCAGCATCTCTGGAGAAAAGGAAGAGGTAATGTTTCAGGTCAGAACCCTTTTGAAGAGGTAACATTTCAGGTCTTGGACCTTTGATGAATGTCTTGGGTCTACATTATTAACTGTTTTCCTTTTCATTGATACTGTAGACCTGCTGAGTATTTCCAGCATTTCCTCCTTCTATTTCGTGCTGCCAACATCTGTGGATTTTTTTGAATTTTACAATAAGAGTTTAATTCCTAACTTTTTGGTCTCCAAATTTGAGGAAGGACATTCTTGCTATTGAGGGAGTGCAGCGCAGGTTCACGAGGTAAATTCCCGGGATGGCGGGACTGTCATATGTTGAAAGAATGTAGCGGCTGGGCTTGTATTTACCGGAATTTAGAAGGATGAGAGGGGAACTTATTGAAACATATAAGATTATTAAGGGTTTGGACACGCTAGAGGCAGGAAACACGTTCCCCATGTTGAGGGAGTCCAGAACCAGGTGCCACAGTTTAAGAATAAGGGGTAGGCCATTTAGAACGGAGATGAGGAAAACCTTTTTCACCCAGAGAGTTGTGAATCTGTGGAATTCTCTGCCTCAGAAGGCAGTAGAGGCCGATTCTCTGGATGTTTTCATGAGAGAGTTAGATAGGGCTCTTAAAGATAGCAGTCAAAGGATATGGGGAGAAGGCAGGAACGGGGTAGTGATTGTGGATGATCAGCCATGATAACAGTGAATGGCGGTGCTGGCTATAAGGGCCGAATGGGCTACTCCTGCACCTATTGTCTATTGTTTATATTGTCTAAAGTAATCCGCAGAGACTCTTCAGCAAGGAACAGAAAGCTAAAGCCCAAGAGTGTCTCATGCGTGTGATGATGTTCTACAAAGCTGAACTATATCCTGCACTCGGTATCTTCCCCTTTGCTCTGTCGATGTATTTGAGTTTGACTTGATTGTATTTATGTGTGGTGTATCTGATCTATTTAGATAGCACGCAAAACAAAGCTTTTCACTGTACACATGACAATAATAAACCTAAATCTGTTCCTACCATTTATAATAACTGTAGCCTGACCAATTGTTTCCTTCCCTGTCCCATTACCAATCTCTTTCACTATCAATGCTTTTGTCATTTCATCCTGTCCTCCACCCCATCACTGATGTTCACTTTTCTTATTCCTTTTGAACTTTCTTGGCAAATTAAACTCTGCTTGCCTTTAACTTTACTCTGTGTGGATGAAAGATCACTAACCTGAAACGCTAATGCTTTCTCTAGAGATTCTGCCTATTTCCAGTAGTTTTGTAGAGGCACCAAACGTCGTGAATAAACGGGTTACTTTATTCAGGCACAATAGGTTCGTTATACATGCACGTTGGTCCTCTAACACAAAGATGTTGTTGCTGCTGCGAGGCTGTTGCCTCGTGGGCTCAAGCTGAGCCCCTGCTGAGGTGGAAGGACACTCACCCAAAGAGAGAAGAGAGCTGGTCAGCTCGAAGTCAGAGAGAGAGAGGGTTGTCCCAGGGTTCGTTATACACACCCCTATACTCCGTGACAACTCCTCCCTGCCATTACCCAGTCACTTGACCCTACCCCCGACTGCTGAGGGTTCGTGCGCAGCTAGTGGCCCAACCACTGGGTGCCGCCACAGGACCCCCCCCCCTCCCCCAGAACCGGAGGCAGGAAAACGAGCAGGCCGACAAAACGTGGCAGCCGGACTCGTAAACTTACAAGCAGACCGTGAGGGCAGACGTCGAAAAGGGATGGAGCGTGCTCACCTTCTAATGGAAGGTGCGCAAGCATGGTCGAGGGCGGCTCCTACTGTGGGTCGGGGGCACCCCGGCTGTGGGTCAGGACGGTGGGGCCCGCGGGCGCAGTTGACGCTCCGGCAGTGGGCCATCCCGAGGTATGCCGAGGGGTGCAAGGAGACCAACGCAAAAGCCGCAGGACGGACGAGGTACAGACCAGTCACGGCGACCAGCAGGGGATCGTGTCCTGTGAAAGTCATCGGCAACAAAGCAAATACAACAACAAAGCCGAAGGTTCTATGGTTCGAACTGTCCAAATCAATGTACTATGAGAAGAAGCTGTGCTTGAAAGATGGCGTGGCCATCGCAAGATGGCGCGGCCGGGTCCAGTCGCCGTCGTGGTAGCTCCGTGGAGACTGTGCGTTTTTTTAACTTGTATGTTCATTTAAAATTTATTTCTAAGTACTAACACACTAGCACTAACAACGTACAACCGGAAAACTCTCGTAAAACTAAACTTTAGCGTAACCGAGGACTTTTTAAACACTGTACTCACTGATCCAGCGTGGCCGGCAGAGATCAAAAGAGCACGAAGCGGCAACAACAATGGGAGCGCGGCTCCGAGAAAAAGCCGGAGAAAACATTAAGGTAAGCGGGGGGGGGGGGGATTCGGAATAGGCTGAGAGCCCAAGCCTTCCGTCCACCTCTGCCCAGCATCCTTCTGGCGAACGTCCAGTCCCTGGAGAACAAGCTGTATGACCTCAGGGCGAGGATCAGATTCCAGCGGGACATAAAGGCTCTGTCTTACGTTGTTGCGGTCATCGGCGGTGAAGCGCGGCTTCGCCTGTAGAGTGGACCGCACAGCAACGGCGAGAGCGCCGAGCCTATGCCACGGGAGCGCCGCACGGATGCTGCGCGGGGGCCGAGTGATTGAAATACGGCTGGTCCCACGTGCTTGCAGTAAGTAAAAAAAAAAGTGCGGCGGCTGTGGCGGCGGCCGTCCTGATCGCGGCGCTGTAGCGGTGCCTCACTGGCGGAGGCTGTGACGGTGCAAGTTCGACGCACGGCGCTCGAGCCACACTGGCGGCGGCTGTGGCGGCGGCCGTGCCGCACTCGTGCATCACTGGTGGAGGCTGTGCGGTAGGCAAATATTTTTGAACAGTGTAGGTTTTATTTTAGCACCGTGCGGTGTTGGGAACAACGCCGCACGGCCCCGGAATTGTGTGTTCTCACGAGTGCCCGGTCCTATGGCGGCAGATTCTTCCCGTTTCGCCGCCAATGACCGCAGACTCGTGAGACAGGCCTTTAAGAGACTGCAACATCTTCTGCATGACCGAGACATGACCGAGACATGGTGCCGGATCAGGTAATCTGCCCAACCGAGTCCTTCTCTGTTTTCCGTGCGGACAGAACGGAAGAATTCGGGAAATCAAAGGGTGGAGGAGTTTGCTTCATGACCAACAATAACAGGTGCAACCCTAGGAATATTAAAACGCTTTCTCGTTTGGAGCATCTGACTATCTCATGCCGTCCATTCTACCTTCCCCGGGAGTTCAGCTCAGTGATCATCACAGCCGTCTACATTCCACCGCATGCGGACACCGACGTGGCACTATTGGCCCTACACGATGTGTTATGTCGACACCAAAACAAGTACTCCGATGCGGCTATGGTGGTGGCTGGAGATTTTAATAAATCAAATCTCAAAAAGGTCATGCCTAACTTCTCCCAACACATCACGTGTCACCAGGGGGGGGGAAACTTTGGACCATTGCTACACGCCGTTCAGGAAAGGCTACAAGGCCGTTTCGCTCCCTCCTTTTGTAAAATCTGACCACGCTGCCATTTTCCTGCTGCCGGAGAATAAACAACGGATAGTACGGGAAGCGGCAGTGACGAGGTACGTAAAGCGGTGGTCTGACCATTCAGAGGCCATGCTGCAAGATGCACTGAGCGATGTCGACTGGAATATGTTCCAAGCAAGTTCCAGAGACGTCAGTGAGTTCGCCGAAGCGGTCACGTACTTCATTGCAACAATAGGCTATAACATCGTCCCCACGGTAAGGGTTAGCATCTTTCCTAATCAAAAACCCTGGGTGGACAGGTCCATTCACGTTGTCTTGAATGCTCGCACTGCTGCTTACAACTCTGGCCTGGCATCCGGAAATATGGACAACTACAAGGCAGAGTCCTACAGACAGTGAAGGGCGGTGAAGGACGCAAAAAGGAGGTACAGGGACAGGATGGAGTCGCAGATGGAGCAGGACACCAGACGCCTGTGGCAGGGGCTGCGGACTATAACTAACTACCGGAGCAGCCCCCCCTTCAACCGGAAGTGCCGGCACCTCCCTAGCTGATGACCTGAACTCTTTCTACGCACGATTCGAGACGGGCAACATCACCCCTAGCTCGCGGGCTAATAACAACATCGTCAGCGTGCTGGCTAGTGAGGCTGGAGGGAGGTCCACCGCTGGGGATGTGCACACATTCTCAGTGTCCGAGCACGACGTGAGGAGGGATCTGACGCGTGTGAACATGAGGAAAGCTGTAGGCCCAGATGGTATATCTGGGCGAGTACTAAAGTCTTGTGCTACTCAGCTTGCTCCAGTGCTCACCACAATATTCAACCTCTCCCTGGCCAAGTCCGTGGTCCCTGCCTGCTTCAAAAGATCCACCATTATACCAGTGACAAAGAATGCCTCTCCAGCTTGCTTGAATGACTACCGACCTGTGGCCCTCACCTTGGTGGTCATGAAATGCTTCGAGAGGCTGATCAAGAACCACATTCTCGCCTTCCTCCCTCGCAACATGGACCCGCTGCAGCTCGCATACCGTCCGAACAGATCTACAGATGATGCGGTCTCCCAGGTTCTGCACACCGCTCTCTCTCACCTTGACAGCCAGAAGGGGGGCTATGTGAGGATGCTGTTCATTGACTTCAGTTCAGCTTTCAATACGATAGTCCCCACCAGACTTGCTGAGAAGCTGCTGAAACTGGGGCTTAACACTCCCCTGTGTGCCTGGGTCCTGGACTTTCTCACCGCCAGGCCCCAGGTGGTCAAGATGGGGAGACATACATCCAACCCCCTCACCCTGAACACAGGATCCCCCCAGGGTTGTGTCCTCAGCCCCCTACTGTACTCCCTGTACACACATGACTGTGTGGCCAGGTTCAGCTCCAACTCCATCATCAAGTTTGCTGATGACACTGTGGTGGTGGGCCTGATCTCCGATAACGATGAGAAGGCCTAGGTGGAGGTGGTTGATCTAGCACTTTGGTGTCAGGACAACAACCTCCTCTTGAACATCAAGAAAAC